>SMDT01002229.1:0-462314 GCA_005392925.1 Aquilaria sinensis | reverse complement strand
AGTGAGAGATGGAAAAAGAAGAAAAAAGAGAGAGGGAGATGAAGAAGAAATGGGAGCAACGCGTTAAAGGGAAACTTTTATACTGGATACATAGGTAAAATTCTTGCTTTAGATCCACATTTTCTATCCTCTTTTGAAATTGGTCCCTCTGCATGAATTTCTAATGGCTTAGGCCGTTGTTACTATAAAATCCACTTACCAACGGTTTAACATGTTTGTGACTATCAATGGTATGGGCCGTTGGTAACTTACCAAGTGTTTGGGCCATTAGTAACTATTGAATTCTCTTACGAACGGTCTGAACATTATTAATTACCAATAGTTTGAGCAGTTGGAAACTGACCTCATTTTAGTAGTGGTGCGCTGCCTATGGTTGGCCTCGTGGATTGATGATCATGTCAAGTGCCCCTAATTACACAAACAATTGGTTCAGTAATTACAAATGATTACTAATGGTGTTCATCCAAACCGCTTAACTCGTAAATCCAGCTAATCCGAACCGAAACTAACCGAAAGGGATGAGGGTCCTTTGAGGGTTAAGGTCGGGTCCGGTTAGGTAGTAAAAACATAAACCCGGTGAATAATGTGGTGCGGGTCAGGTTTTAAAGTTAAAACCCATAAAAACCCACCCCGACCTGCTTCTTTGGCTAATTCCTAAATGTCTAACTCAGTAACTCCCAAATCCGAAATCCCTAGCATTCTCGCACCATTCTCGGCTGAGCCTTAAGTCTTCATAGTCGCACAGGCTGCTGTTGCTCTACTACTCGTTCGACATCTGTTGAAGATTTTCCTTCGCACAACACCATTGAGCGCTGATGCCAACTCCAAATCTATCGTGAATTTTGCGGCTAGCATGAATCAACTTGCTACGGCTACTCCGAATGCTGCCTCACTTTGCTACTGACGTGAATTCGGTGGCCTTCTTCCTCCATCGCTCTACTACTTCTGCTGCTGTGAATTCGGTGACTACTTTCGCCCTTCCTTCACACACATAGCACCGCTGGACAGGTCTACTCTTTTCCTCCTTCGCTTTGCTGCAACTTGAATTGAGTGATTTCTCCAGTTCTCCTTCTCTCTTCGTGCTCTCTTTGCTCGATTGCCGTCGGCCTTGTTAACTGCCGCTCTCTTTGCTCCAGTTCATTCTTTCTCGGCATTGTTAACAAAAAAGAGTAAGATGTGCTACTCTCTCTACTCTAGTTCATTCTCTCTCGGTTAATAGATATCTCTTAGCAAATATTGAGAAATGTTGCAGCCTCTGTTTGATCTCTATGCCAAAAAATTAGTAACTTCTATTAGTTCATAAAGAAAAGAACAAATGGATTGTTCTGTAGCTCATTTTGAATGATGCCTAAAAATTATTTTTAGGAGCAAACATAAGGACTGTTCCCTAGTTCATTCAACCAAATTAAAAAAATTATGTTAGTTAACTTTTGTAGTTCATTTGCCCAAATTATTGGATTAATGATCAATCAATCTAGTGTACATTTAATGATGGACTGACTTTGACTAACTTATTAAATGTTGCAGATGGTTGATTCAAGAAGAGCACAAAACATTCTACTCAGAAGGATTCAAATGGAGATCGTGAAAGTCCATCGTTAGAACAAGAGGCAAATGTTGTAGCTAACATTTCAAGTTCAACTCAAGGCTTTAAATTACTGGTAAGGTAGTAGACATCTATCAATAGTTTGGGAATACTTTGAAAAATTGCCTTGCGAGAAAAAAGATGATCAAGTTGCTAGGTGCCTTAAGTATGGTGGTGAGTAAAAATGTCCTCCTAGGAATGGAACAACATTGTTAAGAAACCATGTTGATAGGTGTTACAAAAATTGGTTTGATTTAATAGATGATAAAAAGCAACAATCTCTATCTTTCAAGAAACAAATTGGTGGGGATAGTTCGGTGGTATTGTGAATTGGAAATTTGATCAAGAATCATGTAGGAAGGCTTTGATTCGCATGATCATTGTTGATGAACTTCCATTCAAAATGGTTGAACGTGATAGTTTTCGTCATTTCATGAGTGTTATTCAACCCAAATTTCAAGTGCCTTCTTGTATTACTATGGCTAGGGATTGTCTTAAGCTTTACTTGCAAGAAAAGGCAAGCAAGAGGAAGTTCTTAAACAAAAAAGCTTATAGGGTATGTCTTATGACTGATACATGGACATCAATCCAAATTCTTAACTACATGTGTTTAACTGTCCATTTCATTGATGAAGAATGGAATTTGCATAAAAGAATCTTAAACTTCCGTCCTATTCATAGTCATAAAGGTGAAGAAGTTGGTAAGGCAATTGAAAAATGTCTACAAGTTTGGGGGATTGACAAGGTTTTTACCATAACTGTTGACAATGCATCTTCTAATGATGTTAGTCTTTCATACTTAAAAAGGAAAATAAAGGATGGAAATGTTTTAAATGAAGAGTATCTTAACATGTGGTGTTGTGCACACATTATTAACCTAGTTGTGAAAGATGATTTAAAAGAGATTGATGATTCAATTGTTCACATTCGAGGTGCTGTGAGATATATAAGGTCTTCTCCTTCTAGGTCAAGAAAATTTAAGGATACTGTAGCTGCTACAAAAATTGATTGTAAGCGCCTCATTTGCCTAGATGTGGAGACTAGGTGGAATTCAACTTTCTTGATGCTAGATACAGCTTGTAAGTTTCAAAAGGCATTTGATAACTTACGAGATCATGATCTTTAGTATAAATTTGATCTTATGGATAAGGATGGTGTTCCTACTGATGAGGATTGGGCACATGCTAAGATAATGGTGCACTTCTTGCAATATTTTTATGAAACAACAACTCGTGTTTCTGGTTCCTTGTATGTGACTGCAAATAATTTTTTTCATGAAATTTATGGGATTGAGGCAGCATTGAATGAGATTAAAGATAGTGATGATGCTCACTTGAAATATATGGCTGAGAAAATGAAAGGCAAATATGAAAAGTATTGGGGAAATGTCAAGAATATGAATGTCATGCTCTTTATTGCTGTAATTCTTGATCCTCGATACAAGTTTGATTATGTGAAGTGGAATTTTGAGAATTCTTATGGAGTTGGAAAGGTACTGAAATGACTAAGTTAGTGGAGTATAAAATGTTTGCAATGTTTAAAGAATATAGCACAAATTCTACATCATCAATGGGGCAAACACGCATGGTTATTGATGTTGGTGAGGAATGAAAGAAAAACACTGCACTACTTCCTTCTGGTACCAATTCCTATAAGATATAGAAATTGGATAAGAAGCACAAATTTCAAGAAAAGGGTTTAGTGTTAAATCTGAGTTGGAAAGGTATCTTGTTGAAAACTTTGATGATGATGATGATGCTGATGTTGCATTTGACATATTGAATTGGTGGAGAGTCAATAGTATTAGATATCGAGTTCTTTCAATGATGGCAAGAGATGTTTTAGTTGTACCAATTTCTACTGTTGCTTCTGAGTCAGCATTTAGTACCGGAGGAATAGTGCTTGATACTTTCCGTAGCTCTTTTACCCCTTTGACTGTAGAAGCTTTAATTTATGCACAGGATTGGTTTATAGCTACACCACTTTTATCCGAGGTTGAGGAAAGAATTGATGAGCTAGAACTAATTGAATCAGGTAAAATGGTTTCTTTTTTGCTTTTGGTCACTATATTGTATTATATGTGTATAAAATAACGATACATATAATTTATTTTACAACTTAAATTTTACAGAATTTTCTAGGGCATCAAAACAAACATCAGTTAATGTTGATGGTGAAGCAAGAGGTAGTTATGAAGGACAAGCATGGTATCATAATAGTAAGTTCTTATTAACTTCAATACATAATTTGAAATAGGAATTTCCTGTTAACATCAGTTAATGCTGATTATATGAGTATTTACTACAACCATTTCCATTGTCAATATGAGTCTTTGTTGCACAGGTTCATTGTTTCAAATGCAAGATGAAAAATGGGATGTGGAAGATATGAAGGACAAGCTGGATGTTTCTTATTGATCTTTTGGAACTACTTTTCTGATTTTTCTTTTCTCCGTTGTTGTTGTGTCTTTGCTATTCCTTGTTTTGTTATTACTTGTTCAATTGTTCCTTCGATTATTGCTTGTTAGTGACATGAATTTTATTTAGATCGAGACACTTTTTTTAGAAATTACATTTTGAAGTTATTGTGTGTTTTCATAATTATTTTGGATAAAAATTATTGTCTTACAGGTGAATGTAGAAAACCGTTCATACCGAACCGACCCTAACCGGTTTTCATGAGGGTTGGTTTTTTATATAATTTTGGAGTATACGGGTAGAGTCAGGTAGTGAAATGTAAAATCTGGTCAATAATGCGGGTAGGGTCAAGTTGAACACAAACCCGGTCCTACCCACCCCGCGAACACCCCTAATGATTACAACATACTACTGATAGGCGGTGCATAAATAAACATGTGCTCCATACCATAGTATCCAATAAAGGGTGATAGCACGAGATCTCAAGATACGGCTCAAGTGTATCCCACACTTCAATGACCCTACCAACCATGTCAACAACAATTGGGTGGTAATGCGACCGATGAGCAATATTAACTGAAATAAAGAACTACAACAATATTCCACATATTAACAAAATAGACTATACAATATCTTATTTCAATTTACTAGACACAATTCTTATGTTCATCTTCCTCATTTCCTTGATATCCTTGACACCAGTCTCCACCCATCGATGTTGTGCACACTTCACGGCATTATCGAGTCCACCTTTGGCTGATATCTACATATTAAGAAAAATGGTCAAATTAATAAACTTATTCAGCTGTTGAATCTAGCTAATGACAAACACTAATTGCAAAATCAATTGGGAAGAACCATTTCTCCATATCTGTAGCTTTGTCCTGTTCTCTTGCACACAACACATCAACCCAATAATTTATAAGGCCGTCCCCCAACCATTCATTTGACCATAAGTACTTAACAAGCTCCCTCCTTTCAATAAACAGCCCATACAGTGACATACATAGTACCTCACTACAACATACAAAGAACAAATACAATTAACTGAGAACCATTCTTATGTTACATAACAAACAATGTAATTAAACATCATACTTACTTTTTCGGGTTGGACACATGGTCAAATGCATACTGCAATATTTTTTGGCTTTTCTTGTCAAAAGCATTGCTTTGAGGAAGGCAATAAGTGTTGTAAAAAAAAAAATTGAGTTGTAACAATCACGAACCACCAGCGACTCGAGGCGTGTATTCACTGTCCTCAAGGATTATAGCTCGCGACTCTCCAAAGCGTGCAGGAGAACAGGTCTATGAAAATCCCCCAGGATACAATGGGTCTTCTGGGAAGTGTACACTCACACCCGGGATACTCTAGGAATCAGCAGAAACACAAGAACCAGCAAGGATCAGAGCAGGAGGGGGAGAGAAGAGAGAGCTCGAAAGCGGTGTAATTTGAGAGTGGAGTGGGAGTGGGTATTTATAGGTAACAGGGGTCCGAATTTGAACGTTGGGGCAATAATGTGTAATAATGTTGGGAGTTACAAAATTAATCTTGGTTTATGATTTTGTACGTTGACCCCGTTTTGATTTCCAACACGGTGAAAAACAAGTTTTCCGGGTAAGGATAACAAAAAAAATTTAGGAAAATGTAAAAACTGACTTGGACCGGGCCTCGTGATACTTTGCGCGCAGGGGGGGGCAAATCGGGCTCTTTCCATTGTTTTGGCCCATCTTGTGCGCGCGAGCCCATTACCACTTTCTTTCTTATCTAGCCCACTTGGGTATGGTAACTTATAAAGTCTAGAAACTCTCATTGTCCAAGCCATGTGGGATATGCCTTTTGGAATACTTGACAACAATCCCCCACATATTTCAAAAGGCATTACTTCAAGGTTTCTTTGCTGGCTTCAAGCTCAATAGTGCAATGCATCGTGGCTGGTGTCTATTAGACTATGAACCAGTCCTAGAGCCAATGAAACTTAACTTACAGAGTACTTGGTGAAGTATTTAGTTTCTATGAACCAAATACCCTTTTGTAATTTAAGTTATTCATTGATCACATTACACCCCCACAATTTCTGCTGTTCATCACAGTGTTGCGCTTATCGGCCATGCGCATGTCCTGGTTTTCATGAGTGCTTTAGAGATTCTGCCACAAATCTCGATAGCCGAAGAGCTCCGAGCCCAGCACGTCAGGACACTACTCGCCCCCCCAGGGTTGTGAACAGATCGCCTTCGGAAAAGCGGCACCAAACATAGCGAGCCGAACACGATATCCCCGAAGGCGGAACTCCCTGAAGCTGGGAACCCCCGAGCTCAGGGCTTGTTTCCCGAAGAGGCTCTGTCCGTACCAAAGGACGACCTCACCCAGGGACCTCGGGAGTACGGCAGGAGATTTATGGAAGCATTTAAGGAAGCCTCTGACACATCCAATCACAGACGCCACAATCCGCCTCAAAAGGCGCTCTGCCACGCTGACGCCATCAAAATCACATCATGGCCCGTCTCAGCACATGGCTCAAGGTAACCTACTATCTGTCTCCTATGCCCAGAAAGTCAGGAACGTCCGACCGAACACGTGTCGTGATCTGAACGGGCTAGGCACTCTTATAAATACCAGGAGTTAGTACCAGACAAGAGGTTGGTTAGCTGGCGAAATACGGCTCCCATTACCAGGCAAAACTCATCAGCCCTTTGTGCTATTTTTTCTGCCTTTCTCTCGGCCACCACTGACTTGGGCGTCGGAGGCTCCCCCCCCGAAAAACATTCCAGGGGCCTCCTAACCCTTTGTTTCTGAGCTTTCAGGCACACTCCCTTGGGCGAACCATCCACCAGGCGTTCTTCCTCCTAGAAGTCTCTCCACCAGTCATCATGACTCTAAACGTTGAGGCCCCCGGCCATCATTTGGCGCCGTCTGTGGGAACCCGCTCTGAGATCGCCGTCGTTGAGACTCGGCGTTCTAAGGACAAGGGACTCCCGAGGTCCCCGTCTGCGCCTGAGATACAACCGGTTGCTAAGCAAACACTCCCAGGGACTTCTGCGCCCGAGGAAGACCGCCCTCTGGTAGTCACCATGAGTTTCTTGAGGGACTTTCAGCGTTCGGTCGTGTCTGAAGTGACACAGCAGATCGGCCGAAGGTGGCCGCAGCAAGCACAGGCCCAGAGACCCCCCTCAGTGACACGCCCTCGGGAGAGGAGTCCCAAGTCTACACATCGCAGTTTGGGGAGTGGAGACCCTCGCGAAGAATCATCCACAGAAATTATAGCCCTCGGGAAACGTTCTGTGGGACAAACCAGGTCCAAGCGACTGAGAGTCTCACAGCGAAGCAGTTCGTCGCCTGAGGCGAGGTCCTTGTCCCCTCAGCGCCGAACTCGCCCCCCGAAGAGGCGCCGACGATCTTCATTCCCTGAAGAAGGCCCTAGCGCCACAGTGCTCATGGAGAAGATACTAGCACGGCTGGACAGAGTGGAAAAACAAGTGGCCAGAAAATCCGTTTGGGCCAGACCCTCGGGAACATCCTGCGAAGGTGACTCCCCATTCATTCAGGCCGTTGTTGAGGCAGCTATGCCAGGTGACTTCAGAGTACCTTGGTTGGAGATTTATGATGGTCGTACTGATCCAGTGGCCCATCTGACGAAGTACAGACGCAGCATGATAATGCACGGTGCTGACGACGCTACCATGTGCAAGTGCTTCGAAGTCACCCTCACAGGGCCAGCAACTGCTTCGTACAATTCACTGCCCTCAGGGACCATTACTGAGTTCCATGAGTTGTCCAAGGCCTTCACACAGCAATTCATTGGGAGTCGACCTACTGCGAAGATGCCTGTCCAGATGTTCGACATAGAGCAGAGGAAGGGAGAAACCATCCGAGACTATGTCGAAAGATTCAATAGGGAAGCTCTGAGCATCCCAGACTTCCGGCCCGAAATCCGCATTCTTGCCATGACACGGGGCCTTCGGCGAGACTCACAGCTATTCTACGAGTTCTCAAAGGACCCCCCGGAGACCCTCAGAGAATTTTACCGAAGGGCAGAACAGCACATGACCGCCGAGGAACTAAGAATGGCAGGGCCGAAGCCCGATCACCACCGCGCCGATGGGTCCAATCAGCAAGCTCGGCATCCGACCGAACAAGCAGGACGACCTCGGAGGATGCGGGGAAGGAAACCCCAAAGTTTCACACCATTGAGCACTACACGGAGCAACATTCTCATGGCGCTGGAAAGGCAAGGGACGCAGATTCGGCGACCAAGGGCCATGACCGCCGATAATAAGAAGAATGCAAAGAAGTTCTGCCAGTTTCATCGCGACCACGGTCATGAGACCGAAGATTGCTTCCAGCTGAAGAAGTACATAGAGTCGCTGATAAAGCAGGGCCAACTTCGGAAATACCTGCGGATGCCATCCCCGAAAGGCAGAAAAGTGGAGGAAGAAAGGGCCGAAGATGAGGACTATGACTCCGACAGGCGGAGAAACCGAAGTCCAAAAAGGCGCCCTCCACCTCCGGCAGGGGTTATCCAAACCATCACCACGGGGCTCCCATCCTCGGAAAGAAAGCGGAAAGCCAGAGAAATTGCAGTCATGGAGTATCAAAGTCCATCAAAGAAACTGGCTCGCAAAGATGGCTCCACCGTCGTCTTCCCCCACGACGACCCGCTGCTGATAATGGCGAGAATAGGGAACTGGGACGTCAAGAGAGTGTTGCTTGATGATGGCTCAAATGCTGACGTCCTATTCTCGCACTTACTGCCGAGCTTGGGCATCTCCAGCAGCGAACTTAAGCCTGTCACCTCGCCCACCTTCGGGGTTGGACCATCCGAACTGCCCATTCTCGGATGGATCGACCTCCCACTGATGATGAGAGGGACTTCGGTAGACGGAGCAGCTGAGTTGTACGCCTCCACAATGGCGAGGTTCATCGTCATGGACGTCCCGTCCTCGTACAACGCCATCCTTGGAAGGCAGACACAGGGAAACCTGCACATTCGCCCTGATGTGAAGTACTTGACTGTCACATTCGCGACCAAGGATGGAGATGCAGAGGTCTTCCTAGACCAAGCCGAGGTAAGAAAGGTGTTTGTAAAAAAACGAAAAGCTCCGGCGAGCAACCTCGCGCAAACGATGGAGGCAAAGGCGCTAGAAAAAGGCAAAGAAGAAGATCTCGCCAAAGCAGAAACGGAAGCAGTAGAGCTTGTCCCAGGTCAATCTACCCGAATAGGGAAGAGCTTGGCCGAAGGTGACAAGGAAAATCTTGTATCCTTTCTGCTGAAAAATAAAGATCTGTTTGCCTACTCGCCGAAAGATATGCCAGGGGTAAACCCTGGCATAATACTGCACAGCCTCAAAGTAAGCCCGGAAGCAAGGCCTGTCTGGCAAAAGAAACGAAGCATCTCATCCCACAAAAGCAACTTTGTCGAAACCGAAGTCCAGCATCTCCTAGATGCTGAAGTTATCAGGGAGGTCAAGTACCCCGAATGGTTGAGCAACATGGTCATTGCCACGAAAGAAGGTAGCAGCAAAACTCCGGATGTGCATCGACTTCAGAAACTTGAACGATGCTTGCCCGAAAGACTCATACCCTCTGCCGCCAATAGATCAACTGGTAGATTCAACTGCCGAGTATGGGCTCCTAAGTTTCCTAGATGCCTTCAGTAGCTACCATCAGATAAGGATGAACCCCGAAGATGAAGAGAAGACTGCCTTCATCACCGAGGGAGGAACATATTGCTATATCAGGATGCCCTTCGGGCTAAAAAATGCAAGGAGCCACCTACCAGAGGTTGATGAACAAGGTCTTCAAAGACCAAATGGGGAGAAACATGGAGGTGTATGTTGATGATATGATAGTCAAGAGCAAGCTGCCTGGCTACCACGTTGCAGATTTAGAGGAAACCTTCCAAAAGCTCAGAGCCTTCGGGATTCGCCTAAATCCTGAGAAGTGCATCTTCGGGGTGACCTCGGGAAAATTCCTTGGGTACATGGTATCCGAAAGAGGCATCGACGCTAACCCCGAGAAGATTAAGGCTCTGCTTGAGTTCCGAACTCCTGCCACAGTCAAAGACGTGCAGAGACTCACCGGAAGAATAACCTCTCTGAGCAGGTTTATTTCCAGGTACGGAGATAGGTGTCGACCTTTCTTCAAAGTCCTCACAAAGGCAGCAAAGATGGAAGGCGACCTCGGAAGGAATGATCATCCTTGGGACGAAGATTGCCAAAAGGCCTGGGAAGAACTCAAAGTCTACCTGGCCAGCCTGCCGACTCTGCGACAACCTCGGGAGGGAGAGCCCCTCGTACTCTACCTCGCCGTCACAGAAAAAGCTGTGAGCTCGGTCCTTGTGAAAGAAGAAGGGCCAAAGCAATGGCCGGTCTACTATGTCAGCAAGTCCCTGCATGGCGCCGAAGTCAGGTACCCTTTGCTTCAAAAAGCTATATACGCCTTGGTGCTTGCAGGGAGAAGGCTGCGACCATACTTTCAGGCTCACCCCATCATCGTCCGAAGTAGTCTGCCACTACGGGATGTCATGAAGAGAGTTGATCATTCGGGAAGGCTCTCCAAGTGGTGCATAGAGTTGGGCAAGCACGAAATCACGTATGAGCCTCGGAAGGCCATAAAAGCCCAAGCACTGGCAGATTTTATCGCCGAAATACCCACCACTGAGGAGAGCCATTCAGATCCAAAAGAGGGTGAGCCAGAATGGACCTTGCATGTTGACGGAGCCTCGGGATCCGACGGAGCCTCAGGGTCCGAACACCAGGGAGCTGGAGGTAGCCAGAGTTATCAGAGGACCCGAAGGCCTGGAGGTAATGAAGGCTATCAAGTTCAGCTTCAACGTCACTAACAATGTGGCTGAGTATGAAGCCCTCATAGCGGGATTACGCTTGGCCAGAAAGGATTGGCGTGAGAAACTTAAAGGCTCACAGCGATTCCCAGCTGGTAGTTCGGCAGACGGCAGGAGATTATGGGGCGAAGGACCCAATCTTGGCAAAATACCACGAGCTGGTAGCAAAGCTCATCCAAGAGTTTGACGCCGTACGGATCGAAAATGTACCTCGGCGGAATAACACTGAGGCAGATTGCTTGGCGAAGTCAAAAACATACACCGAGGTGCTAGACCATCCGAGCATCTCAGTGCTGAGCATAGCGACCTCGGGAACAGGGTGGAAAGATCCAATAAAAAGATACCTCGCAGAGAATTTGCTCCCCGAAGACCCCGGCGATGCTGTAAGACTGCGAAGACACTCCGGAAGATTCTTCCTGATTGGCGAAGAGTTATACCGGCAGGGATATGCAAACCCGCTGCAAAGATGCGTGGATGAAGAGGATACTGAAATGGTCCTTGAAGAGGTCCACGAAGGCATGTGTGGTTCACACATTGGAACTGATGCCCTTGCAGCAGTGATACTTCGCCAAGGATACTTCTGGCCTACCCTGAGAAAGGACGCAAGGCAGTTCGTCCGAAAGTGCGGTAGTTGCCAGAGACATGCGAAAATCCAGAGGACACCCTCGGAAATGGTAACTTCGGCAGACTATCCTTGGCCCTTCGCAGTCTGGGGTATAGACCTTATTGGGCCACTCCCCACAGCACCCGGAGGCGTGAAATTCTGCGTGGTAGCAGTGGACTATTTCTCAAAATGGGTGGAGGCAGAACCACTAGCAACTATCTCGGCAAAAGAAGTGCAGAAGTTCGTATGGAAGAACATCGTATGCAGATTTGGCATACCGAGGGTACTAGTAGCTGATAATGGATCCCAATTCATAGACAAAGGATTCCAGGAATTTATCAGCAACCTCGGAATAAAGATGCACTTCGCCCCAGTAGCTCACCCCCAAAGCAACGGGCAGGTGGAAGTATCGAACAGGACCATAAAAGATGGCCTGAAAAAGAGACTGGGAGAAGCAAAAGGGAAATGGCCAGGAGAACTCCAAAGCGTATTATGGAGCTACCGAACGACGCCCCGAAGAGCCACAGGGGAGACTCCCTTTTCACTAGTCTTCGGGACAGAGGCCATTATCCCAGTCGAGATAGTCAGACCATCAATACGGGTGCAAGTATTTGATGAAGGTGGAAACGACCTCGGCCTCAGAACCAAGCTCGACCTCGTCGGCGAACACAGAGAAATAGCCGAGCTGAGAAGAAAAGCTTTTCAGCAAAGAGTGGCCGCGGCTATAAACTTACGGGCCAGGCCAAAAGAAATCAAGAAGGGAGACCTCGTTCTCCGAAAGGCTGACTTTGCACCCCGAAGGCCGTCCCACGGAGTACTTCGCGCAAACTGGGAAGGACCTTATCTGGTTCTCGCCGAAGTACGAAAAGGCGTGTACAAACTTGGCGACGCCGAAGGCGTAGAATTGAAAAATACTTGGCACTCAGACGCCTTGAAAAAATTCTACGCCTAAGGTTGAGCGGAGGAATATGTTGTACAAAAAATATTCTAAGTACAGAATTGTATCTTCTTGAGAAAATTCGCCTTAAGTATACAGAATTGTCCAAGTCCCTTGAGCATCACGCTTCCGCGAAAGATGCTCGCCATTGAGCCAAGCTCGTAGATATGGCTTTCCAAAGTCCCTTGAGCCGCCACGCTCGGGAAAGATGGAAAACAAAAATATCGCAGAAGTACTCGCCGTAGCCAGCGCAGAGATAATTTCCTGAGCTCCCTTGAGCGAACGTGCTCGGGAAAATGGGAAGTGAAAAATCTCGCGGAAGGTTTTCCGAACTCCCTTGAGCAAATATGCTCGGGACACCTGGAAAAACAAAAATTTGACTGAAGGTTTTCCGAAGTCCCTTGAGCAATCATGTTCGGGAAAAATTGGAAATGCAAAAGCCTGCAAAAAGACTTAGTCAAATTTTCTCAGACTTTCCAGAATGTCTCTCGAGCAAACGCACTCAGGACAAAGGAAGGTAAAAAAGTTTCTTTGATCGCAGGTTTTCCGAAGTCTCTTGAGCGAACGTGTTCGGGACAATGGAAATAAAGAAACTTGCAAGAAACACTTAGCCAAAAAAGTCTTCATTAAGAGCAAGCTGCTTTACAATAAAGAAGTGCCCGAAGAAGGAATACAAAATAGAAGGGAAGGAAAAGGGGCCCTAAAATAGCCTAAGGGTTCGCGGCGTCCCGAGACCCACTCGCTTGCCCGCCCTTTTCCACCACCTTTGGCGCTGGAATTGAAGGAGGAAGGTTCAAATGTTCGACCTTGGACCATTCCCACCGAGGTCCCCCAGGAATGTTTAGAGCCTCCAGAAAAGAGAGGTCCAGATCTGGGAACCTCTGGAGGACCTGGTGCCGAGCAAGGCAGAAGCCGTCCTGAAAGGCAACCTTGGCCATTTGATCAGACTTGTTCTTCTCAAGCTCGAGGTCGTCAAGCTCGTCCTTCAGATCAGCGATCTCCTCTTCCAGCGCCTTTATCTGCTCCTTCCCCTTCGGATCCTTCTTCAAAGACTCGACCTCGGCTACAAGGATGTTTTTCTCAGCTCGTCAGCGCCACTATGATCTTGTCAGAAGCTGCCTTGTCCTTTAGAAGCTCTTCGTTGGCGGCCAGCATTCCCTTTATCTGCTCGTTGAGGTCAGCAATCTTCTGGGAGGAGTCCTTCTCAAGTTCTTCTTTCTCCTTCCGGAACTCCTCCCGAAGGGCAGCAACTTCTTCCTTCACAGCATCTTTCAGCTGCTGGTTTTTGGCGGCCAACTCCGCGCGTGTGGCCTTCGCCTTTTCTATGGTCTCTAAGGCCGAAGTTCGGAAGGCAGCCTCCCTGGCCACCCGAACTCGGAGAAAGCCGGCGTACCCCAGCAGCTGCAAGAAGATAAAACGCAAGGTCAGTAAGAGCCAAACACTTAGGAAAAAATTGAAGGGAAAGAGCTGTGAAGGATATACCTGAGCAGCATGCTCGGTGATCTTCGCGGCGAGGGTGTTATCCCCCGGATGGGCCGCCGCTATAGCCTTGAAGGAGGCCTCAGTAAGCACCCCCTTCGAAATTTCCTTCGCCATTTGAGGACAGTCCTCGGAGTACAAATTCATGTCCTCCGTGAACGTCCAGAAAGGCTCCTTTGGTATCTTCCCTTGCGGGATTTTGGCGTCCCGAAGAGCTCGCTTCCGAGCATGTTCGGCCGCCCAGTCAGGGGTAGTCAACTCCCCTGCATGGTAAGAATGAGAAGGAGATTAAAGACAAAGAAGGCAATCCAGAAAAAACAAAGGAAGTACACTTTGTCTGGAAACAAACCTGGTGGAACCTCGACAACGACGTCCTCGGAGTCCTCGGCCTCCTCGGTCGAAATGCCCTTGCCCTTCCGCCTGCGCCGCTCCTCGGCAGAAGGTACTTCTACCACTACATCAAGGAGGGCCTGCGACGCAGTAGGACTTTGAGGAGGGACGTCGGTTGAAGGGACCTCGGAAGCAGCAGCCTCAGGCGCCGGAATTTCGGCTGTCCCAGGCTCCTCGGCAGTCTCCTCGGAAATTTCTTCTAGAGGAACCTGAGCAGCTCTCTTTGCCCGTTTCCTCGAAGGACCCGCGCCAATAGACTTCCGCCTTCGGGAAGCCGCCTTCTTCGTCTGATCGTCCTTCTCCACTTGGCCGGAGAAAAGGGACTTGTAATAGGCGGCAGTCCCGTCGCCCATCTCTGAAAAAGGAGAGAAACATCAGCGTAAGTCCGAGGAAAAAACAGCAAAGGAGTAGAAGATGACTCACTTTCGACAAGCGTTTCGAAAGAAATTTCCTCCTTAAGAAGCTTGACCAACCAGGAATCCTTCCCGGCGATGGCAGGAGCTGGCATCTTGAGGTCAGTCTTGTGCTCCTTTACCACCTTTAATTCCAGAAGGACCTCTTCGGTCATCAACTTCCAGTTGATTGGAAAAGGGTAAAGGGCGCACGGAGCGACCTCGGGATCCCAGTCAGAGACAGCCCGAATGCGGGCGTCGAAATCCCCGAACACGGGAGCCAACTCTGGGGTCAGCAGCATCCTCGGGTCAACAACGTCCACATCCAGTGTTCCCTGAGCCCATTTGGTCAGAACGTACGACCAGGCCTCGTCCATCTTCAGGAAGAAGAACTTCTGTTGCCACCCCCGCCAGTTGCCACCCCCGCCAGCTATCCTTAGTGGCGAAGGTGAACATGAATTTCTTGCTCCCGGACCCCCGAGGTAGCATGAAATAGAAGCCACCCTTCGGGACCACAGAGACCTTGTAGTACTGCATAAAGATTATGAAATGGGGTTCTATCCCGAAGATGCCACACATGCAGAGGTAGGCGTTAAAATAGCAGAACGAGTTCGGGGGAAGCTGGTTCACAGCAATGCCATGAAATTTGCAGAACTCGCACACCATCTTCGGGGGAGGATACCGAAGACCGGCCTTCAGCTGGGCTCGGAAAACGGTAACCTCCTTACTATGGTTTGAAAAAGCATAATGGCTAGAACGAGGCAGCCTAGTAATGGCGTAAGAGGGAAGAAAGAATTTTTTCTTCCACCTCTCTAACTTTGCAGGGGTGGTGCAACAAGGATGGGCTAAAAGAGGCTGCCAGCTCTCAGGAATGGGCATTTTCGACATGAAAACGAGTTTGAAAACGGAAGAAAACAGTTTCCAGAGAAAAACTCCAAAGAACAGAGGGATCAAAACACTCTGGAAAACAAAAACCCACCAAAAGATTTGCCAAAATCTGAGGACGCCGTCGTGAAAGTTGGCTGGAAAAAAGCTCTGATTAAGGTAGCTCCGCCACAGAAAGCAAGAAAGTGCAAGAACAGGGGCAAAGCAGAGAAAAGAGCAGAAGAAAAAGCAAAAGGAACTTATGATGGAATGGGCTATTTATAAAGCCAGAGGTGGGTAACCGAAACATCGTCATAAGTACCCTTTGGAGGCGAACCGTCGCCGTAACTGCTCTCTGCACCTGAAAAGGCGTGCCCTCTGTAACCGACGCAACTCTCCTCCAATGGCAAAGCGCCATGTGTCAACCGCTGTGCCAAAATGGGGGACACGTCCTCCAAACGTCCCTTGAAAACTGGGACACGTCTTCTGACATCCCTGGAAAACTGGGACACGTCGCTCAGACTGACACGCTTGGCCATCAGACCTGCAGAAACAAAGAGCAGGCCACCTCGAGGACACCAAGAGACAGGCTATGGCCAAATAGCCCATGACTTTCGGGCAAGAGGTGTATCTTCGGCACAGGCTCCACCTCGAAGACACCAAAGAACAGGCCAAGGCCGAACAGCCCATACCTTCGGGCAAGAGGTACATCCTCGGAACAGGCTAAGCTTCCTAAGAAACTCCCAAGAGCAACCTCGGAAAGAGATGCAAAACCGAAGTCTTCACTTCGGCTTTCCAAAGGGGGGCATGTGATAGCCAAAGACTATCGCCTCTATCTGGCCGAACTCCCTGCCACAAGAATGGCCAGAAGAAACTGGCGCTACCCGAGAAAAGGTGAGATCATACACCTCGGGAGATAGCCGAAGAGCTCCGAGCCCGTCACGCCAGGAAACTTGAGGATACTACTAGCCCCCTGAGGTTGCAAACAGATCGCCTTCGGAAAAGAGGCACCAGCTATTGCGGGCCGAACATGATCTCCCCGAAGGCGGAACTCCCTGAAGCTGGGAACCCCCGAACTGGGTGCGTGTTTCCCGAAGAGGCATTGTCCGTACCAAAGGACGACCTCGCCCAGGGACCTCGGGAGTACGGCAGGAGCATTTAAGGAAGCATTTAAGGAAGCCTCTGACACGTCCTTTCACAGACGTCATAAGCCGCCTCAAAAGGCGCTCTGACACGCTAACGCCATCAGAATCACATCATGGCCCATCTCAGCACAAGGCTCAAGGCAACCTGCTACCAGCTATCTGTCCCCTACGCCCAGAAATTCAGGAAACATCCGACCGAACACGTGTCGCGATCTGAACGGGCTAGGCACTCCTATAAATACCAGGAAATAAATACTTGGCAGGAGGTTGGTTGGCAGAGATCTCACTCCCAGACTCTGAGAAAATCACCAGGCGAGACTCTTCAGCTCTTGTGTGCTATTTCCTCTGCCTTTTCTTGGCCAACCACTGACTTGGGCGTCGGAGGCTCCCCCCCCCCCCCCCCCCCCCCCCCCTTTGAAACACATTCCGGGGGCCTCCTAACCCTTTGCTTCTGAGATTTCAGGCACACTCCCTTGGGCGGACCATCCTTCAGGCGTTCTTCCTCTCAGAAGTCTCTCCATAGGAAGCTTTTGGTGTGTTCAACTATTTCAAGAATAGTTCCAAAAATGAGCATATCATCCACATAGAGGCTAATTATTACACATTCACCACCCTCAAGTTTTGTGTAAACACATTTATCAACTCCAGTAGTTGAAAAGTTATTACCTAACAAGACTTGATCAAATTTCTCATGCCATTGTTTAGGTGCTTGTTTTAATCCATATAAGGATTTTCGCAACTTGCACACCTTTGTTTCTTGTCCAGAAACAACATAGCCTTCTGCCTAGACCATATATATTTCCTCTTGTAGATCCCCATTTAAGAAAGCAGTTTTAACATCCATTTGATGTATAATAAGTTTATGTACAGAAGCCAAGGCAAATAAAACTCTTATTGAAGAAATCCTAGAAACTGGTGCAAAAGTGTCAAAATAATCAACATTTTCTTTTTGAGTAAATCCTTTTGCTACCAATCTTGCTTTATATTTGTCAACCGAGCCATCAGGCTTAAGTTTTCTTTTGAAAATCCATTTACAACCAATGGGTTTAGCACCAGGTGGTAAATCTACCAAATCCCATGTTTGATTTTGTAAAATAGAATCTATTTCATTTTGAATGGCTTCTTTCCAGAAAACAGATTCTTTCAAATAAATCACCTGGTTAAAAGTTATGGGATCATCTACAAGGTAGGTATAAAAGTCACGTCCAAAGGAACTCTCTTTCCTTTTCCTTTTACTTCTTCTTAAATCTTCCACTTGATGTTCAGGGATATTTTCATCAGTGGGGGCACGAGAAATCTTTTCCTTCTTCAAAAGAAAGATATGCTCAAAAAACTCAGCATTTTTTGTTTCGATTATGGTGTTGCAGTCCAACACATCACTTCTCAACACTAAAAATTTACACTAAAAATTTATATGCAGCATTATGATCTGCATATCCAATAAACATGCAATCGGATGTCTTTGATCCAATTTTACGCTTTTTTGGTTCAGGAAGCATAACCTTTGCAAGACATCCCCAAACTTTTAAGTACTTTAAGTTTGGGGGATAACCCTTCCATATTTCATATGGAGTTATACCAGTCTTTTTATAAGGAATTCGATTTTACAAATGACAAGCAGATAAGATAACTTCTCCCCAAAGATTATCAGAAGCAGAAGAACTAACAAGCATGGCATTCATCATTTCTTTCAAAGTTCTATTTTTCCTTTCAGCTACACCATTTGATTCAGGAGAGTATGGTGGAGTTAATTCATGAATTATCCCTTCTTTTTCACAGAAATCATTAAACGATAAAAACTCACCTCCCCTATCTGATCTAACTTTTTTAATCCTTTTGTTCAATTGATTTTCCACTTCAGACTTATACAACAAAAACATATCAAAAGCCTCATCTTTGTTTCTTAACAAATAAACTTTGGTGAATCTAGAGAAATCATCTATGAAAGTCATAGAATACCTTTTTCCTCCTCTAGTCATAGTATGTTTCAAATCACCAAGATCAGTGTGAATTAAACTTAATAATTCTGATTCTCTTTCAATTGAAGTACAAGTTTTCTTTGTTGACTTAGTTTCAACACATATTTCACATTTATCAAAACTAGTGTTACTAGAGGGTGTGATTAAACCTAATGATTGCATCTTTTTCAAATAAGATATACTCACATGTCCTAATCTAGCATGACATAAATCAAGAGACTCAACCAAGTAAGCAGAAGATGATGCATTATTGTTATTGATAATATTAGAAACACTC
Organism: Aquilaria sinensis; assembly: GCA_005392925.1. Lineage (NCBI taxonomy): Eukaryota > Viridiplantae > Streptophyta > Magnoliopsida > Malvales > Thymelaeaceae > Aquilaria > Aquilaria sinensis. The sequence continues at coordinate 443,403 of SMDT01002229.1, read as the reverse complement.
AGTACAAAGAGACCCTGGTTACAATAACCCTTGCCCACATAATTATTGTTTCTAGTCATGACTATCTTGTCACAATCAAATGTGACCTTGATGCCAGCCTTCATCAGTAAAGACACGGAGACCAAGTTGGCTCTTATAGTGGGTACATGCAATACATCACTTAGAGCCAGTGTCTTTCCATAGGTCAATTTCAAAAGTACCTTGCCTTTACCCAGAACTGGTGTACCTCGGGAGTCACTAAGATACACTATTTCAACGCCTTCTCCTAGTGGAGTATAGGAGGAAAATGCATTTCTGTTGCCACAAATATGCCTGGTGGCACCAGAATCTATCACCCACTTTTTTGAATTAGCAGCAAGGTATGCTTGTGAAACTACTGCAGCAATGATGTCATCATCATCATCATCCCCATGAGCCAGATTTGCCCTTCGCTTAGGAGGTTTATCAAAGTGCTTTCTTTTCCGGCACTGTCGAGCAAAGTGCCCCTTTTTTCCATAGACGAAGCAAGGCGGCATTTCTTTGTCCTCATTATTTGCTGGCATTGGTCTTGGCTTGAAGTTATTGTTGGGTTTCGGTTTCGGAATGTATGGTTTTGGATTGTACCTCTTGGAGTTGATGAGATTGGCACTGGAGGTCAATTGCTTCCCTTTGGCTATGCGTTGCTCTTTCCTATTGGTGTCCTTGATGATGATGTGAGTGATTAGGTCGGCCAAAGACAACTGCTTATGCTTGTGCTTTAGTTGTTGCTTGTATTTTCTCCATGATGGTGGCAGTTTTTCAATCAACAAGCCAGCTACAAACTCTTCTTGCAGTGTGATTTTTTCTCCTTTCAAGTCCTCCAGAAGCTTGTGGTATTCATTGATTTGTGTTTTTACATCTTTCTCATCTTCCATTTCCCATCGATAGAATTTCCCAATCACAAACTTTTGCTTGCCCACATCCTCCGCTGTGTATTTGAGCAGCATGGAATCCCATATTTCCTTTGCTTCCTTGTACTTAATGTAGACATCGAACAACTCATTAGATAAATTTGAAATTATTGTGTGACGGCATACCTTATCAGCATAAGTCCAAGACTCCTGTAGCTTGGGGTCATTCGGTTTGGACTCATTCAGTGCGAAAGCAACTCCATGCACATCTAAAAGCATGTAAATGCGTTCCTGCCACCTCTTGTAGTTTTCTCCACTAAACACTTCTATCTTTGAAATGTCAGGGAATGGCTTTGCTAATGTTGATGGCGGAGTTGGAGGAACCGGTATCATGGCATTGGATGCAGCTTTCATGTAGAAGTGAGCATCAGCGAGCGCCCTATCGCAAGCAGCAGCAAGGTCGGGACCCTTCTCTCGATCAATTTGTGCAATTGCAGTTGCAAGAGCTTGCTCATAGTTGGCAGCTGCAGCCTCGATATCAGCAGGCTCTTCCCGAACAATGTCCAAAGGATCGATGATTGGAGCACCATTGTTGTGGTTTGGATTCATGTTATAATCCCTGAGATTGTTGTAAAATAAAAATTGAGTTGTAACAATCACAAACCACCAGCGACCCGAGGCGTGTATTCACTGTCCTCAAGGATTATAGCTCGCGACTCTCCAAAGCGTGCAGGAGAACAGGTCTGCGAAAATCCTCCAGGATACAATGGGTCTTCCGGGAAGTGTGCACTCACACCCGGGATACTCTAGGAATTAGCAGAAACACAAGAACCAGCAAGGACAGAGCAGGAAGGGGAGAGAAGAGAGAGCTCGAAAGCGGTGTAATTTGAGAGTAGAGTGGGAGTGGGTATTTATAGGTAACAGGGGTCCGAATTTGAACGTTGGGGCAATAATGTGTAATAATGTTGGGAGTTACAAAATTAATCTTGGTTTATGATTTTCTACGTTGACCCCGTTTTGATTTCCAACACGTGAAAAAAAAGTTTTCCAGGTAATGATAAAAAAAAATAAATTCAAGAAAATGTAAAAACTGACTTGGACCGAGCCTCGTGATACTTTGCGCGCAGGGGGGAGGGGCAAATCGGGCTCTTTCCACTGTTTTGGCCCATCTTGTGCGTGTGAACCCATTACCACTTTCTTTTGTATCTAGCCCACTTGGGTATGATAACTTATAAAGTCTAGAAACTCTCATTGTCCAAGCCATGTGGGATATGCCTTTTGGAATACTTGACAACAATAAGGTCTAGCCCAAACTAGCTTTCTATGGCCCCCTTATTGACACAACCAAATACGGTGATTTTTGGAACCAGGAAGGTATTGGTAGTCGTTCAGATCTCCTCACTGCATTGCCAATTCTTGGGTTCTTAACCTATTCAACTTGAAATCATATTCAAAATGATAATTTTACCTCATCAACAAAATGACAATCGTTAATCTAGAAAAGTGATTTACCATTAACAAAAGTGATCGCTTTTTACCTTTGTGATCGATTTTCTAAATTCCTCCCACATTTTTCTAATTTATCAATTCCTACATGTTATCGACAATTTAAATATAAGATCATAACAACTTAACTTTTCTTCAGCCTTCTTCTTCATGCATATGTTTGCGAACAATTCCTTATCCACATTCACACTTTGGCCAGCCTCATTAACTACACTCTCCTTCTCCAATTCCCATCCAACAGCCTTAAGGGAACAAACCTCCTCCTCATGCTTTCTAGGCCGCATTACAGATGATTGTAGCCCTACATCATCTTTTACACCTACACCAATTTCCTTTACCTCCACCTTCTCATAATTGATCTTATCAGCCATAGCTTTCACTTTCTTCATTGCATGTACATCATCACCAATCTCACGTTCCAATGGCACCATTGTAGGACTTGGCATGTTTGAAGCATGTGTCAATTGCATTTTGCCTAGCACGCTCCTTATTAATCAATACCAATAATGAGGATACATTTTTTGCAATTTGGTCCATATTGAATTTAATGCTCTCCTAGTTTGAACAACAACTTTTATCTTTGTCCACATCTCTCCCACATTTTTTTGAACTGTGATACATCAGCCTCAACCTCTTCCAAGACCCTCACTAGTTTGTAATGCCTCTCTTTCTAAGCTAATCCCCCTACATGTGGCTTCTTTTCCTACTTGTCTCTCTTTCCCTGCACAGCCACACCATCACTACTTTCCTCTTTTTCATCCATCTCCATTTCATACCTACCAATCTCAACCTTATCCTTTACATCTTGTTCCTGATCCTCACTCATTCCAACATCTCCACCATCAATACCCAGTGAAACAAAAAAATGTTACAACGACAACATGCATAATTTATGTTTTCCCAATTAAACACCGTAGTCACTCACCTCTTTTTCAATCTTCTTCATGTATACACAAGTAACAGCCCTATTAAAATGTACCACACTTGCGATTGACCTATTAATTGCAATTGAACCAACATCAACCTTCCACAAATAAAAAACCTGCACAATCCATTTCTCAATTTAAAAAATTTGAAATCAATCACACTAACCTGTAGCAAATAAACATATCCTATCAACACATTTTTCTTTCCATCACTTATACATTGGTATTTTTCAATGCTTATCACTAGCTTATTCAACCTAAAATTTGCCCAATCCTTTTTCCTAATCATTCATACATCTTCCAAGCATTTTAAATGCCCTACACTCAAGACATTTCTAGGTTCGAGGGCACACAATGTTCTTCATAGAAAAAAGGGAATATTCTCGCTGCATAGTTTCTTTTTCCTTGCTTTTAACAAGTATTTTATCCACTTTCCTTATACTAACGTCCCACCTATCCTTCACTTTAACACAGTATTACATCATCTCCTTTGAAGGTTCATACTTTCATCCTATTACTACCTTCTCCTTCCCGTCCTCAATGCCCACCATCTCTAAGAAATCTCTCAAACGTATTTCAAACACCTTACCATGGAAACGTACATTTTGTTCCTTCATATCAAAATTCTGTACTAATGCGTTCATTAAGTCATTCTACTGCACATTTTCCTTTATGTGCACTAAACTATAAAACAGGCTTCCTTCCAACATAAAGATCTTATCTTCTGATAGTTTCAAAACCAAACTTCCAAATATGTCAAGTCTACACCTATATCCATATGATTATCCTCATGCATTTCTCCCTTCCTGTTATTCGTATACTATAATTTCTCTTCCTGGCTCATTCTAGCCTACATTTCAGTATAATTACATCCTTCCTACATTGCAAAATATTTCATAATAGTCATTATTACCATGTTGTACATGTTAACATTTACAACACATATTTTATAGCATAGAACACCTATCAGATTTTCAATACTTTACTTGTGCTGCTGCACCTTACTCCTCCCAGGTTTTCTGCAATTCATAATAGAACCCCATTATATTCATCCTTCAACTCTCCCATAATCAAAACTGACATAATTAAAACAAACTTACTAAAAATTGTTCCATGCATTTCTACAAAATTGCTCACCCTCCCTGTGTTCATTGTAACAAGCAAAATAAAAATTATATTTTAAATATGAAAGCAACTTGGTGACAAAAGCATTTAATTCTGCAAAATAGTGATTGCCAAATTTGGAAGAGTGAATGCAACAAACAAGAGTGTCCATTTTTTTAATTGTATCATTTTTTTGGACTTGTTTTTCCTTTTCTAGAATCCTAAGCTTTCTCCCTAAACTACTAACATCAAACTACCATATACTAATAAATGTCACTAACCTTACACCTTCCTCTATCGACTTCATCTTCTTTTCATCGATATTTAAATCGGAAATGGCTATTGGACAATACCCTAAACTGAAAACCTGTTGAATTCCTTAGTCTCACTTACTTTTTTTCCTTTTTCCTTTGAACTCATTATCTTCAATGTCAATGCACTTTGCACTTTACAATAACTTCATATCGTCACCCTCCCTATACAAATATAGAGTTTCTGGCTGTACCCAAATTCAATTTTTTTTGCCTCTTTTTTTTTTTTCAATAGCAATTTACGGGTGGTGGGTTGATTGTATGGTCTGTATTAATATCATTGATCTAACAGTTAAGAAACAAAACACAAATCAACAACTTAGATCCGGCTAGATGATTAGACAGCCATAACAAAACTACCATAACTTGTAGTAGTTTTGTCCTACCATAATGTAGTAAGGCCCAGTTGAACCTGGTAATTGCTTTGCACTCCTATAATCCAAAAAGAGATTAATTGAGAATAACACTCTTTAAAGTTTATGAGATAATGATATCTTTTTTTTTTTGTGTTAACCACAAAGTTTCCAGTGAATGGACTTGAGTATTTCTAACTCGTAGTCGTACCTTCTAATTGGTCTGAGTTTCAAGTTTTCCTACGGTTAAAGTTTAGAAATTAGTCTTTTAGTTTAACTTAATTCTTCAAATAACTTTTTTTAATCAAATTCTTCAAGTAACTTTTAGTTTCTGAATTTTCACATTTGGCTAAAAAGGGTTCTTAATTATCCAACTGGCCAATTAATTCTTGTTCTAATACATGTTGTAGGCTGAGAATATATGCTCTTGGATCACACCCTAGACCCATAGTTTTTTTTCTGATATATGTCATAGGCTAAGGATACATGCTCTTGGATCACACCCTGCACCCACAATTTCTAATCATTTATAGTTTTGCCATTAGCTCCTCTCAGCTCTCCTTCCCATCTCCTCTTCTTTACTACTCATTCGCCAACCTCTATAAGCCCATTGCCCACCTCCTCTGCCACTTCAGTTCCCCAACCTGAACTACTTTGAATGCAGGTGACCAGAGCACCTAATTTAATGAGATAAATTTTCTATAATAAGGGATAAAATTTTGTAAAGCAGTGAAAAATCTATTCTTGCTGACTTGACCTTCAAGGGCTTACTCACCGAAAAGGGATCAAAGAGAGAGATGATTAGGTCTTTCAAAAGAAGTTAAAGGCTTTTTTGTAGAGGACGATGTCAAGCCAATAGAAACAGTAAGCAATGCCAGGGTTAGTTTAGTGTGAGTGAAGGAAGACTCAATTTGATTCAAGATAAAATTTTTGCAAGGCGGGGAAGAGAAATTGGGAAGTTCTCTTAAGAAGAAATTTGCAACCTATAAGTATTAAGTGCAACAGACAAGTAGCTAAAGAATTCCATGAACAATAGAGAAAAACAAAGGAATGAAGAATTGGGTTTTTACGCATTTGAATTATCTCAGGTCAAGACAATAAAGGAAGTGAGAGATAGAGAGAATTAGGTGAAACAACTCTTTTATTATTAAGTCTTGAAGTTGATGCACTTGAGAAAATTAAGCAAGTAGTTTGTATTCCACTAGTTAGTAACAAGAATGAAAGGAAAAAGATCTTTTTATAAGAAATGCAATTCACTTCTTAAGAAATGTTGTTCTGTGAATAATGTTATTTTACTCAATAAAAAATGTTGTTCCATTCATATAAATTTTCTATTCTATAATATGTTATTTACTTTGTAAGAAATGTTATTCCATTAAATAATACAGTTGCTTTCAGTAAGAAGTGTTATTTCATTCATTCAAATGTGTTGTTTTGTAGTATATTGCTCACTTTATAAGAAATGTTATTTCATAAATAATATTGTTTATTTCAATAAGAACTGTCATTTCATTCATACAAATGTATTATTTTGTAATATATTGTTCACTTCATAAAAAATGTTTTTCTACAAATAATTATGTTTGCTAGAGTAAGAAGTAATTTTCCATTGATACAAATGTGCATGTTGTTCACTTTGTAATAAATACTATTTAGACATAGTGACAGTCTTGTAAAAACTATTGTTCAATTCGTAAGATGTGTTATTCATTTCATAAGATCTGTTGTTTAATATATAGTGTTAATCATCTAAGACATGCTACTTATTTTGTAAATATGTTGTTTAAGATGTGGTGACATTTTTTGTAAATAAGATGAAACTAAAGGAGCAGTTTATAGCTACTCTATTTGTACTTGTGACCAACTTTGTCACCTTGGATCTTTTGTATCTTGTAACAGTTAGGTCACATATGGGTAATTTAGGAAGACATAGGGTGCCAATACACAATATCATTACAAAAAACTAAGCCCCAATTAAGTTCTAAGATAACGAAGTTTATTAAAATAAAACTAAGTCCTAATTGGTTTTGGTTTAACACAACCTAATTGATGTTTTTTTTAGCACAGGGTTGCACGTATCTGGATTTCAGAGATTACCAAATTGTCCAATAGTTTGTAGTAATTATAGTCTTACTTAGCCAAAGGCTTCAAATAATATCTTTTTTTTTTTTGTAATTAGAAACATACGTAAGAAGAAAGAACATATGAAGCAATACAATGAGCGATAACTACTTTATCTTTTAGCATAATCACCACGGAGCACTTACTGCTAGCTTCCAAATGAGAGATGATTTGCTAGACTATATGTTCCATGTGAGGTGCAAGAGGGATGCTTCATCATAGAGCTTGTAAAACCTAGGCATAACTAGAAAGAATTGTAGTGTTAAGGAGACGTAAATTAGTTATCGCATTTGTTGCCTCTAGTAGTGCATGAAGTTCAGCTTCAAGAGTTGATGAGCAATGTAGAAGATGAACACCATGATTCATTCTAGGTTGGCCACTAACTCCCTACCAAACCTAAGCCGCCACTCTAAGCCCTAAGGATTGTCACCAATCTCCATCCATAATGAAGATAGCCAAAGGTTGGGATGTGTTCTTCCTGTTGCTTTTCCTCCAAGATTGGCACAAAGGATGGGGCATGTTGAACAAGGAATGCAAATATCTAGCTTAATATGGTTGAGAATCTATGATTTGTAGGATCAGAATGTCTCTTCTTATTATAAGCGATTGGGCATGAAAAGTTGCATTTTTGAAACTGCATTCATTTTTTCCCAGCCAAATAAGCCAAAGGGTAGAGACTAGGCAGACAAGCCATTCAAAATCCAATGTTCCTTTGCTCACAAGGATCCCATTTAACAATGCTTTAAAATATTAAACATTCATTCCTGGAGTTTGAGAAGTAAAGGAACCCCATACTTCTCACAAGTCTTGGCATTCCTAAAACAAATGTAGAGTCATTTCCACATTCGATCTGCATCGCGAACAAAAAGTGCTCAACAAACCTCCATGATTTGCTAAATTACTAGCTATTGGTAAAGCATTTAAGAGGCATTTCCATAAGTAAGGCTACGCCATATTGTGGAGGCGTTTAAAGGAGGTTTCACTTGCCATATAGAATGGGAATGACCATATTTTGCTATTTGTAAATGATAGACTAGTCTATGAGGATTACATGTAAAAATAATCCAAAAGGTTTTAGCTAGCAACATTTGATTGAATAGTCTCATATCCTTGATACCATGGCCACCCAACCCTTTTGGAAGTTTAATAATGCCCTAATACTTCATATTGATGCTTTGTTGTTCTTGTGCTCCTGACCACCAAAATTTAATAAATTGCTTGGAAAATGAGTCTAACATGGCAACTGGAACTTTGAACAAAGACATAAGGTAAATTGGAATTGAGGATAATGTGGATTGAATCAGGGTCAAATGCCCTGCATTATTCAATAATCTATTATTCCAACATGCCAATTATTTTTTTGATCTTATCATCCAAGAACTAGAATTTGGACACCTTGCTAAGATCCTGAGCAAAAGGAAGCCCAAGATAGTTTAGGATGACGCTATTGATCCTAAATGGGAGAATTTGACATGCTCTTTCTTGTACTAACGCTGGAACATTTTGACTAAACATCCATTCCGATTTTTTGAGATTGATGTCTTGGCCTGTAGCAAGTGAATATAATTGCAAGATGTTTTTTATCTGAATGAAAATCGTTTCAGTGGGTTTAAAGAACAGTAAGTAATCATTTGCTAAAAATAAATGGCTGATGGATGGGCCCGTTCAGCTTACTCATAGCCCAGCAAAGAGTTTTGCCTCTTGAGCCTGAACCAGAGAGCTAGAAAGAGCTTCCGCACAAAAAATTAATAAGTAAGGAAAAAAAGGGTCGCCCTAACAAATCCTAGCTGTCGGATTAAACCAGTGTGTTTTACATCTGTTAACCAAGACTGAGTATGATACCGTCATGATGCACTGCATGATTATGTGAACCCATCTTTTTGGGAAACCTATAGATGTACTGCAAATTGTATGAAGAAGCTCAAGGGCAATGATGATTTTATCTTGTATGTTTCTTTCTGGGATAAAAGCATTTTGAAAAGGTGAGATCAAGGAATCAAGTATAAGTTTTAATCTGTTGACTAGGACTTTAGATATAATCCTGTACAATGTATTGCAAAGATTTATGGGTCTCAAATCATCAATGGTGTGAACATCCAGCTTTTTTGGGATTAGAGTGATATAAGTCCGACTAACCTGGCGTAACATGAAACCCCGGTTTAAGAATGATAGGACCGTTTCAGTGACTAACTTGCCCATTATTCCCCAATATTTCTTGAATACCACAAGTTGAAGGCCATTGGGCCTTGAGGCTTTGAAATTGCCTAATTGAAAGGTTGTTTCCTTCACCTCTACCTTGGTGAAGGGCATTATAAGTGACTCTTATTGTCGAGGGGACAGGAGGTGGTTTAGGTTGGAAAAAATATAGGGTTGTAAAGATTATGGAAATAAGTTTGAATATGTGCTCAAATAGCATGTTCTGAATACATCCATTGACCGTTGCAATCTTGCAAAGCTGAAATGTGGGAAGACATACGCCTACTTTTGGTAACCCATTCGAAGAATTGTGTGTTTGAGTCCCCAAAGGCAAGCCATTTTATTTTAGGTTTTTGGGCCCACATGTGTTGCTGTGTTGATAGAAAGTTAATATGTTCTTGATGAAGGGTCTTGATCAATCCTACCTGGTTTGAGATATCAAGGTTGGTTTGGGCTTGCATAAGATTTTGTTCAACCTCTACAATTTAGTAACATTGGGCCAATAAGCTAATATGTTATTGATGAAAGGTCTTGATCAATCCTGCTTGGTTTGAGATATGAGGGTTGGTTTGGGCCTCCATTCCATTTGAAATGGAGTTTTGAATAATAGTTTTTGTAACATTTGAAATTGAGCCTCAGACACACAAAACCTCATTCACTGGGTCGCATTCAAACAAAAAATTAGTTCTTTTATGTTGCTTAAAAATTCAATTTATGTTGAATTATGACTAAAACTTTTATGGAAAGATCCAACATTTCAAATCTTTCCTTCAAATTCGTGCAAGAGAATCAACAAAGATAAATCGCAAAACAAGAAAATAAGATGATACAAAAGATTTACATGGTTAGGTAAAACCCACCTACATTCACGGAGAGAAATCAATTCTTTACTAAAACCCCACACAAGAATAAAGCCACTTTGAAATCAAACCCAATCTTAAAGCATTCATAATCTCAACGAATCTCTCTCTAACCTCTTGATGAAATAGGGAAAAATATGCCAACTTACAATGTGTTTCCATATAAATCTCAATATGCGTATGTCTTGTTAACCCTAGAAGTACAATATATATTTATAGTGTTAGCCCTCCAATCAAATAAAATGTCTTGCCCTTGAAGCTTTAGGAATCTTGTTGGCCAAGTTTACTTAGGCCCTATTTAGTTCTTGAAAATTCTCCAATTTTTCTAGAGAATTTTTTTAAAATTAGAAAATGAAAAGAAAATATGTTTAATTAACTAATTTTATTTTCCTTTTTTCTGAGAAAATATTTTTTATTATATGAAGATTTAGAAAACTCTAATTTTGTTGTTTTCCCAATTTTTCGGATCTCTCCCACATCTTAGCCCCTCATCTATCACTTGACTTCTTTACATTCCATCGTTGATGCCCCTCGACCAACCTCCCCATTGCTGTTGCCATAAAGCAACCTCTCCCTTTCCATTGCTGCTGACTAACCTCTCCATAGTCACTGCTCGACCATCATCGTGGAACTCCTCAAACGCAGCCCAATTAGCCTCTGTCTCGCTTGACTTGTTTGGTTTGATTCGCTAAATCCACTCCTCTCTCATGTGTTTAAAGATGAAAAGTTGGCCTTAGGGTGTGAAGCGATCCTAGAGAAGCAACAGCAATGACATTGGAATTGTTGGATAACATAATTTGCGGCAAATGTCACGCGTTTGTGAATGACGAAGATGGTGGCGCAGATGAAGGGATAAAAAAGTTGGGAGCCTAAGCAACAGAGAGGAAAAATTTAGGGGCAGGCTTTGGAATTTTTCAGTTTTACTTTAGACTTAGGAAACTACCATATTATAGTTCAAAAACTTTCCTTCAACTTTCTTCTACGGTATTGAACTTTTTCTTTACTTGTTTTGGAGCAAATAAACAAGGTTAAAAAAAAATTACTTTGAAAAATTTTACATAGAAAATAAGAACAAATAATAGAAAATGAAAATGAAAAAATGTTTTCTGCATTCAAACGCACTCTAATATGTCCAAGAAAACTTACACTCCAAGAAAGAATCTTCTTTGATTTAGTTTCTAGAAGTACAAGCAAATTTTCCGACAATCTCCACCTTGCAAGTACCTTTATCCACATGAAAGCTTCTAGAAAAATCCCAAAGAAGAACTTCGAATTCTCTTGGCCTTGTTCCACTACGGCTACACACTAGAATGAATTCATGGCCTATACTCTATTTCTGGCTAACAAAAAATGTGCAGCTGGACTCGAGTCATAGGTGCTACCCAACTTCACAGAGAGACCCCCTACCTCTCCAACTTGACCTTGGCAGGTTCTTCCTCTTACATTGTCTATGGCCCGGAAACTTATCCTTGCTGATTCCACAAATGAAACTTTCTACTGTTTTTAGCTACCATATGCAACACCTACATTCAATTATTGATTCCTTGAGGTCTTGAATGTGTCGAAACGTAGACTATATAACCCTGGAAGGAATTATCTTTTTGTAAGCATAAACATTGGGAGTCCAAAAAGCTCAATGATAGTAAATTCATTCCCGACTTTTATTTAGTTTATTGTATAGGTTAACTCTATATATAACTTATCAAAACAGAAATTTACTCAGAACACCCTCGAGCCAAAATTAAATGATAAATAAAAAAATTGACACATAACAGAAGGCAACACCTTAGCTATCTTGTTATATAAGTTTAAGAACTTGTAATGTAAGTTTCTCCTATGAAGAAAAGAACCGATCAACCTCCTCGTTGGACAACCATATCAATACCACTTACTCATGGTACGGTACCCTATACCACATTCTAATGTTAGTAAAAAAATGCTTTTACTAAGTGGGCCTTTCTTGTTAGGAAGTTAAAAATGTCAAATGTTCATTTGTCACATAAATTTGATAATGATCCATACTGATGGCAAGAGTCCTACTTCTGCAGTTCAAATGCAAAATGCCAAAAATTTGCCAATACATCCTTTTCTGTTACAGCTATTGCCAACACAAACTGTATCATCCACCATGAGTGAGGTTGTCTTTAATCCCATGTTTTTACATTTCTCCGCACTCTGCTATAGTGACAGGTAGTTTCGGTCGGTTGTTGGGTCCAGTCGCCACATTCTCAATCTTCCGAACAACAAGGAGACTATCTCCGAGCACCCTCTGGAATAGTTCACAGAGACAATCTCTATCATTACAAATAAAAGACCAAGGGTACCAATACCATTTACTTAACTGCATCATATTGATACTTAACTGCATCATATTATCATATTGAACAATAGTTCCTTGACAGTTCGTTTCAGTTTTGAAGTGAACTACCAAAGAATTACATTCAACACAATGTGACCAAGTATGAATTTTAAGAATGAAATGCATGCCAGATAGACGAAAGAATAAACATACCCCAAACACCACATGCTTATTATCCAGCCACTCGCACTTCGAACAAGTTATAAAGAACTGCAGAAACAAAGGACTGAACTCAATATAACTAGAACACTGAATCGTGTAGGAGATCATAAATCAAACAGTACGAATAATGCTCATTGAATCATTACTTCATTAACTACCAAAACTGAGAAACTATGAAATTTTGCTTTGAGGTTTTAAAGGTATTTGACCCAGTTGGATGGAATGATTTGGAATTTATAATAAGAGTCTGCAGGACTCTTAACTATCTCATGCATGCCAACATTTCAGTCCAATAGTAGTGCCACCGAGAACATTCAACTGGAGAAACAAGTTCAAAGGTGCCTCGGTTACAAGAAATGAAGGCATTACACTATTTTTCATTCTGTGACATGGCTACAACCTAACTGCAACCACCCCAGCTCTCTCTCTCTCCCTCCGTGCCTCCCCTCCCCTCCCCTCCCCTTCTCTTGTGGTTTTGCTCCTTGTAACCATTTAACTTGCTTATTTTTTATGCATGGGCTCTTTATTTTTTATTCCTAACACACACCCAAGTGCATGACCTTGTAGTGTTAAACTATAAACAGTTAATTAACACTACGACTTTCATGCCGATGACCCCAACAAAGTTGGGATTAAGGTGCAGTATGACGATGAACACATACCAAAGTGCATTCACAGCCTTTGTAGGATATGTAGCCAGATAGGACAGAAAGAATGAGAATGAGAGAGAGGTACCTGACATCCATTGGAGTTAGGCCCACTATTTGCCTGCCAAAAGAACAAGTATCACTCAGTCTTAGAATGAACTCTATCACACCAAGAGAAAATGAAAATAATCTCTACCACTCCAAGCTAAAATTTCATTTTCTTGATCAGAATTTCCCAACTTCCCCAACAATTAAGTGCCAGAATTTTATGTCAACCATGAACAAAAAAAAAAACTATAAGAAGAGGTTAGAAGACTAAGGACCATTTCTGTTGACACCCCAGAGCTTCAAGCATTTATCAGATAAAGCAACACTACAGAGCATTTTCAAGCCTATTTTCTTTTTTTTTTCCCCCTTTTTCTTCTAACGAAGCCTCTTCCTTTTTCTTGTATGGTAATATATGCTGCCCCTCTGTCTCTGCCCCCCCCCCCCCCCCCCCAATCTATATTGGACAATGCACATTCTGATAGGTTATAGCCATTTATTGACAGGTATTGTTAATGTCTGAAAAAAACTAGTATTCCATCTGCATGGAAGAATAAGGGAACATGATAAACAAAAACTAAAATTCGTCCAAAGATGTAGCCAAACAACTTATAGGTGAGAAATATCACACGTAATTGCCAACATAGATAAAGGTTATAGAAGTTGTCTGAAGAATGATTTTTTTTTGGGGGGGGGGGGGGGGGGGGGGGGGGGGGGGGGGGGGGGGGTGTCATATATGATTGGGAAGCCAAGGGGGGAAGGGTTGGACCTCCTAATAATGATCACAAGTCTTAACCATTAGGCCAAGACTTAGTTGTAGGAAGAATGAAAAAAGTAGGGAAACCCATACAAACAGAAATGAAGTGCATCTTCCAATAATGTAGAAATTGTAGTCAAATACCCTTTCAATGTGGCAGAGACAGAAACAATACCATCGATAGAAGACCTGGGCCAGTGTGCTTTGCTATAAAATTTTCGTCTTCAAACTTATGCCCATATATTGATATGCATCCACTTCCATCACCCTGCAAAGCAAAGACTTTAAATATAACTTTATGACACTAACAATAGAGGTAACTCAGGTAACTTTGACCATGATTGACAAATTTAGAAATTCACAAGTATCAATTTTTCTAAATAGTGATCTGGACATATTTTCAAGCTTCAAAATTCTAGCAACAGATTAGCACCCAATTGCAAGATATTATCTTCAAGAAGAATGAAAAGCAGATCTAAGTCTACTTGGAATTCTTATAAGTCCAAACAGCATTAGGAAACCTTATAAGTTTCATACTCAGTGCAACAACCACTAGTAAACCTAACTACATAAATACACTGGCTGCATAACATTAATGAGCTTCTTAACCATACCTAAAAATAGAAATATTACACAAAACTCATGCTCATAAACCTTTCACTAGTTACCAACCTTTGGAAAATCACCACCTTGAATCATGAAGTCCTTGATCACTCTGTGGAACTGGCAATTCTTGTAACCAACAGGCAGTCCTTTTGGTCTGTCATTTAGCCCAATTGATGAAAGCAATGAGCAAAAGTGACTAAAACAGAAAGAATTCAGTCTAGATAGCAAGACAATCATCATCAACATTGGATTAATCAATAAAGGTACCAAGAAAAGAATCAGAATAATGGAATAACTTTACCAAAAATCACCAATAGCAAAAATGATATTTCCATGCTGATCACAATAATCCATATCTCAATATATACTCATCAAATCACCGGTACCGGAGCTAGTATCCTAACTGTGACAACAAGAGTAAAATGTTGGTGAGAGCTATTTCACAGGGTTGTTGACAACTGTGACAGCACGAACCATTTGCTATAGTCTGCAGAAAACTGGGTGCTAACCTAGCAAGAGCTCAGAGCAGCAGAGCTTCCAGGCTACTCAAAAGCACCCAAATACAGAAAGCAAAGGGGAAGTAGGAATGCCCATAAGCTGGGGGACCACATACATCAAGCGGCTCTAAGCTACCCAAGGCAAGTCACTGATCATAAAATCAAACTAGAACCAAATTATTGGAAAATATTTTGCATAATATATAAACACCCAGAACATAGATATCTAAACCATTATGTTCCATTGAAAAGTGTGGTGCAAGTATTTACCTGTGCTCGCCGGTGCAAAACTGCCTGCCAGGTTAAGGAAAACCATGTTAGCTATCAATTGAAGGCGGCGAATGTACACAGAAAACTTCAAAAGATTAAAACCAGAAAATCGGACAGGAAATAGAAAAAGTACAGAAGAGTAGAAAACATAGGCGAGGACCGGGAAACGTGTAGTAGCTAGAACCTGAAATTTTCGGCGGTTTTAGGGGCAATGTCGGCGAAGAGCTCCATCTTAATCCGCCCAGCAGGGATGGAGCCCATGGTAATATCGAAGAACACGATAGGGTTTTTAGGGTTTGGTGGTCGCACGTGCCACTCCACACCGCCTCCTCCTCCGCCTCCCGCCGCCGCCATTGCCGACGAAGTAGGTTCGCTGCAGTGAGTTCTTCCCGACTCTGGCGCAGGTGCAGGTCTCCGTCAGCTATCGCAGGTTTTCGCTCACGACTCCGCTGGAAGCGTCGTGCCGCCTCGCCTATTGCCGTTTGTGAAAATTGATTTGAAACGAGCAATTGCAAAATGTAGTCCTTAACCTTGTTCTGAATATGCAATCACGTCACAAACCTTTTTCCATAGACGATTTTATCATTGATTTCAATAATAATTTGAAGGAAAACATACTGCTGCTAGTCAATTCTTTTTCTATATCGGTCCACCTTGTTTTTTATACCCAAAACCATAATGGATCTCATTGAAAGTCATTGCTGATCCTACTAGTGGACAAGTTCTATTTCATGTAGAAAGTTTTCTGTGGTTGGAGTAAAGTATGCATTCAAAAAACTCAAGGAGGATTTGGACTTTTAGGTTGTTGGACTAGAAAAAAGCAGGGGAGAAACTATAAAGACTTGTCAAAGATAAGGAGGCTTTTTTGGCTTTAACGGGTTCTTTCCGACCACATCTAGGTAAGACTATAATGTTTACTTGGCGATGTGAATATGATGGCAGGTTTGTTATGAATTTTGTTTATCATTATTTAGTTGAGAATTATGATTTTGCAAAGTGAAAAAAAAAAAAACTTGTGTAGGGGAGTTTCCATTTGCCCAAACATTATTTTATCTACCCAGAAGAGCTTGTTTTGGTAAGCTTCTGGATTTGCGTACTAAGTTATGTGATTAGAAGAAATGTGTGTGCCAAGTCATCTCTACTAGTTGTTGTCTTTTGCTTTAAGCAGGAGTTTACGTTTTCTTTACCTAACCTCACATGTGATAAAGTCTAAGTGTTGTGGATAGATATAACTCTAATCAATAGACGATCACTTGCAACCTCTTATACCTAGATTTTGGACACAGCCATACATATACTGCTAACCAAAAAAGACATTCTGTAAAATCCATGAATCATCGAGATAAGTAATTCACTTGCCATACAAATCAACCAAAGTCATAAGAACATTAGGGAAGTGCAAATTAACCAGTTCCACTCAACTTAGTTAAGTGCTAATACTCTCCTAATTTCAAGTATAACTTCATTTCCATACAAAAGCTCACAAATGACCACCATTGTTTCTTGACCTTCTTTCCAAATTTTTTCTCGTTCTATGACCAAACCTTGAGGAGGTTGATGCTTGGAATGAGTAAGGAAGAAAATGGTATGTACTTCGTTAGGGCAAATGATCAAGTGTGCCTCACCAAACTAGAACTTTGTGACCTTTGGCATCAACATTTAAGGCACCCATCACTACTAAAAAATAAGCTTTTTTCCAATGGCTTTTCCAATTGTTTCACATTGGAAAATTGAGTTTTTCCAACGCAAAGCCGTTGGAAACAGGGCCATTGGGAAAACATGCATTGGAAAAAAAATTTCAACAGCTTATTTTTTTGGCTGTTGAACATTGAGTCATTACAAATTTCCAAAGACCAAACCTCTGGCTTGTGCTAGGAGGTTTTCCAACGGCTTGGGCTGTTGGAAAATATGCCAACGGTTAAGGCTGTTGGAAACTTTTTAGAAGAAAATAAAAAAAAATATAGAAGATATATTTTATGAATTACTAAATTATATTTTATATTTTATAATATGACTAAAAATTTTAAAATAATTATATGTTATATTTACATAACAAAATTCAAAGGCAAGATGGCAAAAAAACACAAAATTAAAAAATATAAAAATTAAAAAATTACATAAATTGTGAAAGATTAGAAAAAATCATTTTAAAATGGATCTCACAAATATAACATAAAACAAAAAAATACAAGAAAACCACAAAATAATAATCAGATCTGCAAAATTTAAAACCAATGTACAATAACTAAAAACGAATGGATCTGGATCGAATTGCTCTAAATCTGGGGCAGATCTGTGGATCTAGAGCGGTGAATGGTGAGTAGATGGTCAGCCAGCATATCAAAGCCGCAAGGTGGAGCCCCAAGTTGAGAGGTGAAGCAGACTACGAGCCAAGGCAGATGGTCTGCGAGCGTACCGAAGCCTAGGTGGAGCACGGGCAGATCTGGTACAGGAAGTGAGGCAAGGCGGATGGTTGGTGAGCATAGAGAGGCAAAGTAGATGGCGAGGCAAGGCGGACGGTCAGTGAGCGTACCGAAGCCAAGGTGAAGCACTGCCGGATCTGGTGAGTGTGAGAGCCAGCAGGCACAAGCAGAGAGAGCGACGGAGCACAGCGACGAGGGGGAGAGAAGCGAGCAGATGGCAAGCAGAATGGTGAAAGGTGAAGAGAACAGAGGGAAGGGCAAAGAGAGCAGATCGGTGAGAGAGGAGAGAGAGTAGAGGGTGAGAGACGAAAGTGGGAAGAGAAGTATATATAGCTAGGTTTATTAGGTCAAGGTTAGTTTTGGGCAAATAAGTTGGGCCTAATAAGTTGGGTTAGTTTTATATATGATATATATTATTATTAGTTGATATATATTAAATATATTATTATACACAATGATATATGATATATTGTATATTATTAAATATATTAATGATATCATTATGCACTCACACACACAAAAATATGTTTATATATTTGTATATTATAAATATCATATATAAGAAACATTACAAAAATATAAATATATATAAATAAAATTAATGTTATTAAAATATTATTTTACTTTCTAAAATTGTATATATATTTATATATATGTATTTTTTACCTAGCAAAATAAATATGATAAATAATTTTTATATGATATAAGTACATACATACATGTTACAAAAATGTATAGATGATACTTATGATATATTATATATTATACTAATATATTATAGTATATATTATAATAAAGATATATCATGACATATTTTTACGTATTAATATGTTCATAAGTATGTACATTATTTTTATAATAATAATTATCAATTTTAATATCTAAGTAGAAAGTAATTGATAAAAAAGGTAAATGTATGTGTGTGTGTGTGTGTGTGTGAAATAAATATATCAATCTATTCAAATTTTTCATTTCCAACAGCCTAAGCCGTTGGAAAAATTCACTCAAAATGCGCCGTTCAAATAAGTCGTTGGAAACAATAAATATTAAAAACTTACATATTTTCGAATGGCTTTGGCCGTTGGAAATTTTTGCACACTTCCCAGCTCACAATTTTTTTCACAGTTTCCAATGGCCTGTACGTTGGAAATTTCCAACGGCTTGGCCATTGGAAAGTGGACCGTTGGAAAGAAGGGTTTTTTAGTAGTGTTTCCAACGGCTTTGGCCATTGGAAAATTGCATGTTGGAAACTTTTGCACACTTCCAATGGCTTATGCTGTTGGAAATAATAAATATTAAAAACTTACATATTTTTCAATGGCTTTAGCCGTTAGAAAATTGCCTGTTGGAAACTTTTGCACACTTCCAATTGCTTATGCCATTGGAAACAATAAATATAAAAAACTTACATATTTTCCAATGGCTTTAGCCGTTAAAAAATTGCCTATTGGAAACTTTTACACACTTCCAACGACTTGGCTGTTGGAGAGTTTTTTTTACAACTTATAATTTTTTTTCACAATTTCCAATAGCCTTGGCCGTTAGAAAAAATTTTTTTTTTAGTAGTGCATCTTAAGACTGACAAGCTGCCATCAAGATCATTCCTTGTATTGCATCAAGTAAATTTCATGAGTTATGAGCAGTTTGTCATTTAGGAAAAACTTCTAGACTCCTTTCGATCATAACAATAACTAGTAGAATTTCCCATGCTCCGTTGCAAGATAAGGTGTGCGTATGTTGTAGTGAATGTAAGAAGTAATAGAAAAACAAATACAAGCATGTTGTGTTTATTATAACTAATGTATAGTCTACATATTGTTTTTATTTCCTTAAGAAAAGTAGTGAAGATGCATTGAAAGTTTTCCTAATATCGCCTTTGTCTTGTTATACTCAATTTGTGGGTGATTATTGAAGTTTCTATTGATAGCAAAATGTGGGTAAATACATCTACGTTTTTTGCCATTAATGTAGCATAGAATACAAACACAAATTTAACAGTAGGGTTTCTTATAGTTCTTGCCTGCTTGTGGTATGAGGTGAGTCATATACTTGATCCTATATGGTTGATGTATTTGATGCCTCTATGAATTTTTTACTGGGGAAAGTGAGCCGTGTTAGGTAGATAGTATAAGAGAACTATGATCTATTTGTTAAAATTTTGTTTTAGTTTTTTACTCTTTTTCTTTAAAATTGGAACTTGTTTCTTATATAAAAGATTCTATTGGTGTGTTCTATTGTGTCCTTGGTGTATCAACTGAGAAGGCTATTATGATGGGGCATTTAGAATGTATTATCAGTTGACGGGGTATGTGGGTGCTGCAGGCTCGAATATTTTCAATACTATAGAGTTAGTAGGAGGTTCTTGTAAGACTTGGTTACTGAAGCACACCCAGAACACGCATTATTGGCCAATTTTGTTCTTAATTTGAGGAGGCAATGTGTATTTGTCATAGTAAGGGCTGTTTGCAAGTTGAATAGTAGGTAAACCAATAAGTGCTTGGGTTGTGAGACCAAAGAGGAGGAAGGATGTTTTTTCATTATTGTCTTCCACGATGACATTTAGTTTGTACCTGAAATATTTTTGTTAGTAATACTTGGTACTGTGTATATAAGTATATAAGGTAGTTTAGATTATGTTAAGAGGGATATGATGTCATACCATGGTGCTGTGACAGTAGGTGGTTGATCATTTTTTGGGCACCTTCTGCACTATAAGGTGTCTTTTATTGGCTGAATGGTGCTGTGACAATAGGAGCACGCATGATACCACCATCCTTGGGAAGTGTTGTAGTTCATTGATAGAGAGTCTATTGACTTGCATTTCTTGCAATGGATGTAGACTTTGTGATGAAGGGACAAATAAAAGTGTAATGGAAGTATAGTCACTTGCGAACCTGTAAAGGGTTTTGCAATATAAGAGTTGGTCTAGAATGTGAATATTAAAAGGGGGGATAGTTGAAGTTTGCACATGAAACCTTGCCTTGCTTTAAGTTTTCCAAACTTTGGAAGTGGTAGGTTAATAAAACATTTTGTTGCTAAAGTGCTGCTAAGATATAGGTTTCTTATGTCAAAGATAATAGTTTAATAATTTAGTGGCATATGTGTAGGTAAAATGGATTGTAGTTAAATTATGTAAATGGATGGAGATTGTTACCCTAAAATTGTTTAACGGTCATGCCAACAAGGATTATAATGACTAATTTTTTCTCAGATTTGTCGGTGAGTATGATTTCATCAAGGTTGATTCTAGTATTGTCCCACAAAGTGGCAAATATTTGATATTGACTATGTTATGTGATTCAATATATATGAAATGAATATGTTAATATTACAGGTGTTTGGTAAAAGGGTTGTTTAGTAAAGACATGTACCTTGTATCTGTGATTTGAATAGTTCTTCTAAATGTTTTGCAATCTTGGATGTAGATCTGATTTAGAGGATTGATGCTTGTCATTTTGCCAATAACATCCGCAAGGCATAAAAAAGTATGCAAGTAATAATGCATTGAAAGTATTTGGGAGGAAAAAAATGGGAGGAAGTGGTTGTACCTGTTAATAATGTGTCACTATGTATCCCTTCAGATGTAGTTTCTAGTGTCACAGAAGCAAAGCGGTGTGTAGGAATTGTGTTATCATCAAAGATTGGCAGTATTATTGTCCATCTGTTTAGGATGATTGCAAATTGGTGCATAGTGGCTCTATATTTTCTTTTGTTTGGGATGAGGGTGAACCTTTTTATGGTAAATGTGAAGCTTCTCTGAAAAACTCAATGTCCTTTTTTTACACTGTTGCTTGAATGATGGTCCCCTAGTCATTGCGTTGTATTGATATTGATTATGTTATTGTTACATATATATAGAGACATAGAAATATGTAGATGTAGGGAAATAAATATGACTGAAGTGAGTGGGAAAAACAAACATGTATGTGTATGAGTAGTGGTAGTAGAAGGTTGAAGATTCTTTGTCAATTAAGACGTTGTTTATTCAAAGACTAACATTGGCAAGACCTGGAATAATTGTATTCCACAATCGAGTTATCCTAACTCTAAATATGCCTTGAATGTTTTGTAGTGAAAGTTGGGCCAGATATGTCTTGCATTTATGGTCAAATGAAACTGAGATAAGGAAAATTGACAGTAAGTAGATCTAGTTGTAGGTGAGTGGCATAAGTTAATATAAAATGTTAACTAATTCTCATTATATATTTGTTTGCTATTTTAATATGTTTCAATAAAAATGACATTATAATGCTATGTTGATGGAAGCAAACGAGAAATTAGTTCATTGTTAAGGAGTAGCAGGTGTCTAGACGGATTGGTAGAGGGCAGGAATTTTTGCATGTATGAGTACGTATTATTAAATTTAATAATAGGGAAGTAAATGGTGTAAAATAAGAATGCATGTTATTTAGAAGGAATTGAATGTGTAGAAACGCTAAGATAATTTGTTAGTTATAATTTGTGGTAGTAAATATTGCAAAAGAAGTTGTTTTCTGTTGTTTTGTCTTTAGTTTTAAGTGGTGAGGATGACTGTAGTAGACGGGGCCAGGATTTTGATGTACATATGTTAGGGTAGATATTATATTAGCTAAAGAAGTGGTATTTTTTACAGGTGCGTGTAAGATCTGTTTTGTATGTATATACTTCGCGGTATAGTAGCAAGCTGTCAGTCAATATATGTTGTTGTAGAAGGGAAAGGAATGTATTGGTGTTTGGGCAGAAAGGTTTGAAAAAGGCAGAAATTTAAGAGGTTTATGACTGTGTCTAGATTGATTAGTAGGAAAACCTATAAAGTTAGTATCTATATAAAGAGAAACTAGGAAGATGAATGGATATAGACGTAAAAGTTAATGAGTTGATACTCCTAACTATTTATTTTTATTATTAAGATAATTCAATGTCTTAATGCATGGCCGGATTTGTTATCAATTAATGTTGTTTTGTTTGATTCTGTCTAACGATATCCTTTAATGAAATGGAAGTGTACATGTGGAGCTTATGTTATTTATATATATGATAGTAGCTTAGAAGTAAGACATTTTGATAAATTAACAATAATGGTAGAAATTAGAAGAATCAGAGAAGAGGAGAAGGATAGTTTCTTCACTAAGGTTACTTAAAAGTTAGGTTATAGATTTTTAAAACCTATCACTTCATAGAACATTAGGCTAACATATGGAAGAAACCTAGATATATACAAAATGGATAGGCCTAATCCAGTGTTGATGGCAAGTTGATAAAGTAGAAGCAAAAACAATAGTGAAGAACATGTTAATGCCGTCAACGATCTACTCAAACATTTTGCAAAGGAATGATAGCGAAATAGCTTACAAATGGGCCACTAAAAAGTCATATGACTATTACAAATGTTCAACGTAAACATTGTTTGCCTTAAGAGCATAGATAGTAGCAAAGACACAAAGCTTCTAAGAGTCTGTTAGTGTTCCGCAGGCAGCGCGTAAGATCAAATTGGTATCTTGAATCCATATTTGAAAAGTTTGTTTGAGTATGTTGATCATATAAAAAGCAGCGAAGCAAAATATTCTGAGATGGACAGATAATGGTGAAAGGGACCATTTGTAATCAATTTGTGCTTAGGATGGTACGGGTTGATGATCACTTCAATAATACTCATAATCGTGTTAGGGCTAGCCATGCATGCAGCAGAAATATCTAGGTTGGGCCGGGTAGTAGTAATTGGTGTTATAACAAATTTAGGAGATCCAGAAATGACATGGGAACCATCACTATTGTTCCTAATCACTAGTAAGAATTAAGTAGTTAGACTGATATGGTTGAAAGTGCTAGTTCTAATGGAAGAAAAATGTTGATCAATAAACGTGCATGCTTATAGGCTTGACGGAAAATAAGCAAATTAAGAATAGTATTGGCAGCAGTTAAACGTACATGCACATAGCCTTGACAGAAAATAAACTAGGAATATTAATGGCAATAGAGTATAGTAAAAATCTTGTTAAATAAAATGTGTATATTTTAACTTCATAAATAACATATGTATTTTTCAATTATGAATATATAGAAATACAGGATTGTATATCCTTTCAGTGAAAATGTAAATATCTAGTGAGATAATAGAAGGCTAATTTATCCTATATGGATGAATTTATCCTGGGAAAGAAGATCAAATCATGACATATTATGCATTATTAAGGCTGAATTTGTTTTCTATACAAGCAAGCAGCAAGAGATAGGAATATAGGTAATATTATTTGTGATCTTTTGTAATATTGAGAGGGTGGCTATGGGTGAGTTGACGACCGTGCTCAAACAATGATAGAGCACTAAGCGCCAAACTGTTTTCCTACATGTTGTAATAGTCATCAGTGTATGGAGCAAAATAATAAAAAAAACTGACAGTGAATAATATGCCGGTAAATATGCACTTGATCGACGAATAAACACCCGGTTATTGAAGATAAAAAAAATGGTTCATATCTTCAAGAGGAAACTAATGTTGTTAGACACAAGGTGTTAAATACCGTTACCATTAGAAATATAATATCTTGAATTTTTAAGATATACCACATGATATATAGCGCCACATACTATTACCATTTTCGCAAAAAATAAATGGCAGAATATCATTTTAAGATGACATAATTTGTTTAATAATTTATTTTTATACATCTTATATGTATTTTAATTTTTCTTATCATAATTTGTCAAATATAAATAAAATATATATGATAGAAGATATTTAATTAGGATAGCATGTACTGAAAATTCAATTGAGAGATATTGCTCAACACCACAGGACCTTTAAGCTGCTACCATCCATTAAATTTTTGTATTAATTAAGAAAAGTAACAAAAAATAAAAGTAAATGTTTATTATATGATATGTGTATTATTTATATTTTAATATTTTATATATTTATGATATTTTTGATATAAAATGAAAAAAATAGCCGTGAAAAATAAAATATCGCAGTACGTACCACATAGTATTTGCGGTATACCATTGTTTTTTGACAAAATACATATAAAAAGTGAGTGGTATACAGTATACCCCGAAATACCGCAGTATACCCCGAAATACCGCAGTATACCACGCGGTAAAATGACAAATACCACGTGCCCGCATTATACCGCGGTATTTAATACTATGGTTGAGCATGAACAAGAATGTATCGTGGTGGTATAAGTGTTAAGACCATCCCTTAGTACTTGGCTTAGGCCAAGAATATAGAGAAACACCAATTTAAAACATGAGGGACTTGTTTGAAAATGAGGATAAGGGTGTAAGAAGTTTGGATTCTAAGTATACATGGAAAATTAGACCATGATGTTTTTGGCATGAAATAAAGTTGGAGGACTACAATGCACACTTGAACTAGTGATGCAATTGAAACTATGAAACTTAAATTAGCAATTTCGGCCATGCAAATAAGTGCAATGAGAAATGAAGAATTAGGCCAATTTCCTTATGACTTTTGATGGCCGGTTATGATTATGTCTTCCACCAAGGTTTATGCCATTATTTATATGGTTTAATTAATCTTGGTAATTGCCAAAAATATGCATGGGATAATGACCATTTTTAGCCATTTTGATTAAAACTTGGCAATGTAGGCCATGAGCTAAGATTAATGCCGAAATGAACATGTATTTTAGTGACTAAAGTGAAGCCATGGAGACTTGAGGGGCGAAACGAGCCATGCAAAATAGTTCAAGACCAAGAATGACATTAAGCCGAAAGTGAGGACAAGTGGCCATAACCGGTTATAGCATGTTTCCACTTAGTAATTAAGAAAGCTTATCTTAGCCAAGGCTTTTCATTTGTGTCCTTGATCGAGTCTTGAAGGCCTTGGGCTGTTCTTGAAGTGTTCTTGATGGTTGCTGCCGAAACTATGGTCATTCGTTGAAGATTGAAGCTTGAAAGCAAGGATCAAGCTTGTCTTCCTTGATTTCGGCCTAAGGTGACTTCCTTCTTCCTTTTTCCAAGCTTAGTCTTGAATATATACATGGGCAGCCGAGACATTCATGGGTGCTTTGGAATGTTGCTGCCATGTTCTTAGTGTTTTAGAGAAAGGATGAAAGCTTGAAGGTGTAATCAAGCTTGGAAGCAAGGGAAGTGAAGGAAATAGTGAAGTTCACCCTCGATCTTGAAGTGTTCAAGCAAACCCGAGACTATTCAAGCTCATATATTGAGGTAGGGTTTCACGTTTACTTGAATTCTTGGTACTTTTTCCATGATCAAGTAATAATGGCAGCTAAGTGATTGTTATATATTGCTATATGATCTTAGTTTGCTAGATGGGCATATTGAGGAGATTCGGTTTTATGTTAATTGGCTAGCTAGTCAAGGTTTAATGGCAAGCACGTAAAGTTCTTAGTAAGTTAGGCCAACTTACTAGTGAACTTGGAGCTCTAGTGGAATGGAGGAGAATTGGATGGCTTAAAGTGCAAGGATTTGATGTGTGCTTGCTAGTGGTTTTCAACCGAGTCAATAATTCATTCGGGTGAATATTTCAACCAAATGAACATTGTGTGTGTGCGTGAGTTGTGTGCTTGTTTGATTTGTTTGTGCGTGCTAACCCAATGTAGATAGTGTTTAAGCTTATATATATATATATATATCTCGGTTAATATTGAAATGTGTATTATATGCCTTGTATCTTGGTGTTTTCATGTCTTTCTTGCAGAACAGGCAAGCTTGAAAAGGTTAAGTCTTGCACTTAACTAAATAGACCTTATATGGTCATTTGTGAATCGCTACTGAGTAATTGTTACTCATTGCCCATATATTTTTGTTTCAGGCAAAGATATACAGCTTGAGTGGTTTGCTTGAGTAGCTTGTTTGTGGACTAGGTAGTACACTTATTGCTCAAGGTATGTGCCAACTCAATCTTGGCTTGATTACTTGCATTACAAGTCTTATGGGTTAAGGCCGAAACTTATATTCTAAGTTTTGCAGGCTTGTGTAGTTTGTGGGACACGTCTAGGTGCAGGATGGATGTATGGACTATGGCTCTGATTGTAGTGTTCACTTTCATGACCATGAACATGGTCATTGGGTTGGTGCTTCAGTGTGTGCTGTTGTATTGCACACTTAGGTATCTTCTTGGGTACTAGGGAAATTTAGCTTGTAAAACTTAACCTTCACTATTTTGGACTTGTAGCATCCTTGGTATGTTTCCAAGCTAGTGATGCTTGTACTTAGGCTATTTTGTGTATATATACAGCCTTGATTGTACATGGTTTTGTATGTACATGTTGGATGCTTGTATGCCAAGTTATGTTAAGTTTATGAGCTTATGGTTATGTTTCATGTAAGAAACCTCTTGAGATACTTGTTTGGCCGAATATACATGTGCATGAAAATCTTGATTTTCAAAACTACAAAGATGTGGGCTTCTTGGTTGTCATTCATGAAAGTAGCACACTTGATGAGCACACATCCTAGACACTTAACAGATTAAGTGTATGCCTTGCTTGTATTGCAAGTTTTTTATTTACAGCCTTGCCTTGTGCTGCAAGTTAGTGGTTGGGCCCTACTTACGCTACAGGTAATTGCTCTAAATAAATCATAAGCCTCCTGGGGCACCTCCCAGCTCTCAGCTTAAGAAAATAAGACTTAAACTACCTAACTAACAATAGCCAAAACAATAGGTAGTTAATAACACCTGAACTTAAGAGTATCCAAATAACTCTTGGGTAGAATTGGTGAGTGGCACTGAGAGTGCATAGGCTGGGGCCTGTGTGGGGTGTGACAGTAAGATGAAATATTTGGTTAATAAATATTAAAAAATGAGCAAATCATTTGTTCATGCACAAAATAGGTGATCACAAATGATAAGAGCAAAGAGGAAAACAGAGAGAAACAATTTTTAGCGTGATATGTCTAACTCAACCATACTCTATGCTGCTGAGAAAATGACTACCCAGGAAGAAGCTCTGAAGAATTCCAATAGTATTCAACTATAAGGAAGGAAAGAAATAAGTAAGATATAGGAAATAGGTAGTTGGGAGGAGAGGCAATTGTGTTAATTCTCAAGGAAGGATAGAGAGAGCTGAAACCGGATAAATTCTCTTTCAGTCAATCTTTTGTTGGAAAGCAACAGATATGAGATTTTGTAATAGGAAAGTCAATTTTAAAAGGAAGAAGCAGAGATAGAAAGAAAAGCTAAAGTGATTGATTTTATTTGCATTGCCAAGTTTGAAGACATGGTGAGCAAGGCATGGCATGGCAGCAATTTTATTTGCATTGCCAAGATTTTGAAAGAATTGTATATATTTTCTGCTAGTTTGGCCAACCACAGATGCCAATTTATTTTTAACCTCATTGATATCTCTGCAAGTCCAGGGCAGTGAGCTGGGTAAATTAACAAAATGGTAGATAAACATGTGCGGACCTTTCAACAATACCCACCCCATAAAACGGGTATGGTTATAGAGTGAAATCTGAGCCATCTGATGAGCCCAAGATGAGTAGAGCCGTCCGGTCATCAACCTGCACCCTGTACAACTGGTGAACAAAGGAATTGAATGCAGTTAATGCTATCGGGTCTGATTCGGATAAAAACTTAACCTGACTTGCGACTGTTGTTCTTCATCTCAATTCTCGGTGGCAGGTTACGAATTAGGGCAACTGGTGGGTTGGGTCAATCAGGGCAGCGAAGCGACCAAGAAGATGGGTCATCAAATGCCAATAGTAAGGAATTGTGGCAATCTGGTTGCACGCTGTGGCGGTGTTGGATTTAGGGGTGAATGGGGACGATTGGGAAGGTGCTGGAGTCCAGATGATGTAGCATCAGTCATGTGGAAGGGCTAGTGGAGGCTGAACAACAGTAGTGGCAGCGGTTTCTTAACCGGCAATGAAGGGCAGTGGGGATGAAAAGCTAGGGTCTTAGGAATAGGTAGTATGAAACTTAGTATGCAAAGAACATGCATTTCCCTTTTTGCATGAAATTTCAACCAAGTCCAACAACTCTTAGCAGTTTGTCAGAAACGACCTGTAATTTTAAGAGAATGTCAAACATAATTGATAATTCACAATGAAGTCAAATTTGTCCAAAACATTTAGATAACCTAAAAATAAATGTGGGCAAAAGTTTGGTTATATCTGAAATAACCGAATAACTAAAAAAAAATTCAGTTTTCAGTTATCAATTTTAAAAACAAAAAACTGAAATTATTTGTAAAATTGATATAGAAATTCGGTTTGATTTTCTATTTGGCCCAACTAAAATTCAGTTATTAACCGAAATAACCAAATTTTTATTTTACTAGTATTTATGTTTGAGATTTGGAATGATTATTTGTGTGACGAATGTTTGTTATGTGTTTGTAAGTGATGTTTGGAGTTGAAATGAATTATAGATATTTGCCATATGATTAGAATGTGTGTTTAGATTAAAATATGTGATAGATGTTTGAAGTTTGGAATGTCTATGCATATAATTTGGTTATTTCAGTTTTCTCCTATAATTCGGTCTATTTGGTTATTAGTATATAAGACCGAAAATTGAATAAATTTGGTTATTCAATTTCAATTAAAATTGAATAAGCACCCCTACCTAAAAAGGTCATCTAAAAGATCATCAAGTCACCTTCAAGGTACCTAAAAGATAATCGGATAACCTTGAAGGTAACCTGATGATTACCTTAAAACTACCTAAAAAGTGACCCCGGTCACCTTGAAGGTCACCTTAAAGATCATCGGGTCACCTTCAAGGTACCTTAAAAATCACTAGATTACTTTCAAGGTAATCTGGAAAGTTGTCCAAGTGACCTTAAAAGTACCTAAAAAGTGATCAAGTCACCTAGAAGGTAATCTAAAAAGGTGACTGGGTCATCCTCAAGGTTGCCTAAAAGATCACCGGATCACCTTGAAGGTCAACTAAAAGATCATTGGGTCACCTTAAAGATACCTAAAAGATGACTGAGTCAACTTGAACATAACCTAAAAAAGAGACCAAGTCACCTTGAAGGTACCTAAAAGGAGACCAAGTCTCATTTAAGGTAATCTAAAAATGTGACCTGGTCATCCTAAAGGTCACCTAAAAGATCATCGGGTCACTTTCATGGTGCCTAAAAGGTAACTGAGTCACCTTGAAAGTAATCTAAAAAAGTGGCCCAGTCATCAACAAGGTACCTAAAAAGTGACCAAGTCGCCAAGAAGGTAACCTAAAAAGGTGACCTGGTCACTTTGAAGGTCTCCTAAAAGATCACGGGGTCACCTTAAAGGTACCTAAAAGGACATCAGGTGTTACCCACTCCGGGGTAATCCAGTTTTGGTACTAAAACTGTGCATTTAAACTCCTAGAATTGGTGTGTCCTGTAGGTCACCAGAACAACACCCTTAGTGTACATACTCAAGTGACCCTCTTGAGCATTATGTAAATACATGCATATTGGTCTAACCATAATGCACATATTTACATTTATGCACACTATGGCAGCTAAGAAGGAAAACACTAACACAAGTCTTAGTTTTAGCTTCCACACATTAAGCATTCTGACTAGGTTCAAAAATTCTAACCACTGCACCCAAACTTCCTCCAATAAACTGTATCATTCTAGCCATGCAACCCCTTATTTTATTTACTCCGTTATCAAGTAGAGACTTAGGGCAAACCAAGGAATTTTGTTTTACATCAATAGCCCATCTATGGACCAAGTTATGGATTTTTTAAGTTGGTTACAAAATTCTGACCAAATAAACAATAACTTAGCCAATTTTGCAACATCATAAATTTGGCTACAGGGCTCTAAATCTAGAAATTCTAAAGCCCAATTAAACCTCTAGATGTCCTCTTGGTGTGGTCAAAATTTTGTACTAAAATTCATTCTACACAAGGAGATACAGTGTTTTTGTGTGCAAAGTCAAAATTCTAGTCACTTTATGACCATTTTGCCCATACAAAATTTCATAAGTGTGCAAACACTTCATTCCAAAGGGGAAAGCCCTCCAAGGCTACCCCATATATGTCTAATACACATGGGAAATACATTCTCTTACATTTAACAGCAATATGTGGCCAAAACAGAATTTACAAGTAAGCAGTCTATCATTCACACATAGGCAGCTTTGCACCACATCACATATATAGCCAAAATATTACTCAAATGTTCACATACTTGTCTTATTTATATACACTACATGTACATGCATACATGCACTACATAATGGTCTTAACTCAGCTAAATATGTAGCCTAAGTTATAGAAGTGTCTGAGACACAATGGACTCCAGAATAGGATTCTGGACAGCTGCTGCATAACACAATAAGCACCATCACTAGAAATACCAAATGTGCTCCTAAAATCACCAAACTTTCCAGATCACAACTAGATACATGGAAGTTAAAATACCTGAAATTTCAATTGAAACTCAGACCACAAAGGTCAGTTTAAATGTGATCTTTCTGCTAGACCTGAAATGGCAGAATTGAAGGGAGTAAGTTTTATTGTGAAACTTAGTAAGGAAAACACTTAGTTTCTTAAGGAAATGTGACCCTCATTAAAACCTACATCCAAAAAAACTAAAACACAAAACCACAATGCATATATACAAGATATAGCAACCAAATGCAGCAGCCATTCACAACCAACAAACACATGAAATGCGGTAACAACATAAACCATAGGTTAGTCCATAAAACATGCAATAAACTTAAGTAAATTACTATGGCAGCCCTCCTCAAGCTAATGCTTGGTCTTAGGAGGATTTTAACACTAGTTAGTACTAACTTTGGGCTCTAGAAACCTTCATTTCACTGCCATCTTTGTACACTTCACACTAGGTCACAAAACCTTCAATAAGTGCACTCCCCTCACTAAGCTTGGTTCATCAAGCTCATGGCTCTCTTCCAAGCTTAGCCCTAGCTCCATGGTTACTTGAAAATATAGAAAACAACCCATGAGAGTAAGAGAAGCCTTACCAAAATGGGTAGGCTGAAAATCAAGCTTGATCCTTAAAGTATCCAAGCAATAACTTTAGTTTGCTTCCAATTGCTTCCTTTTGCCTTCAATTTCAATCAATTGCAAGATTGAAGGTGTGGCAGCTATGAAGGAAGTATGGTTTTGTTGTTGGGTTGGAGGAGGCAAAAAATGATAGAGAGATAAGTGAGTTGGCCACTTAAATGGGATTAAATGAGCTTAAGTGCACAAAACACACTTAATAAGCTTAACTTTGCTTTATGTCCTTTTTCTTGCCAATAAGCACGGTTTCTTTGTTTTAAACTTATTGTTCCACATTTTGCCCACATTCTTTATCAATTTCCAAGCCATAGCCCCCCTCCCTAAGTAGGAAAACTCCAAATTGCTCCATTTGACTTAAGTCAAAGACATACACATCTTAAGGCCTACATTAAAACACTTAGGTCCTTTACGCCTTTTTGTGTTTTCTTTGTCCAAACTTGTCTTCCATGAGCAATTTGGCCCTCCAATAGCACTTTTATATAATTCATATTCTTCCCATGACTCTCCAAAGCTCTTTCTTGAGAGTTTGCAATTAAGTACCTGAATTTTCAAAACCTTACAAAAAAGTCCATAGGTTGCTTGACAAACAAGCAATCCTTAAGGCTTTTCTTGGGGGCAAAGTTACCAACTTGGAAAAATTTTAAGGATGTGTTCATTATACCTTTTACCCCTCATACTTCAATCACTGTGAAGAAAATTACACAATATAATGGTTTTTACCCATTGTGCCATATTTGTAATTCTCCCATTTTTGTGAGGTGGTAACATCAGGTCTCATTGAAAGCAATCTAAAAAGGTGACCTAGTCACCTTGAATGTCACCTAAAAGATCACTAGGTTACCTTGAAAGTACCTAAAAGGTAACTAGGTTACCCTAAAGATAACCTAAAATGTGGCCTGGTAACCATGAAGGTACCTAAAAAATGACCAGGTACCTAGAAGGTAACCTAAAAAGGTGACTTGGTCACTTTGAAGGTCACCTAAAAGATCATCGGGTCTCCTTGAAGATACCTAAAAGGAGACTAGGTCTTGTTGAAAGTAATCTAAAAAAGTGACCAGGTCACCTTGAATATCACCTAAAAGATCATCGGGTCACCTTGAAGGTACTTAAAAGTCTTACTGAAAGTAATCTAAAAAAGTGACCCAGTCACCTTGAATGTCATCTAAAAGATCATCGCGTCACCTTGAAGGTACCTAAAAGTAAACCAAGTCTCATTGAAGGTATTCTAAAAAGTGACCCGTTCACCTTCAAAGTCACCTAAAAGATCACCGGATCACTTTCATGGTACCTTCAAGGTGACCTGGTAATATTTTTAGGTTACCTTCAATGTTACCTAGTCACACTTTCGGCACCTTAAATGTGACCTAGTGATCTTTTTAGGTTATCTTCAATGTAACCTAGTCACACTTTAGGTACCTTCAAGGTGATCCGGTAATCTTTTTAGGTTATCTTCAATGTAACCCGGTCACACTTTAGGTACATTCAAGGTGACCCGATGATCTTTTTATGTTACCTTCAATATAACCCGGTCACATTCTAAGTACCTTTAAGTTGACCCGGTAATCATTTTACATTACCTTTAACGTGACCCATTCATACTTTAGGTGCCTTGAATGTGACCTGGTAACATTTTTCGGTTATTTTCAATGTGACCCGGTTACTTTTTAGGTACCTTTAAAAAGACCCAGTTACCTTTTTAGGCTACTTTCAAGGTGACCCGGCCACCTCTTAGGTACCTCCAAAATGACCTGATAATCTTTTTAGGTTACCTTCAATGTGATTCGGTCATACTTTAGGTACCTTCAAGGTAACCCGATGATCTTTTTAAGTTACCTTAAATATAACTCGATCACACTTTAGGTACCTTTAAGGTGAGCGAATCACTTTATGTTTCTTTCAATGTGACCCGGTCATACTTTAGTTACCTTCAAGGTTGGGGTTAAGGTTAGATATAAGGTTAGGGTTAAGGTTATGAGTACGGTTTAAGGTTTAGGGTTTAAGGTTTCGGTTTAAGGTTTGGGGTTTAGGGTTTAAGATTCAAGGTTTAGTTTAGGATTTAAGGTTTAGGGCTTAAGGTTAGAGTTTAAGGTTTAATTTTTAAGGTTATGGTTTAAGTTTTAATCTTCAAGGTTAAGTTTAAGATTTAAAGTTCAGGGTTTAATGTTAGAGTTTAACATTTAAGGTTTAAGGTTAAGGTTTAAGCTTATGGTTAGGGTTAGGTTTAAGGTTTAAAGTTTAAGGTAGGTTGAAGGTTTAGTTAGGGTTGAAGGTTTAAGGTAAGGTTAGGGTTTAAGTTATGTTTAAGGCTTAAGGTTAGGGTTAGTATTTATGTTATGGTTAAGTTTTAGGGTTAAGGTTTAAGCTTAAGGTTTAGGTTAGGTTTGACGTTTAAGTTTTAAGATAGGTTTAGGGCCTAGGGTTAAAGTTAAGACTTAATTTAAGGTTAAGGCTATATTTATCTTTTAACGTTAAGACTAGGTTTAAGGTTAAAGTTTAATTTTTTTTTAATTTAGGGTACTAAAAATTTAAGGTTTAAGTTTAGGTTTTAGGGTTTAAGGACTAGGTTTAGGGTAGAAGGTTTAGGATTTAGGGTTATTTTAAGGTTAGGGTTAGGGATTTAAGGTTTAAGGTTTCAAGTTTTGGTTTAGTGTATGGAGTTTAGGATTGTGGTTTGAGTTAGAGTTTGGGGTTGGGTTAGGGTACGGACATAGGGTTACTACTAGTGCTCAATTTAAGGTTTAGGACATTTAGCATTAATTTATTGTGTTATTGTATATCATTCTTATAAGAAGTGATTATTCACCCAAATTATAATTTTATTAATAATTTGCACTTCAAGAAGTCTAAAAAGTAATTTTTAAGATATTTTTTGCCCAAAGTATTTTTTTAAATTTTTTAACTTAAATAAATTAAGATGATAGAAATTAATAAAAAAATATTTTATTTTCATAGAAAGTGTAAATAAATTTTTTGGACTTTTTTAAGTTTAAAATTTGAATAAATTGATATTTTTTTGTTATTAATCACTTTAAAGTACACTGGGGTTACCCCTCACACTTAGGCCAAAGTTTAAGCCTCTCTGAAGCAAAAAGATCCACTCACTCCCTAATCTTTTTTACATAATATTAAGGCTAGGTTTAAGGTTCTAGTTTAATGATCTTGGTGCACAAATGTCAAGATTACAATATTGGTACCTAAAATTTTAGGTGTAGTGCAATAAATGACCTAAAGTTCATAGTAAAATTGAAACTTTTTATGAATTTCTTAATTAAACATACTAAAAGAAGGAAAATTAACCTATATTAAATCGCATAAAAATTAAATTTTTTAATTTAAATTTTAACAAGAATCATACAAATTTTATATTTTGAATACCATTGGAATATGTATAAAAAATATTTTATTAAGTGTATTATTCAACAATTAAATCGCATAAAAATTGAATTCTTTAAGGTTAATCTTTACAAACATCATATAAAAAATAGAATCGATCCAGCTATTTCAGCTTATTTACTAGTAACTCGAATCTCGGCCTGAAACTAACTGAGATTGAAATTTACCCGACCTATTTTAAACCTAAGCCCAAATAAACCTATCCCAACCCAACTTAAGCACAAAGTCTACTCAACCAAAAATCAACTCGTATCCAAATAACTCAACTTGGACTCGAACTTATGTTAGTCCAATTAAACATGAACCTGAATAGCTTGACCTAAACCTGACTTGATCTACCTTATTAGCATCTGTATTTTCTACTAACCAATATTTTTTAGAATCATGAGTGACATTTTAGTGACTATACGGAAAGTTTAAAGAAATATAGAGGTACCTTATTTTCGTGGTTGTTAGATCCTTGGATTTACGACTTGTCGCATATTTAGATACCTGATCTTTAAGTTATTAATTTTTTACGTTACCTTTTTAGGTTATCTTCAATGTCACCTGGTTACACTTTATGTACCTTTAAGATGACCAGGTTGGGTTTGAGTATGGGATTTAGGGTTACTACTATTGCTCAATTTAGGGTTTTAGACATTTAGCATTAATTTAGTGTATTATTGTATATTATTTTTAAAAGAGGTGATTATGCACCCAATTTATAATTTTATTGATAATTTGCACTTCAAGAAGTCTAAAAAGTAATTTTAAGATATTTTTTGTCCAAATTAATTATTTTTGGTAAATTT
The DNA here is from genome assembly GCA_005392925.1 of Aquilaria sinensis. Lineage (NCBI taxonomy): Eukaryota > Viridiplantae > Streptophyta > Magnoliopsida > Malvales > Thymelaeaceae > Aquilaria > Aquilaria sinensis. The sequence continues at coordinate 407,259 of SMDT01002229.1, read as the reverse complement.
TTACCTTAAATAAATTAAAATGATAAAAAAATATTAAAAATATTTTATTTTCATAAAAATTGTAAATAATTTTTATTGGACTTCTTTAAGTTTAAAATCTCAATAAATTGATATTTTTTTTCTAAATAATTATTTTATATAAGATTAATGTATGATGATGAATTAAAATTACTGCTGTAATAAACCTAGAAATTAAGGAAAATAAAATTACCAAATTACCCTAAATAAAAAAAAAGTAAAAAAAAAAGTAAATAAAATAAATAAATAAAAATAAATTAATTAACATTTTGTCCTCAAAGGGTATTTTTGTAATTTTACCTATCAATTTAGAAAATCAATATAAAATTAAGAATCTTGATCCTTAGATGATTCCTTTAGTGGTTATTAAGTCAAATTCCAAACCGGAAGCTCAAAGTCATTTTCTTTAGGCTAGGGGCATTTTTGTCATTTACAACCGAGCATCGGATGGAAAATCTGGGAGCACCATTGGATTCTTCTCAAAAAAATGAGTCAAGAGAAATTTACCTCACTCAATTCTGAATTCGTTTGCTTAGGTTTCCCAAAATTTAGCCAACGCACGTGTGGGGTTTAAACCGGGTTCGTGCTACCGCTACATAGGATTATTTTTCTTTTTCTCCCTAACCCTAATTTTTTTCTTCTAAAACTTTCCAGCTGCAAAGCACCTACAGGATTTTTCGAAACTTTAGATTAAAAAAAAAAAACAAAAACTTGCCAATCTAGTTATCCTAATTAATTACCATATTATTATATTATTATTTATTTTACCCTACGCTTCTATTTGGCATGGAGCTTAATTCGCCCCACAGAACCTTTCCCTTTTCCAACATTTCAGCTTCTTGTCCCCCATCAACAGCCGCCTAAGCCATAAGAAGAAAATTGGATTTTCTGAAGATCGTCCACAATTCTTTCATCCTTTCGCGCCGGTTGTTTGCCTCCACTTAGTGCTTCATCAAACTGTGTAAGTTTAGCCATCTAAGCTTTGATTCTTGGCTCTTCCAAAGTATTAGAATATTAATTTAATTCTGTATTTTTGCCTAGATTCTTTAAGTTGAAGGGAAACCCCATCCGGACACCAAAACCAATCCTACGAGTACCGACGATCCCGATTTGCTTCGTGTGAGCAAAAGTTCTTCGGTATTACTCTTTTAATTTTTTTTTTCTTTCTTTTTCTTTTCTTCCAGCACCTAAAGGCCTTATATCTTTGCTGTAAATATTTGGTAGATTATCATTAATCCAAGTTTTGGGTTTTTCCACTCGTTTCCGGTGCAATCTTGTCCATACTTGGTTCTAAGCCCCGGTAAGCCACCGTAGCCTCTTTTAAAAATTATCTTGGCTGCCAATTTCGAATATTACAGCCCTAATAATTCTCTTTTCCTTGCTGTCCATGTTGTTACAAAGGGTTAGAAAATCCTTACTTGAAGGTTTGGTGCTTCTTTGGACTCCCGGAGCGTCAGAGATCCCGAAAACACATCGGTAACCGAAATAAAATTTTTTTCCTTCCAAGATCAGTTTTTACAGCCATTAAATGAGCTTATAAGTTAGTGTATGGCCGCTGTAATTTTTAGGATCAATATCAAGAAGGCTCCCGGCACGATCCCGAATAGGCACGAGGCCACCGAAGACACCCCGAGACCCTTTTTGCCCACTAGGTAAAATTTCGGCCTAGATGCCAAGAACATGATACTTCCAAGTACCATTTAGGAAATTTCCAATTTTTAGTATATTTTTCTAATTTTCTACCTTACTAACATTTTGTAGGACCATCCTAGGAAATCGCCATCTTTCGCCGTATTATTCCGAACTAGGTAAGGGGGAAGAGCGGGTTAGTTCTCGTAGGCCCTCTTAGTCCCAAAATAAGCATCAACCCGAATAATAAATTCTAAGTAAACAATTGGGCTAAACAAAATCTTTAAACGCGTGGGCAACATGGGTAGGGTAATTAATTAGTTTTTCTAGAATTTTATTTTATTTTATTATATTTTATTTTAGTTCTCTTCCTTTGAGATGTAATTTTGGTTGGTTGGTTGTATGGTTGTAATGATGTGATGTATGATGTATGTTTGGCGCTAGTATCATACTAGGACCGCTTATAACAAGAATTAAATTAGAAATATGTTAGGACCGCCTAAATAAACACCGCTAGTAGCATGTTTAGGGCCGGCGAGACAAACACCGCTAGTACCATGTTTAGGGCCGACAAGCTCATTAGCAACATGATGAGATTGGAAGGAACCGTTAGTGGCATGTTAGGGCCGTAATAAATTATTATAAGCCGATAGATAAAGGATTAGGAGCGTAAATACTAAATGACCAATTTAGAAAGAATTCACGAGAAATGAGATGAACATTTATCACAAATACACTTAAAAGATATCATTGATTGTCATGACATCATGTAACACTAAACTAAGATAACATGATAAAAGAAATAGGATGCACTAGAATCATGGCATTCTACTAAAAAGAGCTAAAATAAAATGAGCTACGGTCATGCATCAATTGGTTGTTGCATATGATTGATGTTTGTCATACACAAGATTGCATTAAGTAAAAGATTTGAAGAGTAAGATAAAATACGAGGCATGCAAGGTTGGTGACGAACCATATCTACATGACCTAACAAGCCGTAAATTTAGACGAGAGGTTCGGAACGGACGATTCGAACCCGAGAGGCATGTTAGGGTGGCGGCGGACCGTCCCTAGTCATGACCCGATATTGACACGGAGTATGGAGATATGATTTGTGCGCTGTCAGACCATAGCTGGCGAGGGACCATGCTTATGGCTGTTATCACGAGAGGCTCTACCTCGGCGTAGGTATCCCGAGAGGCTCTGGCTTGGTGGCATCCCTAGTGGCACTGCCTAAGAGTTATCCCGAGAGTGGGTGATGTACACACTCACCACCCTAGGTTCGTCCGACGGCAATTAAGTATTGGATTAAATGATCGATCAAGAAGATATTATTTAATCGGTAAAAAGAATTATGCATATGCATGGTAGTTCAAGCATGCTAGTAGGATTTTGATTTTGTTGTTATGATGTTGTATGGAATTGTTCTTTAATTAAATTGCTACAGCTTAAAGTTATTATTCGTTGTTGTTTGTTACGGGAATATTAGGACCCACGTGATGGCCCTGATACTTCCCCTTTACTGAGCAAGTTGTGCTCACCCCTCCTTCTAACATGTTTTTCTTAGGTGAGTACTATGAGGAGACAGAGTACACTGAACCATATAATGAGGTTCAAGATGTGGAGCAGACTGAGTGAGAGTACGCTGTAGCCCCTCGAAAGTAGAACTGGCTGGGACTGAGTTTTAACTTTGTGTTATTTGATTTCTAAAGAAACATATGGTTTGTTTAAATTGGCACCTTATCCGCATATTAGTTTTCCTGGGATTGTCTCTTAACTACTCTGATTTCGTTTAATACTCTTATTGTTTGGAAAATAATTTAAAATAAAATGTTTTACCTCACATTTCTTAAATTATTTTAATTAAATGCTTTATAATTCTGGGAATTTAAGATATCTTTTAAAATTAAGGTTTATAAAATTGGGGGCGTTACAACTGCATAACAAACTAGGTGTTAAATTCCTTACTATGTTACTATTACTTTGTAAATTGCTTTTCATTTGCTTTACTAAGTTGATCAGTATGCACAAATTTAACTTAGGAAATTTAACTTCTATTTTCTCATTTTTCTTCATTTCCAAATATAAATTAAAGGATGAACTTGACAACTAATACACAAAAAAAGACAATTGATTTCCATTATAGTTGGATGCGCTCGGGAGATAATCTTTTTTACTTTATAACAAACAAGAAGTTGAAATTAACCTAAATATTTTTTTACACCACTAATACTAAGAGAAAGAAAACTAACCTAAATTAAATAACATAAAGATTAAATTTTTTAATTTAAATTTTAACATAAATCATACAAATTTTAGGCTTTCAAGGGTTAGGGTTAGGGTTAGGGTATGAAGTTTAGGGTTATGATGTAGGGCTTAGGGGTTAGGGTTAGGGTTTGAGGTTTAGGATTAAGATTTAAGTGCTCAATTTGGGGTTTAGGTTTTGCTTAGGTATAAGGTTTAGGGTAATTTTCAAGTTAGGTTTAGGGTGATAGTTTAATGATCTTAGTTGGCAAATTTCAATATTATAACAAAATTTAAACTTAATTTAAATTTTAACAAAAATCGTGTAAAAATATAAAATCAGTCCAGTCATTTAAGGTTTAGGATTGGGGTTTGGGTTTAGGGTTAAGGTTAAAGTTAATGTTAAAGTTTAAGATTGGGGTTTGGGGTTTGGGATAAGGTTTTGGGTTTACGGTTATGGCTTAATGATTAGAGTTTTGGGTTAAGGTTTGAGTTTTAGGGTTAGGGTATAGGTCTTAGGGGTTGGGTTAGGATATTAGGCTTAGGGTTAGGATTACAGTTAAGGTTATGGTTTAGGTATCTTGGTTTTACAATTTTAGATATCCAATCTTTAAAATGTTTATTCTCTTACACAACAAATATTGCAAGACTGGTCATTAGCAAAATTTATAGTTCTTTTAACATTGTACAATTACCATGTATACTATTAGATGCTCAATAAATTCCTTGTTATGTTATTGTTATTGTGTAAATTGCTTTTCATTTGCTTTACAAGTTGATTAGTATACACAAATTTTATTAAGTAATCCATTAAATGAGTATATTTTTTAAAAGACTAATAACTTTTTCTTTATATAATATTTAAAACATATCTTTCTCAAAATTTTAACAATTTTCATCCAATAAAACAAATTCTCTCAAAATTTTTCTTATTTTATTTCCCCTATCCACTGGTCAAATTTTTAATTACTAATTTTTTATAACAAAAAATTGAAAAAAAAACATCTATAATATTATTTATTATTCTCTTTTATGTTATTGCTAATCTATAAATTTTTTTTATATTTACCAGCTAAAATTTTAAATTAGTGTTAAGTCTTTTACTTATTATTGAGATATTTATGGTTCTATCCCTTATTTATTTAGTAGTCTCCCTTCCTTGTATCAAGAAAAAATGTAGAAAACCATTTGTTTTACATGTTGGATAGATAAAAATTTTATATTTGTGTGACATTCATATATTTGTGTATCACTTAGAAAATATTCCTATCTTCTCAATTTTTATATTTTTAATCAATAAAATGCCTTCTCTCATTTTTTTTTCGCTTTCCTGATTCCTCTGTCACTTTTTTTCTTTTCTCCCATTTCGCTCTCTCTCTTTTGTCCTCATTTTTTTTTCTGTATCTCTCCTCTCTTTCTTCTCCTTTTTTATTCCCAACCACCGGGTCACCTTGTTTTTTCCGTCTCTTTCCCCTCTTCACCTGCTCCTTTAGTCACCTGGTCAAATTAAAAGACATCAACAGCTTAGATGGCCTCAGCATGGGTGCCCCCATTTTCTTTGGGGTATTCCAAAATCTTCCATATCTATATATCTATATATATAAATATTTATTCAATTGTAGGTTAAATACCTAGGTTTATGTAGTGCCAAATATATGTAATGTATAAATATAGAGTAAAATCCATCGGAGTCACCTACCTTAATTTTTCTGTCCTAAATGGGTACCTGACCCTTCATGTTGTCCCATCAAAGGTACCTTACTTCTTATTATGTGTCCTATCTAAGTACTTTCCATTAATTTTAGAGTTATAACTAATGGAAAATGCTGACATGGTAAAAGAAAACATTAAAAGAAATTTTAAAAAAACACTTCTAGTCCTTTAACTTTTTCTATCAACAATTTAAACCATAAACTTTTCCCGTGGACTCTCTTATCCCTCTCTTCCTCCTTATTTTCTTCACCACCATCTCCTCCTACTCTCCGGCCACAACCATTTGTAAAAAGCACTAGTGTGTGACTCGATTTTGTAGAGCACACACATGAGAAATTAGTAGCCCTACAATTTCATTGCTCAATTACACATAATTTGGTTTAATTTTAGCTTAAATCACATATGAGTTTTTTAAAATTTTTAAGAACCCTAACTCTAATGATTGCTGATTCTGGTTCTCTATATCAATTTGACTACTACCCTCCATAACCTCTATATCTTCCATGTCTCTACCACCACCTTTGTCGGCATCTTCTTCTCTACAATCGCTAGATTTGCAATTCTCCCTCAATCCACTTGCCCTTTCTCCTTGATGTTGATATCAAATCTCAGAAAATTGAAAAGACGTACGGTGTGTGAGGTTGGAGGTGGCCGTGCCAAAAACAACAGGAGCAGTATGAAATAAGAAAAGGATGGGCTTCTATAGCTTTAATGGCAACTCAGTTAGTAGATTTGGCTGATTTGATGTTGGAAATGACACAAACCGATAAGGAGATTTTGTGGTTAATGCGTTGATATTTTGTTAATAGAATATGAATTTGTTGATTTTGGGTTGATGAGATTCAGTGGCAACGTTGTGAAGTTGACAATCATGAGTAAGGAACAACAATGATAAAAGGTAGATGAACTAGAGACTAAGGGGGTTTGTTACATTAGGAATGTAAACAATATATTCAAAGTGTTAAGGTTTGGAATTGTTGATAGGAAAAAAATTAAAGGACCATAAGTATTATTTTATGATTTATTTTAATGTTTTTATGCCACATCAATATTTTCTATCAAGCTTAATGTTGAAATTGATGAAAAGTAGCTAATTGAGACGTGTGTGGCAACGTCGGGTTTTCTGGAGTCGCCACCAATCGGTTTACCTAGGTCAATTAGACACCTAAAATATGGTCTGCGAGAGTTTGGGGGTTCGGGAGTACGGTTACGCTAAAACAATATTGTTATAGCGCCCAAAATTGGCACCTTAGTTGATTTTAATTTTGTTTTGCTTTGCTTTTAAACAACTTCAGTTAATTTTCGAAATTAGAAATTTTAACTGAATTATTTAGTCGAATGTGGATTTTTGGTAATTAATTTGTATAAATTTTGATATTTCCGAACCATGGACTCTGCCGAGTCACCCGGACACGGAAGTTTTAATTCCGAACCATGGACTCTGCCGAGTCACCCGGACACGGAATTTGATGAAATTTTAAATAATTTAATCCATATCGTAAATATGGATTTTTATCTTTGTATTTATTTAATTTATTTAATTAAAAAAATAGATGTTTTCCAAACCGTAGATCCTGGCGGATCATTTGGACATGGAGTTTAATTTTTATTAATTATTTATTTAATTAATTACTATTTTTAATCATAATTTTATTGGATTTTTATTATTGTTTTTATTAAATTTTAATTATTACTACTTTAAAAGATATATTTAAAAAGAAATGATTTGTATTTTTTGTAATTATTTAATTATGTTCGTTTAATAATTTTAATAAAGAAAAAAAAAGATTAACTTTTTGTTGTTTTTTTTTAAAGAAATAAAAACATGTGTTTTAGAAATAATAAAAGATAATTGGCTTTTAAAAAAATGATTTTTTTTATTAGCCTTAAAAATAAATAGAATAAAGTTAATTATTCATATAAGAATTTTCTTTTAGTTAGTTATTATTTACCTATTTATATTATTTATTTTATGGCTAATTTCTTTCTTTTAAATGAAATAAGTTTAATCATAAAAATAAAATTTTTTGCATAAAGTAAATAAAGGAAAATTGAATGAATAAAGTGGAGGTTTTCTTTTGTTTTGGTTTAGACATCCATTTAAAAAGTAAAAGATACATAAATTAAATATGTAAATAAATAAAGAGAAAACACATAAAGAGATATTAAAAGATAAATGATAAAAATGGGGCTTTTTGGCCTTCCACTAAAAGAATTAAATAGGAGGTATAACCTTTCATGAATTATAACAATAATAATAATAAAAGTTAGTAAAGGTTAGTAAAGTTAGATGTCAATAATAATAACAACAATAATAATAAAAGTTAGCAAAGTTAGTAAAGTTAGTTGTTAATAAAAATAAAAGTTAGTAATGTTAGTTGAATTAATTATTAACAATAATAACAACAATAATAATAAAAGTTAGTAAAGTTAGTAAGTTAGTTGTTAATAACAATAAAAATAAAAGTTAGTAATGTTAGTTGGATTAGTTGTTAATAACAATAATAAAAATTAGTGAAGTTAGTAAGGTTAGTTGTTAACAACAATAATAACAATAATAAAAGTTAGTGAAGTTAGTTGTGCAAAAATTAAAAGGTTAGTGACTAATAACAATAATAATAAACAAATATATAAAGATTATTGTTAGTTCTGCAGAGAAAAAAAAAATTTAGTAACCAAAATGAAAGAAAATAAGAAGACGAAGGATTAAATAGGAGTTGAAATTTAGTAACCAAAATGAAAGAAAATAAGAAGATGAAGGATTAAATAGGAGTTTTACCCAAAGATCAAAATTTTGAATTTTGCTGGGACCCAAAGACGGAGCATGACGCGCGGGAAAGGGCGCGGCGGCGAGGGCGTGGGGCGGCGAGGCAGAGGGGCGGAGGGGCGACGGCGTGCAAAAGGGAAACGGAAGCGTGAAAGGGGGGGTTAAACGGCTGACAGGAAAAATTTCTAGCGTTCTGGGAATAAGAAAGAGAGGCCAGGTATTAAAGCTACAATTTTTCCTTTTTTTTTAAAACGGAGCTCTAAGCTTGATTTATTTTTTTATATCTTTTCTATCTGTGTTAACACACAGATTTGGACCCCTATTTATAGGGTAAGGGGTTATGGACTGTTCATAATTAAAAATTAATTAAATTCAAACTTATCTCTTAATTTGGTAAAATGACAGTTTCAGTCCTTTACGTCTCTCAGACTCTGGATAAGTTCCTGAAGCTTCTGATTTTGACAATTTTGTCGTTTTCTGTTAATTTGGGCCAGAAACGTCAGTCTGGCCCAAAATTGACGCGAAAAAATGCTCCTGGAACTTTCAGATTTTGTCAATTTTTCTCAAAACTTCTCAATGTTGTCATTTTTACCCCAACTTTTTAATTTTGCCATTTTTTTATGGAGTTTTCTTTTTATTTCAAACATATATTTATACATACATATATCATTTTAAATTAAATCCTCACAAAACAAAAATGTATTTTAAACTAATTAACTTAATTAAAATTTTTAGTAATAATAATAATAATAATAATAATAATAATTTTTAATTTAATTAATTTTTAACAGTCGGACGAAATTTGGTGTCAACAACGTGTAATAAGAGAAAAAGGTATCTCATTAGGACAACTTGAATGTGAGGTATCTAATTAGGACAAGAAAATAAGCTAGGTATCCCCAACTGAATATTAACTTATGTATGTGTGTGTGTGTGTGTGTTTGTGTAATTAACAACTTATTTAAATGGCAACTAATGATAATAATGTTTAGGTTTTTCTCTTCTTTTTTAGGGGCATATAGACACTACTAATTTTGGAGTTTACCAATGTGTATTTCCAATGGCTGTGCATTGATAATTTTAAATTTTCAACGTGTAGCCGTTGGTAAATACGCATTGATAAATCACACGTTGGAAAATCATGGCCAATTCGTTTCAACTTTAGCCAATTGGCTACAAAATTATTTTTTTTTATTTTTACATCTTTTTTACTTGAAACTAATTTTAATTAAAAGCTAATATTATGTAGCTACAATAATCAATTAAAAATATAATTTTTATAATCTTACTAAATTTTTATGAATTTTTCTAGTTTCAAGTCTTAAAAAAGAAAAATTCATAAAAATTTAACAACATCATAAAAATTTACTTTCAAATTGATTATTGCATCTATATAACATTGACTTTCAAATGAAATTTGTTTCACGTAAAAAAGATAAAAAAAATTAAAAAAAGTCAGTTGATTTTAGACGAAATGAATTGGCCCTAAGTTACTAACATGTAAAATTTAAGCCGTTGGTAATTTTCAACGCGTATGCGTTGGTAATAAGCACGTTGGTAATTACTAATAATCAAACACCTGACTTATTTTTCAATTGGTGAAAAAATTACCAACACATACGTGTGTTCGTAATCATATTAAATTTTTTTTTTAAAAAAAGTAAAGCAATTTCCAATGAGGAGCCGTTGGAAATTTTCATTTTTTTTAAAAAATAAAACAATTAAAATACTTAATATTTAAATTATTGATTATATTCACTAAAAAATTATATTTAGTAAAATTATATAACTAAATAAGTAAGAATTAAAAAATATATAATTTCAAAAAAATTAACTGAAAATTCAAAAAATTGGAAAAAATTATCTAAAATTCATAAAAACTTACAAAAATTAGAAATAAATTTAAAATTAACAAAAAATTCAAAAATTTAACAGCCACCGAAGTTTCAAATTAACAAAAAAACTCAAAATTCATAATAAATTCAAATATTGAAAAACTAAAAATACCACAAAAACTAACTTAAAATTTAGAAAATTTAAAAAATTAATGGAAGTCATAAAAATTTCCATGAAATTAATAAGAAATTAAAAATTCACCAAATTTTCAAAAGTTACAAGAAATTCATAAATCAAACAAAAATTAACTAAAAATTCAAAAAATGAAAATGAAATCAACAATCAAACACCCAGATCTATAAATTCAAACACCCAAATCTACGAAATCAAAAGAAAATGAAAACCAAAATCAGTAAAGAGGCGAGGCATCGGGAGGCTAGGATGTGTCAGCGATTCGGTGTCGGGTGAGGCACGGAGGTTGATCGGCGGAGGAAGGAAAAGAAGAAGGAGAAGGAGGACAGATGGAAAAAGAAGAAGGAAAGAAAAAGACAGAAAAGGAGAAGGAGAGGGAGGAGAGATGGGGCACGGAGGACGAAGAAGAGGGGACGAACGGATAAGGAGAATGAGAGGGAGAAGAAAAGGAGATTGAGGAAAGACAAAGAAGGAGAAGGAGGACGAACAGAGAATGAGAAGGGGAAGGAAAGGGAGGAGAGATGGAGGACGGAGGAGGGCAAAGGGAGGCAGAGGGCCTAGGGAGGTGGAGAGGTGAGGCGGCTGGGAGAGGGAGATAGAGGGAAGAAGCGACAGGGGTGTAAATGGGAGAGATAGGTTAGGGCTTTATATAGGGTAGGTTAGGGTTTTTGAGCTTTTAATGTATGTATGTATCATATATATATATATATATAATATATATATATGATTTCATACATTATTTAATGTATGTATTTATGATATATTTAATTTATATATTTTATATATTGTAAGTACATATTATTATATATGATACATTATATCATAATCATCATCATCATCATCATCATCATCATCATTATTTATGTGTATGATAATGCATATTTTAAATTATAATTATTATTTGTAAAAAATGTTTTAAAAAAAATTACTTTACTTTCTAAAATTTTAAAACTATACTTTGTAAAATATATAATTTCATATATGATTATTATATGGCATATTTTAAATATATATTGTTATATTTTTAATAGTAACAATAATAGTAAAATATTATATTTAAAACTATACATATTATTATTCTAATAAAAAATATATAAAAATGATAGATATGATACATTGTTTAATGTATGTATGTATGTATCATATATATATATATATATTTAATGTATATATTTGATATAAGTAAAGTATATATTCTTATATATGATACATTATATTATTATTATTATTATTATTATTATTATTATTATTATTAAAAATATAATAATATATATTTATAATTGTCAATGGTTTGACGCATTGGTAATTACAAACACGCTGACGCTTTGGTAATTACCAATGCATTAACGCGTTGGTAATTTGCCAATTGAAAAATAGTTGATTTACCAACGTATTGGACCATTAATAAATTACCAATGCATCAGCGTGTTGGTAAATTTCAATTTCTTTACCAATGACCTAATGCGTTGAAAATTACCAATTCACAGGCCATTAGTAATTTGCTTGTTGGAAAAACTATTTTTTTAGTAGTGGGAAAAGAATGCTGAGCAAAATGGAAAAGGAAAAAGGGGGAATTTTTCCCTATTTTAATATAAACTATATGTCTATCTAGTAAAATGTAATTATATTGTAAAGTTTGAAAATATCTTTTTCTACAAATATTTGAATATAATTACGAACTATATGTAATTAAGATTAAATGTGTGTGCGCGTTTAGCTGTCAGGGTATGTATATAAGTGTTTGTGTGGCTATATATATAAAGAGAGAAAGAGAGAGACACACACACACACACATGGTCGTTTGATTAGGAATAGGATTTTCTATTTAATAAATCTATATTAATTATGGAAAAAAATCAATACTTTTTTTAAGCTTCTTCTACTTCGGAAATCATGATTGCCTCATACAATATGCGTACATGTTAATCTGCATAAAGAGGTACATATGTTAAATAAGTAATTAAGGTAAAAAAATCATAGATTATATTGTATGTAATTGTGAATTATGATTAATTAAATTTCTCCGTATCTTACATGATTCCATCCATCATTATGAATTACAATATTTATTTTAGATATTTATTTAAATGTGGACTGTACTTTATACAGCAGATATATTTCCACATAAGATGTTCGGCGTAGCGGAAAAAATAATGCATGTTATATGTAGTTATTTTATTATGCACCTATGTTTAATTAGATATACTAACCCAACTCTTAATTTTTTATATATAAAACATAAATCATCAAAAAAATTGACAAAAATACCTTTAGTTAAAATATTATTCTCTACAAAAACCCTAGATTGGTACTGTTGTCTCTTCTGGTGCCGGTGCCAGCATTGGCACCGCTATCGAACTGTCATACGTTAAGATCTTGTGGTTATCATACTTTTTTCGAATAGCATTGCCACCGCCGTTCTTTCTCCAAGTCTCACATTTAGATCTTGCAGCAACTCCGATGATCTGGATCACATCGATTGTTGCACGCCTCCGTGATCTCGTTATCACTTTTGATCGCTACTACCATCGCCTTTGCCATCACTGCCCACTGTGAGAATATGTGTTGTTGTAAAATATCTAAAGTAATGAGCAAATGTGTCTAAAAAAATATGTAAAAATGTCTAATGCAATATGTGAAAATATTTGAAGTAATTTACAAATAATTTATTATTATCAGAAAAATAAGAAAAATGTTCGAAATAATGAAAAATGTCTGAATGGATACCGAAAACTGTCTAAAGAGATATTTAGAAGTGTCTAAACCAATACGTAAATAATTTACTCTCTTAAAAAATAACTATTTGAAATAATAAAAAAGTATTTGAATGGATGTGTAAAAGTATCTAACAAAATGTTTGAAGCAATGTGCAAATAATTTATGGATGTGTAAAAGTATCTAACAAAATGTTTGAAGCAATGTGCAAATAATTTATTGTTGTGATAAAAAAATGTATATGAAATAATAAAAAAAATGTCTAAATAGAAATTTAAAAGTGTCTAAATCAATATTTAAAAGTATCTAACTAACCATTTAAAATTTCATGTAAAAGTGTAAAGAAAAATTACAAAATATCTGAAGTGATATGTAAATAATTTATATCCCTGATAAATAAATGTATTAAAAAAATGTCTAAATCTCTATCTGCTTCTTTCTTCTCCTTTGATCACCAGTCTTGGATCTGCTTTTACGGCCACTTCTAAATCTCTATCTGCCACTAGTCCTAGATCTACCTTTGTCACTTATCATCCACCGCCGTCTTCTATAGTATTCTCACCGCACCCTGCTTTGAATCTCCGACAATCCAGGGCTTGAATTGCCTCTGATATTCTTGAATCACCTCGGATCACCTAGCCTTAGAGCGCCGCTGCACCATCATCGTTAGTTGGAATCACCTCAGGATTTCAGGAGATCCACATTGCGCATCGTGCAGTCGCCACTAAACCATCGTTGTTGTCTCATCGTCAGCTCGAAATCTCCTCGGTGCCACCTATGGTCTAGATCACTCCAATCTCGCCCGGAAACATGATGGGCTTCTAGAGAAAATAAGAATTGTGAGAAAGTTTTTACAAATATAAGGAGTAAAATTATAAAATCAGCACTATGTTTAATTAGACACATGTGCATTATATCCATAGTAGTTATACCGTCTCTTATTTTAGAACGTTGTGATATAAAAGAGAAACTAATATTATTAATAGAAAAATTATTATATAATTTAACTATAGATAAGTGTTAAATATATTTGCAGAAAGTATAAAGAAAAATTTTATTCTTACTATTAGGAAATAAATAAACAAATATCATAGATACTTGATGATAGGTCATTAAAAATTTCACTGTATACAACATTTTTCGCATAACTTGATGATATGGAAGAATTATTTTCATTTAAAATCTTTAAATAATTTCTTTTTATAACTCGTGATAAGGTGACATATAATTGTCCATGAGAAAATACATGCTTCAGTAAATAGAGACCGACTTTGCCTAATGTTTGTCCTTAACTTTTATTGATTATCATTGCATAGCACATGTGAATATGAAAATTTCTACATTTTTAAATAAATTAAACATCATTTTGTACTTAATGTTTGAGTTATAATTTTAGGTATATGAGTTTTACTACCAATACGACTTCCCAAAATTGTAACTACTTCAATAATTCTTGGAGGAGTAAATTGCACAAATGATCCCTAATCTTTTGTCATTGTTTCCTTTTAGTCCCTAACCTATCGAATGTTTTGTTTTGGTCCCAAACCTATTAAAATTGTTTCATTTTGGTCTCTTACTAGATGAAATTCATTAACTCAGAATAATTGCCTGATAGAAACTTTTAAAGTACTAATTTAAATATTCGGTAACTGTCTTCCAGTAAATTTAAACAGTTTAATATTTTTTAACAGTAAATAGAAAATTTAAATTAATATTTTTTTCTTCCTGAATGAATAAGTTCAATTTACAAAGAGAAAAAAGAAGTGACTTAAATTTTTTATTAACTAAAAAAAAATTATTTTATAGATTAAATTTATTGTAAGACAGTTACCAGATAGTTTAAATTATGATCTAAAATATAGCTATCAAACAAATACTTTGAGTTAACAAATTTTATTAAATTGAGACCAAAATGAAACATTCTCATTAGATTTAGGACCAAAACAAAATGTTTTTATAGATTTAGGACTAAAACAGAATATTTAATAGGTTAGGGACTAAAAGGAAACAATAACTAAAGGTTATGGACCATTCATGAAATTTACCCATTCTTTGAGTAATGGTTGTAATAATAAGTCATGTTCGATTACATAGCCCTTCTGATTGATTTAAAATTCAAAGTAACAAGATAGGAACACCAATTTTTAATTGTAATTCATGTTCTGGTATTCCATTTATTTCTATAGAATTTACAAATTCAACCAGATATAATACACCATAATCAACATTATTTTTTTCCTGTCACTGCTATGGAATTACAACTTAATAAAATTTCTTCTTTTCCAGGACCAAACTTAGAACATATTTATTAAGATCGGCCACTGTTTTATTCCAAGGAGGTATAATAGCTCTTTGGTTTAAATATGTGATATCTTTATACATCTGTGTGAAGTCTTTGTAAATTCCATTCACAATATCTCTGATAGGATCAGTTGTCCTTGCAATCAATAAATCCGTATGAATTTTAATCCAGTCATAGTCATCATCATTTATATCGATTTGTGGGAAATTGTTTTGTTTTCACATCCTGCCGATAATAACCAATCAATAAATTCTTTCATCTTGGTTTTTTTTCTAAAAAATAATTGTTGACTATACACATATTTTTTTTTAAAAAATAATTGTCGACTAAGCACATATTTTTCTTTAAAGTATAAATCTTGTAATATTTCCATAAATATGACTTATTAACACATGTATCAACTGTTTGATCAGAAAGACCATCTCCACTAGTAACAAGTAAAATAAATCTAAAATCACCTCCTAATAAAACTGTTAGACCTAGAAAAGGGTTTAAATTTTTTTCGTTATCACATGATATAATATCTTGTAATGATTTATCCAATGCTTTAAAACAATATTGATGTGTTATAAGTGCCTCATCCCAGATAATTAATTTAGTTTTTTATGAGTTCAGCTAAAAGTGTTCATTTTTTAATCTTACATGATGCATTTTTATTAGGATTTAAAGCAATTTTAAAATGTGAATGTGCTATTCTACCACCGGACAATAATAAAGATGCAATACCAAAAGAAGCTACTACTAGTACAATATGTCATCCACTTCAAATTTTGGTAATAATTGTTTACCATAGATAAGTTTTGACTGTTCCGCCATAACCATAAACAAAAAAAAAAAAAAGGGCCAAGATTATTCATAACAACATTGATAACAACTGTGTAAATATTTAATTGTTCTTCATTTAATCCATTATATAGATGATCATGTTAGGGTAAAGAGTCTCTATCATAAATTAATTCTTCAATTAATAATCGGTTATCTAAATTTTCCAATTTGTGCTTTTGCAACTTTGCGATGACCATATTCTAATACAGAAGAATGATTTTTATTAAATAATTTCTCTAATTTGATTTAAAGATAATTTTTTAATCTATCTTGTGGTATTATAGATGTTGGAAGGCCAAGTAAAAGTTGTACTTATATATAATATCATCTAGAAAAAAAGTCAAAAAATTATCAAAGAATTTAACTGGATTGCCAACTTCACAAAACAATATAATGATAAAAAATAATTGACAAAACTCAGGAGTTGTTACCTAATGCATAACATCATTCAAAGCATCGTACAATTCTTTATCATCACCTAGTAAACCATAACAAGCGGCACATGCTTTTCAAAATGTTGAATATAAAACATCATTAAAAATCCTAATTTCTTCATAAGTTCTAGGTCCTTTCACAATATTTAACTAGTTTATATACCAGACATTACCTCAAGATTTCAACTATTTCTAGTATCAGAAAATAGTATATATTTAAATATTATTCAAATATTATTAATAAAATTATTATCACTAGAACAATAATTTAAAAAGTACCATAAAATACTAAAAATTATTATTAAGAACATAAATATAAAAAGTGCTATTCTTTTTATTCCAAAAATTTTAAAGCATTTTATTTGATGGGGGGAATAAAATGTTATATAATTTATTTTTTTTTCCAATTTTTCCCTATAAAAAATATTGATTGAACTATTACTTTTTTTGAACCTTAGTGTTTAATAATTTTTTAGTCAGAGTTTTAAGCAACTTGTAACTTACAAAAAATGACAAAATGGAAATTTTACAAAAAGAAAAAACTTAGGGACTAAAATGAAAATTTCTAAAGCTTAGGCACTAACAAACAATAAATTTCCTCTCTATGTTTTTTGTTCCTCTGAATACGAACTCTTGGCTTGACCTGAAATTCGTGATTGTCATTTGCATGGCATAAGGTGCTTGCTTCCTTTTAACATTAGCACAAGCATGTAAAGCTTTCAATACCATTGATATTTTAGATGACCCTGAAATAACTTAATAAATCCTGACTAAAAGAAATATTCCAATTTCTCTTATAAAATATGCACCTACGGAGGTCAAACGCTAATATCTAATTTGGGACAATTGTGGTACGCAGTATTTATACCTATTGAATTCTTATCCAACTTTAGTTTTCTAACAATACAAAGCTCTCTTCTTACCTAGAAACTGAAAAACAAAATAAAAGCACAAAATTTAACTATATATAACTCAAAATGTTACCCTACGGATGGCTTCGATGGCATCTTTCTTAACTTCTAGAAGTTGAATATTGTTGTTTCCTACTATTCTTGAACCATCTAATATCTCGCATTTGGTGCAGCCATACAAATGAAATACATAATGCAATTTAAGCAGCACAACAACCCTACAATGACATGCACTAAATGAATTGAAATGAAAAGCCACCACAAAAGTCTGAACAAAAGTGATAGCAAACACTATAAACTGGTAACAGAACATTCTCCTTTAAAGTTCATAAAGAACAGAAATGTATAGCAGAACTATGAAATTATACACCGCAGCACGCAGAATAAATATTTTCACACTTTGTCATTTTATTGTACAGTATATCGCGATATTTTACAGTATATCACCGTATTTTGCATATCGCTCACATTTTGTGTACATTTTATTCAAAAAGTGCGGTATACTGCAAATGCCGCAAGATATATACCACAGTATTTTATTTTTTACGGAAATGTGAGAGATATATTTTTTGGTCATTTTATATCAAAATATCGTAAATATATAAAACATTAAAATATAATTAATATACATATCATAAAATAAAAATTTACTTTTATTCTTTTGATACTTTTCTTAGTTAACATAAAAATTCAATGGTTACTTTGAGCCACTTATAAACTCAATGTGGTATTAGAA
This sequence comes from Aquilaria sinensis, assembly GCA_005392925.1. Classification (NCBI taxonomy): domain Eukaryota; kingdom Viridiplantae; phylum Streptophyta; class Magnoliopsida; order Malvales; family Thymelaeaceae; genus Aquilaria; species Aquilaria sinensis. The sequence continues at coordinate 388,934 of SMDT01002229.1, read as the reverse complement.
AATATATTATTATTATTATTAAAGTATTATTTTTTTATTATATCAATAAATTAGTTTCTTTTTTAGCATTATTTATTTTGCTTTATATACAACATTTTTTTTTATGTTTTTTGTATTTAAAAAGTATCTTCTATTATATATATTTTATTCATATTTAGCAAATTATAATGAGAAAAATTAGAATACATATAAAATGTGCAAAAAAAATATTGAATTTACGTCACCTTAAAATAATATTCTAATATTTATTTTTTTGTGAAAATGGTAACGTTATGCAGTATGGTATATCATACAGTATACTTTAAAAATTTGGAGTGCAGTATACTTAGTAGTAATGATATTTAACATCTTGAGCAGAACTCAAACATGGTTGAGCTCAATAACACTACATGCAATAAAAGAAAGTTACTATTTTTAACAAAAATAGAGAACAACTCTGCACAAGAACTTCTACGAGAAAGAAACAACACTAGGGACACAAATAAACTGACTATTTAATGACCAATAAAATGATATCAAGGAGTTCGTTTGTGTAAGAAATCACAATTAAGGCGGCCTCGCTTGTGTTAGAAATCAAAAAGTTGTCCTCCTCGGATATCATCACTCTCGATCTCTAGAATAAGCTCATACAGAGGAGGCCAAATAAAAATCAACTGTGACAAAAATTTTAAAAGAAAAACCTTAAGAATCTCCACCGATAGGAAGCAAAATCCATCAAACTAACACACTAAGACAAACGAAAAACCTTGGGTAAAATCCACTCGAGGTCACCTAGCTTTTTTTTTGTCTATTTGGGTACCACATATTCAAATTGTCCTAATGAGGTACCTTACCTCCTATTGTACGTCCTGTTTGGGTACTTCCAATTAATTTCAAAGTTATGTGTGACAGAAAATGTTGATGTGGCATAAAAAATAATAAAATAATTCATAAAATAACACTTGTGATTGAATAATTTTTTCTATCAACAGTTCTAAACCCTAACATTCTAAATCTAACCCATGATCTCTAGTTCCTTTGCTTCATCACCGTCGCACCTCACTCATCACTATCACCACTGTTACTTGCTCCTCACTCGTTGCGGCCACCGTCGCTACTCACTCCTTGCTCCCCACCGATGCTCACTCCTCACTACTCGCTCACTACCCGAAGACCTGAACCCCCTAGCAACACCGCTGCTCTTCATTGCTCCTCCATTATCGCCTCCTATTCTAGCATCCAAATCGGTGAATCAAGATTTGGGATTGAAGGCGTACGTCTCATGCAACTGCCCAGTCCAAGCGTATGCCTTGCATGATGAATTGAAGGTGATTAGTCAAGGGAGCGATCGAAGGTGATAGGTTGAGGTAGCGATTGAAGGCAAGGATGGCGGCGATGAGTCAATGTGATTTGGTTCAAGACATGATTTGTAGGTTGATGAGATTTGGTGGATTCATTATATCAGGAATGTAAACAATAGATTTAGAATACTAGGATTTATAATTGTTGATAGACAAAATTAAAGGACCATTAGTGTTATTTTATGATTTATTTTATTATTTTTAAGTCATATTAGTATTTTACGTCAAATATAATTCTGAAATTAATGGAAAGTGCTCAAATAGAATGCGTAATAAGAGGTAAGATATCTTACTAGGACAATTTGAAGGTGGAGGACCCAAATAGGACAAAAAAATAAGTTAGGTGACCCCGGTAGATTTTACCCAAAAAACCTTATTAACGCCTTGCGTAAACAGTAGCCAAAATAGCCATGGTTCCGGACAACAATTTCTGCTCTATGGGAAGCACAACGGACCTGTAACTTGTAAATAGAGAGAATCTCCGCAATACCATCGTCAATGGCTCATTGGTAAACGCTCACATTCCCAGCGCTCACCTGGGACAACTGCGCCACTCGTTCCAGCGAATACACATCGGCAGACCCCCCGTCCGTATCAAAATTAATGTTTTAAAGCAAATTGGATCTTAAATTCTTGATTCATAATTTAATTATATATAATAGATAGGCTATAATTAGTTATTTTCTGAAAAAAAGTGTTTGTTAGATAATTATATTATCATGATATGATGGAGTAATAGATAAAATTAGAAATCTAAATTAGAATATAGATAAGATACTAATAGATTGCATTAAATCCTAATTAAATCTCATTTTATTATTCCTTTTTTTGGTATTAATTACAAGCCTAAAATGCTTACTTCTTGCTAGTTTAGGGGCCAAATTAGAGTTGTAGGCCGTAATTATGAGTAGTAGTTTTTTTTTGTGTGGTAGGGGGGGTTTAGTTAATTAAATTTCCCCAAATCATTCGTCTTTAGTGACATTAAGATTCCATCCTATGCTAGGTTAAACACAGTAAATATCCATTTATATCGATGTGAGTTTAATAATTTTGTGTAAAATTAAAATTATGCTAAACCAGCTGTTGGGTTTATAGAATCATTAATGTAGATGATATTTGTCATTGTCAGTTTTTAGATTAATTAAAACTTCTAACATTTTTCATTTAATAATGGCATTTTTATTTTAAATTGGATTATTTTTTTAAGCCATATTTATCTGAATTATGAGTTAACTAAACTGAATCATATTTATTTTATCTCTAATTTAAAATTTGGATGGAAGAAAAAATATGATAGCTTTGATTACCAGGTGTCACCACCATATTTCATCATATGGTTAGGGGCATGTTCAATAATATATGTGCAAAAAATTACAGTTAACTTACTAAAAATGAAAATTTTGCTACGTCTCATTTTTAGAATGCACATGTTATAGGAAATGTGAAACAATACCTTGCTTAGATATAGTATACACACACACACACACACATATTTGTCATGCCCCAAAACACACCCATAGGAGTCTTGGGATGAAGACACGTTGCATGCTTAAGAAAATAATTTCTCTAAGCATGCAAGGCTACACATTCCAATTAATTCCAAACTGATGAAATTCAACTTCCGAGAATAAGTGATACAACAACTATAATCCTTGAAATCAGAATATAATCTATAAAATATTAAAGCTCTAAGGACCGAAATGAAATCTAAAGAGTTTTCTAAACATAAGTAAATTTCTAATAGTAGTACTAACAAAATATTTCTAATTGTCTTGAACTGCAACTGGTCTTATATTCGCTCTTGTTAGCTAACTCGAGCCACTCCTTATCTATGCATGGAGGTGAAAATGGGGTGAACACACACACCTAGCAAGTGGCAGATTTTGAAAACAGAAATATAATACACAAAATATATAGGGATCAAGTAGAAATAATTCTCATAAAATAATAACATAAACTTCAGTAGAAATTATTTAAAGAGTTAGAACATAATCATTGTAATAGCAATTTTAAGAACCAAGCGAATAATATTAGTAAATAAAAATCATTAACCAAAATAGAGCACTTTAGAGTAGAATGACAGAACAGAAATTCAAAGTAAAGTGGGTAGGGTGGTCACTATGACTACACATAAACCGCTATAGTGTGTCCAGAATTGTCTAAGAATTGCAAACAGTGTACTATGGAACAGAAATGGTCCAAAACTACATTTTCCTAGTAGTACAGGCGCAGAACCAATACCAACAAAAATGGAGTCGGAACAGAAATTCAGAGCATTACAATTGTTATAAAATTTCAATACAAAATATCACAATCAAAACATATCTGATCCTAACTTATTTAATCAAACACAATATATTACAGAAATAAGATAAAATTTGAATTAGCAGATAAATAAGTAAATTAATAAAACACTTGAAAAACAATTTCAGAATAAAACATATATTTAAAAGCTCTTATTCTGATTGAAAATCAATTTAATGCAAAATAGCTTTAAATTGAAATATTGAAAAATTAATAAGTTGGGAAACTTAATACTTTGAAGAAATAATATACATATACATAATAGCAAAAAAAAGTAATTTTTAGAAATAGTAGTAGCCACTTACCTCAAATGCAACTTTCCAAGTTCTAAAATAATTGTTTAGTCACCTAGAATAATATGCAAAAGTTTGAGTCAAAATATAAACAATTTATTAAGGAATAACACAAAATCAATTGCTGATAGTGACCCAAATGAACACTTTTGGAACCTAAGAACTCGCTAAAATGGTGTTAAAAGTTACAGGGACTAATATTGCTATTAACCCGATCAACTTTCCCAGTCAAAATCTTTGCAGTGATCGAATTGTAAGAATTTGAAATTTAGGATGTACATGAACAATACTATAATACTTAGGGACCTAAATTGTTGTTATCTCAATTTGTACCCAGAAACTCAATTCTTCGTCTTCTCCGTTTGGAAGCTTCTGCTTCTCTCCGATTTCCACCACGCCTCGGCAAAACCTCCTGAAACTTATTTTTAATTTTTCCGAAACAGTGCTAATAATTAATTATCTTCTTTAATCATAACAAGTAAACTATATTCAATCAAATCATCAATCCACATCTCTTTTCAGATTTTAAAAATGGCTAACTTATGTATTAAAAATAACTGATAAACACTCACAAAATATTATTTCTTTATAGAAAAAAATTTATAGGTTACTTTCACCTGATTTTCAATCAATGATTTCTTTTTCAATTTTTTAACACAAAGCAATATCTAAATAGGAAGTGAAACAAACACCTAAACCAACACCTAAACCTGAACCTTATATATATATATATATAAAGTATGCGGCCAATTTGTTGTTGTCTGTGCCTTTCTGTCCAAATTTTAATTTTTTATTCAAAATTCATGGTGTGGGAACTCGGACCTTTCTATAACACCCCCCAAAGAAAGGGAACATGGTTACTGAGGTGCTTTTTAACCGTTTGATGCATTTGAGTTAATTTGAACCGTCTGATCATTGACCTGTAACCTGTAGAACTGGTTACTTAAGAAAATAAAGGGGGAGATGGAATCGGACAACCGGGTACAACCGGGTACGATCCGTGTCGCTTGAATTTTCACAGATTCTACGAAATCAAAGCAGCAAAAGGCTTGGGCCTGTTGGGACGGCGAACGGCGCAGTCCGGGACGGGGCTGTCAGACACCGATAACGACAGACGGCAATGATCCCGGTGAAACGGCAGCAGCAGACGCGAAGGGAAACGACCGGAGTGACAGCAAAGAACAACAGGCCGAGTTCGGCGTCGGTCACCTCCGGGTCCAAATCCCCGACGTACAACGACGATGGCTTGATCGTCTCGGGAGACTCATCGGAAGCTCCTCCGAGTGGCAGAGGCGGTGCCATTCCTGCGTTTTCCTTGCTTGAAGCCTTAAACCCATGGCCACGGGCAGAGGAAGAGGGAGGGAAAATGAACGGGTTTTCGCTTTTCTTGGGCTGGTTACAACGGTAGTGGAGGAAGTGTGAAACTTAAGGGTTACAACGGTAGTGGAGGAAGTGTGAAACTTAAGGGACTAAGAACATACTTTTTCCATTTTCTTTTGAAATTTCAATCAAGTCCAACAATTCTTAGGGTACTATCAAATTGACCAATAATTGTTTAAGAATGTCAAACTTAACCCACAATTCACAAATAAATTAGATTCGCTCAAAACATTTAAGTACTAATTAGGTTACAGAGTCACCTTTTTAGGTTACCTTCAAGGTGACCAGGTCACCATTTTAAGTATATTCAAGGTTATCCAGTCACTTTTTATGTGCCTTAAAGGTGACCCGGTTATCTTTTAGATTACTTTCAAAGTGACTAGTCACATTTTACGTACCTAAATGGAGACCAGGTCACTTTTTCAAGTTACCTTCAATGTAATCTAGTCACACTTTGGGTACTTAAAAGATAACTTGGTCTCCTTTTTAAGTTACCTTCAATGTGACCTGGTCACACTTTAGATATCTTCAATATGACCTAGTAATCTTTTTAAGTTACCTTCAATGTGACCTGGTCATACTTTAAGTACCGTCAATGTGATCCGATAATCTTTTTAGTACCTTTAATATGACCCGATAGGTTATCTTCAATGTGACTCGGTCATACTTCATGTACCTTCAATGTGACCTGGTAATCTTTTTAGGTTACTTTCAATATGACCCGATCACACTTCATGTACCTTCAATGTGACCCAGTAATTTTTTAGATTACCTTCAAGGTGACCCGATCACACTTTAATAACCTTCAAGGTGACTCAGTAATCACACTTTAATAACCTTCAAGGTGACTCAGTAATCTTTTAGATTATCTTCAATGTGACCTAGTCACATTTTAGGTACTTTTAAGGTGAACCGGTAATCTTTTTAGGTTACTGTCGATGTGACCCGGTTTTGCTTTAAGTACCTTCAAAGTGACCGGATCACTTTAGGTTACCTTAAATATGACTTGATCATACTTTAGGCATCTTTAAGGTTGGGGTTAAGGTTAGATATAAGGTTAGGGTTAAGGTTATGGTTACAGCTTAAGGTTAGGTTTTATGTTTATGGTTTAAGGTAGATTTAAGGTTTGGGGTTTAAGGTTTGGGTTTAAAGTTTATGGTTTTAGTTTTAAAGTTCAAGGTTTAGTTTAAGATTGAAGTTTTCATGTTTAAGGTTAGAGTTTAAGGTTTAAGGTTAGGGTTAGGGTTTAGGTTATGGTTAAGGTTTAAGCTTATGGTTAAGGTTAGGTTTGAGGTTTAAAGTTTAAGATAGGTTGAAGGTTTAGTTAGGGTTTAAGGTTTAAGGTTTGAGGCTAGGGTTTAAGCTATGTTTAAGGCTTAAGGTTATGGTTAGGGTTTATGTTATGGTTAAGTTTTAGGGTTAAGATTTAAGTTAGGTTTAAGGTTTAAAGTTTAGGATAGGTTTGAGGTCTAAGGTTAGAGTTTTGGGTTAAGATATGAAATTTAGGGGTTAGAGGTTAGGGTTAGGGTATGAAGTTTAGGGTTAGTGTTAAGGCTAGGTTTAGTGGTAAGCATAAGTTTAGGGTTAAGGCTAAGTTTACCTTTTAAGGTTAAGACTAGGTTTAGGGTTTAATTTTAAATTTTTTTAATTTAGGGTACTAAAAATTTAGGGTTTAGGGATTAGGTTTAAGGTATAAGGTTTACAATTTATTTAGGTTTAAGGTTTAAGGTTAGGGTTATGGTTAGAGTTTAGGTTATGGTTAAGGTGTACAAGTTTTATTGATAATTCGCACTGTATGAAGTCTAAGAAGTAATTTTAACATATTTTTTTTTCTAAAGTATGTTTTTTTTGTAATTTTTTCAACTTAACTATTATGAAAGGATAAAAATTAGTAAAACATATTTTATTCTCATTCAAATAGTCACAAATTTTTTGGAATTTACCCATTTTAAGGTTAGGGTTAGGTTTAGGGATAAAGTTAAGTTTTGAGTTTATGAGTTCTTCCTAAACAAGTAACGTTTTATATTTAGTAAGTTTAATGCTCTTGGTAGATAAATGTCAATATTACAACATTGATACCTAAACTTTTAAGTGCAGTGCAATAAAGTACCTAAATTTTAAAAAATTTCTTTTTTACCACCCATAATAATTACATGATGAGTCCTTAAATTTTTAAATTTTTTTACATTTTCACCCAAAAATTTTGAAATTTAACAATTTTGTACAATAGACAAAAGTAAATTGGACTTGCAGTTAATAGAAAAAGTTGGAAATTGTAGTAAATTCATTGCAATATAATTAAGAATTTTTTTAATGAAATTTTTAATTAAACATACTAAAATATGGAAAATTAAGCTAAATTAAATTGCATAAAAATTAAATTCTTTAAGAATAATTTTTACAAAAAAATCATATAAAAATAGACATATTACTTTTAAAATCAAATATGATTTAAAATAAATTTTTTAGAACTCCACAAAAAAATTATTAAAGGAAGTTGGCCAAATCAACCCAAATAATAAACATTTTAAAATTAAAAACAAATATTTGGCACAAAACAATGAACCATTTAATTTAACAAACAACTATTTTATAAAAAGATAAGTTTTGGGATGATGAAAAAATTGTAAAATTATACAAAAAATGTAAAATGGACTTGGCCCAAGATAGCCCAACATAATTAACATAATATGTTTTAAACAATAGATTCATTTTCTTTTATCTGAATAAAAACACTCAAATTGATTTCTAAGCCAAGCAAAGAAAACTTCATTTTGTGCCCATTCACAAAAAATTTGAAATAATGAAGATTGGGCCAAATAAGAAAAATTAAAAACAAAATTGGCCAATTTTTTATTCTGACCCAAAATTAAGACTATTCCACATGTAACCTATCTTGCAACTCGGCTAAAAAACTCAATGTTTTGCCTGACTACATCTCAAATTCTTGGTACTCATTCGAAATAAATTAAAAAAGATGTAGGACTATTGACAACCAAACCTCTAAAACTAACGACTAATTTGTAAATAATCTATAAAATAACTATAAGTATCTCTAACTCAAATTTTATTTTTTCCTGTACATTTTTTGCTTTACTGACTTGATGGTGGTGGACTTGGAACGTAGCTATTGCACCTACAAGGTGTTTGACGACTCCGAGCATTTGTTTCCTTAATAAAATCTGTCCACTATTTAATGGTGTTATCATCTCAAACAAGAAGAAGCAGTAATTAATATAAAACTTTGAAAGAATCCACAAGAAGCATAAATATGAAACTCTAGAAGATTCCAATAGTAATAGTCAAAAGAGAAAATGTTAATAAATAAATATGCTGAATCTGCAATATAAAACTTGAGTAAAGATAAATATGATTGAAGAATTAAGAGTCATAGTCTAAAGTCAACAACGCAACAATTTAACTAATAAAAAACATCCAAAGTTGCCATGAATCCTAGAAAAAAATTGGAACTCTTTTTTTAGAAACTTAAATATCCTGGTTCAACTTTCAACTTGTAGATTTTTTAATAGAAGGAGCATGAGAACTTAGGAGATTTATGGCTTTGTCAATGAATTTGGGGGTGATCATCGGGTGCCATAAGTGGATGAGGAGACAGAAAGGGGAAGGATGGTGGAGTCATCTATTAGCTTCAGTTTACGAGTATAATGAATTTAAAATGGTTGCACTTTCGATTTATATAGGCTATCTGATTACTAGTTCTTAAAAGAAAATTATAAGATATTATTTTTATCACCTCTTGATGAAAGGAAATCATTTTAAATGAGATTATAACAAATCTTAATTATAAATTAATTTAAATTTAATCCTATTTTTTAATTTACAATTCAAATTTCAGAGATAAGTTAATAATTGTGGCTTTGGTTGCCTCGTGTCACTACCTTAATGCTTTATTGGGTAGAGGTATATTTTGTAGACTATGTGTAAAATATTATAGTTCATTTACTAAAAAAAAAAGAAAGTGTGTCACTTGTTAGCTCTATAATCTCTCTCATTAAGGAAAATTTAAAATTAGCCTAAGATGTATCCTACTTTATATATATATATATATATATATATTGACTATTTTAAAGTATGTTTTATTAAAAAAGAACTTTTGTTTGTGCTGTGTATCGACTAGAAAAATAAATATCTACCCAGTTTTTTTATATTTGTGTAACATAAATATATTTTTGTACCACTTATTTTTAAAATATCTTATAAAGAAATCAATTAATAAAAAAAATAGGTTCCTTCATAAGTTACAATTTTCTCTCTTTTTTCTCTCTTTTCCTTCCCTCGTTTTTCTTTTCATTTTCTTCTCTTTCCTGTCACACGTTTCCCTTTTGTTTTTTTTCTTCTCTTTCTTCTCCACTGGTCTCACCTGCCTGACTGGTTGCTTCCCTCTCTTCTCTCTCCTCTCAACAGCTTAGATTGGCACAACACCCATGCCCACTGTTCTTGGGGGGTATTGTAAAAACTTCCGTAGGAACTCTGCATATGTTGAATTTCGCATAGCAGAATTAATAGCATTTGTAGCCATCCACTCTATGAACATAGTTTTTTTATATATATTTTCTTGTTTAATAAGTGATAGAATAAAATCATTTTTTTAAACATAATAGTATATTGTAAAGGTAAATGAACAATAAGATGTTCAATAGATGGATTTCTATGGTGAAGATCAAATTCAAATAATTGCTAGATTGTTTCATGAGTTGATAAATATCTACAGTCTAAGTACATCTTAACTTCATCTGCTTCAATAATTATAGTAGCTCGAGAATTTGTATCAACTGACATATTCTCTGTTATAATAACTCGTGCTTTATCTAGTCATTTGTTAATATGTTTAAAAAAAATATTTTACCATGCGAGATTGATTGCATCATTGAACATTAATATGTGCTTGATATCTAATTAATACTTTTAGGTTATAAGGGATAACAAAGAGATTATCTATTTCAACTTTATTCTTTATAGCTATATTCCCATCTAATCGTCTTTTATATATGATAAATCCTTCATCTTTAGTTGAAGTTTGATCATTAAATTTTTTTGAAAAATGTTTAGAACATTTATTATTTTCCATACATGGGGATGAAGGTCTATGAATACCGCATGACCCATGAATCATGAATTTAACAATGGTATCATATAAAAGTAGGTGCTTACTTTTTTTCACGGAGCTCAACATAGATAATTATATCAATCTCTCAAGGAGATGGTTTTTTCATATTCGATTCTAACCAAATCAACATATCAATATGAGGTAAGTCGCTTTTTTAAATTCTATGATATAGGGAACTGCAAGAAGAAAAGAAAAAAAATTCCTGTTATTTTCCACATTTGCATCTAAGTTTTTCATAAAAAAAAATTAATATTTAAGATACATGCAAAGCATTTACCAAAGTATTCAATTTTGGTGGTATCATAAAGTAACGCGTTAACTTTTATTTTCAAAACTCTTACAACAATATTAGGCTGATCTTTTGGTTTTTGACCACGTATTAACGATAACATTCAGGTAATTTTATCCATTGAGTATTGCACGTAAATGCCAGAAATAAGTTTGGGGGTCCATGACAATAACAAATTGCAATAGCATCTTGATAATTTAGAATCATATAATATGGACTGCCAAATGGCAAAATTGTTATTTTTCCACTACTAGAAAAACCACATTTAGCGACGGCTAAAAACAGTCGCAAACTAGCGACGGTAAACAGTCACTAAAAGTCCAATGAAAGTTTAACGAGGGCTGGAAGTCGCTAATTGCCGTCGCTAATTTAGCAAAGGCAGGTAGTCGCTAATATTAGCGACAAATTAGCGAAGGCAGGTAGTCGCTAAAATTAGCGATGGCTTGCCGTCGCTAATTAGCGAAGGCAGGTAGTCGCTAAAATTAGTGACGGCTTGCCTTCGCTAATTTAGTGACTATTAACCATCGCTAATTGGCTTTAAGTTGTTCAAAAATTACATACAGCTTGCCCTTGGTAATATTCTAAAGACTAGCGATGACTAATTATGACTGGCTTTTTATGAGATTGTTTATTCTCTTTTTTTTTTTTCATTTGTTTTGATAATGATAAATTTTAATTGCTTTCAGTTTATTTTTCAATGAAAATGTATGGATCGATGTATCCATGTGTGTATAAAAAAAACTATAATTTAGACTAAATTTTGTTTTATGGTTACAAGATTTTTCATTTGTTTTTAAGTAATTAACAAAAAATATAGTCACTATACTCTTTTTATGGTATCTCTTAATATTTTTTAAGTAATCATATTTTTATAATCACATTTTTATACTAGCGAGGGCCATTAGTTGCTACTCCTAAGCGACTTATAACCATCGCTATACAGATACTTAGTTAAATGGTAAGTTTTCTCTCCTGTTAGCGACGGCTTGCCTTCGCTATAGTAGCTAAAATTGGCGACGGCTTACCATCGCTAATTAAGCTTGCCTTCGCTAATTTAGCGAAGGCAGGTAGTCGCTAAAATTAGCGACGGCTTGCCTTCGCTAATTTAGTGACTATTAACCGTCGCTAATTGGCTTTAAGTTGTTCAAAAATTACATACAGGTTGCCCTTGGTAATATTTCAAAGACTAGCGATGACTAATTATGACTGGCTTTTTATGAGATTATTCATTCTCCTTTTTTTTCATTTGTTTTGATAATGATAAATTTTAATTGCTTTCAGTTTATTTTTCAATGAAAATGTATGGATCGATGTATCCATGTGTGTATAAAAAAAACTATAATTTAGACTAAATTTTGTTTTATGGTTACAAGATTATTCATTCTCCTTCGCTAATTTTTCATTTGTTTTATGGTTAACCGTCGCTAAAATGAAAAAAACCCAAAAATATTAATAGTTCTCATGTAATAATTATTTTTTATGCTAAATTGTCATCTATCGTAACATAAATAATTTTTTTTAAATATATGTACTGAAGTTGAGATGTGTACCTTAAAACCTGTTCTCATTTTATATATCAATTGTTTAATTGTATACTTATAATTAAATTTTAATGTGATTAATTCAGCATGCAAATGTCTTAATATAATTTTTAGTAATTAAATAAAATATATATTTAATGAAAATTAAATTCATGGACCAATGGTTTATTGTGACATTATGTTTAACCATTTAGTTATATTTTATCATTTAATTATGGATTAAGATAATATATGTTAAGAAGTAGCGAGGGCGGTTAGTCGCTAGTTTTAAGCGACGGTTTACCGTCGCTATGCATATTGGATTTTAACACGCCTATTTCTCTCCGCTGTTGACCGTCTGCAAATTACCTAAGTCTTCGTTCACTAACAATTGCCTTATGTTTCTTCTCCATTTTGCACCTCTGCTCCTCTAAATCGAAACCTCTGCTCCTTCAATTCCCGTCTTGTCTTCATCCCCTTCCCTAGCCTAAATTGGAACCCCTACTCCTTCAGTCCCCGTCTTCTCTTCCTCCGGGTGACGAAGTCAGACCTCGCTCCCCTGGTGACGAACTCAAACGGGCGCCTCGCGTGCGAGTGGTATGTTCTTTCGTTGAGAGGAGGTGGAGGTGCGCCGAACTTCTCAAATTCACCTAATTTCTCTGATATCTTGGCCGAATCTCTTCGCCTGCTTTGTTGGTTTTATGTCCATGGCGAAATCCCTAATTTCCTCCCCAATCGTCGCCTCGCCTCCACCAGAGACTGTCGCCTCGCCTCCACCAAAGTCCGGCTCAGCTTCAACGGAATCATCTCCCGTTGACAGTGAACGACGACGATGCCCTCCAGCTTCTGGCCACGATTGCGATGGCTGCAGTCATTGCCCTCCGGCTTCTGGCACTATGGGAGAGAAAGCGAGAGAGAGGTCATCGTCTTGGCGCTATGGGCATCTACTATAGAGAGGCCACTTTTGAGTGTATCCCACGATTTGGGCAAACAGAACTTCACTGCTCCCATCACACAATTTGGGCAATGGTCTGCCGACTCGAGATCGAGAGAGAGAGAAAAGGAGAGAGGTCTGCTAAGGTGATGGAATATTGCCCTGGTGGCGACCTACACACTTTGAGACAATGGCAGCTTGGAAAACATTTCTCTGAATATGCTGCTAGGTACTTGCATAAAGTTGGTTTAGATAAAAAGCGATGACTAATTCTGCATAAACCATAGAGTCAGTTATAGGCCTAATTCTGCTTAATAATTCTGCTAGGTACATACAGGTTGCCCTTGGTAATATTCCAAAGACTAGCGATGACTAATTCTGCATAAACCATGAGCTTTAGGCAATAGAATTTAGTAATGTATCTTGCATAAAGTTGGTTGAATTATTAGGAAATGTTTTTTAAAGATCAAGATTGAAACTTGACAGATTATATTAAGCAGAATTAGGCCTATAACTGACTCTAAGGTTGAATTTTTGATAGGATCATGGTTTTGGCCTAAAACTTTACATACATGTTTAGACTTGCGTACGTGTTTGATCCCTTAAATCAGGTTTTGAAGCTCAAACCAGTGTTTTGGTTACTCAACCTCATAATTTTTTCTTGCAGGTAACCAGTTTTAACCTTCTGGTTAGTTTTAACTTAAAGGTTGTGTAACTTTATGAAGGATTCATAGCTTTGGGTTTATACTTGAATTGAACTAAGGATCTGAAGTTAGCTCCATGGTGATGGTTTATTTCAGTTGACATCAATGTTGATACACTCAAATAATTGATTACAGAACCTCCAGTTCTGGCTCATCTTCAAGTAATTACTAACTTGTGAAGATCAACTGTTACCTAACTCAATTTATAGCATTTTGAGAACATATGAGTTATGAGATTTTGAATTTTATAGAGATCAGTGTTGATTCACTCACATTAATCACCATGCGAGAAGGCTCATTTTAGCCGAGATCAACATTGATCTACATGAATAATTGTTAACACAACCTCCACTGAATGAAGGGTCATCTCACCTTCAAGTAAATATTAACTTGCCAAGATCAATTGTTACATGACTCAATTTATAGCATTTGAGAACATTCAAACAGTTTATTCAAATTTTGACTTCTTTTTATTTTATTTGATTTACTGAATTTTCTTCTTAGGTTTATTTGGTTGAAAAACTGTGCTACACTTAACTAAGTTAAATAACCATGTTTTAAACTACAAGCTAAAGCTTTAAATAGTAGAATTCGGTAATGTGTATTATAGTGTTCAATTGATGGGAAATGTTTTCTAAAGATGAATACTAGAACTTAAGAAAATGTGTTTGAACTTAAATTAGGTTTTGAAGCTCAAACCAGTGTTTTGGTTACTCAACCTCATAATTGTTGTCTTGTAGGCAACCGATTTTAACATCTTCTAAAGAGCTCATGTTATAGCTATTTAAGAACCTTCTAGTCAATTTTAACTCAGGGACTGTACAGCTTTATAAAGGATTCATGGCTTTGGATTTATACTTGAAAGCAAAACTTCAGTTCATAATTGTTGTCTTCTAGGCAACTAGTTTTAACATATTTGAAAGAGCCCATGTTGTAGTATTTAGTAACCTTGTGGTTAGTTTTAACTCAGGAGCAGTATAGCTTTATAAAGGATTCATGGCTTTTGGGTTATACATGAATTGAACTAAATATGTGAAGTTAGATTCATGGTCAGTTTGAAACTTAAATACTGTAGAATTTAATGTCTAGCTTCAGGTTTGATGGCGAAACTTCAGTTCATGCCTGAAAATGATGTTTCTTAGCTTTCAACTACTCCCATTTGATAATTAAACTTGTTTGTGGCTGTTTTGGCACTGAGTTTGCAAGAAAATCAAGTCAAACTTTGTAATCCATGGTGTAAAATTTCTTTCAGCAAGTAATGTTCAGACAAATTTTCTACTTTGAAGTCCAAATTCTGAATTTTACCAATTAATTCTGGTTTGCCACAATGTGAACAACTAGCATGTCTACAACTCTGGCAATGCACGTTGAATAGGTGCCACAAATGCATTAAGATTAAGCCTTTAGTTATGTTCTGCAAGCAGTGACAGCGGTCATGTGAGCTCAACTAGCTCACAGTGTTAGGCAACTCTGGCAATGCACACTGAATAGGTCCACAAGGGCACTGAGATTCAGCCTTTAGTTGTGTTCTGCAAGCAATGACAGTGGTCATGTGAGCTCAGTTAGCTCACATTGTGTTAGGTGTGTTTGTACAGGATGGGGTGTGATATTATAAGGCTATGTTATCCTCTCCGGTTACTTCAGAGCAAAATCATGCAAGAACAAACAATCAAAGAACAATGATGAGGGAAAAAGACCAAACCTTTTTCCATTATGAACTAAAAGCCTCTAATGTGGCAGATGTAAAATTATGGAACTTTCAGCTTCAATAATAGAGGGCTTTGGCCTCAACAACTGTTTGCAAGCCCTCTCATGCTGCTAATTCTTTCTGAGCTTGTAAGTTTTTAGCAGGTTATCATTCACTTGCACTTCTACCCATTGATTGGAGTCATATTCCATTATCTGTTATAAGTAATCAATGAATCACAAAACTGAATCAAAACATCTACACATAGACACACACATGTATGTATGTACCTATGTATGTACTTATATACACGAACAAATATATATGCTAGTTAGAAGTTGAGTACCTGCCCAAATTATAGTAGGTAACCATCTACCTACTGATAGGACTGATCTCCCATCCCCTATCATAAATAATCAACAAATCAAGCTACCAAATCAAAAAAGCTAGAGAAATATGTACACTAGTAGGAAGTAAAATACCTGCTCCTTTGCACCTTGGGAAGTAGCACACACGCTATTAACCTCTTCCCAATTTTGAATATACTTAGCTATATGCTTTACTTGGTAGTCTATTCCAAGACAAAATATTTTTGGTTTCTTAAAATATTTTCTCTCCCTTACCTTTCTATTATTTATTTTGGGAGATCCATATGAGTCTACATTATTTAGACAAATCAACACACAACCTTGCCCATCAAATTTCAGTTGATTTAGCAAATCACAAGGTATTTCCACCCTTTGGAAGGGGTTTTCCACAACCTACAATTAGCATTTTATGTCAAGCCTAGTCATTCCATTAAAAATCCAGGCCTTGGTGCCCAATAAATATATCAATAAAATGGTGCGGCTTAGTGGAATAGATAATCCAAAAACTTTAATTCTAAACAAAGCCTAATATAATTCTTTGAGAAAATATTCTCTAAGTTACCTCAACATCACTCAGAAAAATTTCTAGAAATGTTTTAAATTTTGGTTGATTGCGAGTATTAATCGAATGTCTTTTTATATTCTCTTCTCAATAGAGCCAAGTGGGAAATGTTGTTGCATCACCAAGTTCATTCCCATGCGACACCAAATTTGCTATAGATGGCACAAAGGCCATAAGGAAAAGCTGTAAAAAAAGTTAAAGAAAAAAAACATTAGTTTGCTTGCTATATACTTTTATAGAAAAAATAGAAGCATGTTTAGGTTCTGAATGAGTAAAGCATGTTATTAACAAAGTGTATCATTACAGTGTATGCACATTACCTGGACACGTATCATGCATTCACAAAAATTTACTGTCTTTTTCAATTGCTTATTTGCCAAAGACAAATAGATGTTCGCCAATAAGGCAGCACCCCAATCAAAGTTTCCTATTTCATCAACATTCTCTACTACAGGTAAAAATGCTCCTGAGATATAAATTCCAATATCATTTGGAAATAACAAACTGCCTAAAGCATACAAGACATATGCTCAAACATACTTGTCATCAACTTGGTCCTTCCTAGAGAGGTCATGCCAAATATCACTATCTGGTATGTTACTAAATCTCTCTCTTAACCAAGAAAGCTTAAACTTGTTCTTGAGCTTCCCCTTATCCCCTAAAATGGCTTCACAATCCCCCAATAGATCCAAACATAAACTAACAACATCATAGGGAACTTGACAGCACATCAGTTTACCTACTATAGAAATGCCAGTCGTTTGGAAGACATGGCTCAATATAATTCTTAGCTTGTGGTTGAAAAGCAGAAATGGTGCTCTTCAACATCATTGTTATTGGCAGCAGTAGCAAGGAGGTTCACATTGAGCTTTAAACCACCAAGAATATGGAGTGTATCAAATCCTGTACTAGAAAGTTTCTCTAAAACAGCCGGGTGTGGTTTCCAAACTTGTAGGTTGCGAGTATGATTGTTTGTTCTAGCCCTTTCCATTATCACAACCTAAAAATTAAGAATAGTGGTAGAGCACATTCAATTTTTCTTACCTCCTATTTCTTTCAAACCAAACCATAGACAGAGGTATCAAAGAAAAAATTATTGTAGGGCATGGTTGAAAAAAGAAGCCTAGAAGCTAGAGCCTCATATTTGATTACAGGATTCCCAATATTAATATTGCTAACAAATTCAATTGATTTACTTAATCAAAACTAAAAGAAAAAAAATAAATACAAAACAAAGTCATCATTTTCAATACAGTTCCAACAAAAAAAAAAGAGCTACATGAACATAATAAAAGCATGAAAAATGGCACTTACCATAAGACTAAATGTTTTTATTGATGAACAAGTTTTAGAATTGGCTAAGTGCATGGTAGTATAGCATTGTATTTCTAATTAAAAAATTGCTCAAGGTTCATGTATTAAAAATCTCCTATAAGAAATTAAAATTGAAAGCAAAAAAAAAAAAACAACTTACCAAGGTCCAAACTTAATTCATAAAGTCTCCTACAACCACCATTGATTTCAGTAGCCGTTGCATTGTGAGTTGAAAAAAGCCAATCCATTAGCAAAAGAGTGTTTCTAAGAAAGTGTTTGTCACTGTTAGCAAGCAGGAGGCTTTCGACTTACAGAGGCGAGATGTAAGATAGACACAAATGAGTATCAACACTAATCTCGCTGAATAATTGATTTCAAAGGAATTTTTGTTGACTAGATGAGGCCTGCAAAAAAATTAAGACCTTTTTTTCTAAAGATTCTAAAATACACTTGATCACCCATCCCAGAAAAATTGATTTTTAGCTTAAGTCTAGATTTCAACCAAAAGCCTTTCTCTTTTGACACTGTAGTACCTAAATTTATTTTCTGTCCTATCTCTTCGAAATTGGAGTAGTCAAATTTTAAAAGATTTTATCATACCAGTAATCAAAGATTATTGTTGAGATTTTTCTATTTTATCACCCAAGTTATGTAGGACCGCGAACTACAGCCACACATAAGGTATGATTACATGCCATATTACATTTACATAGACAACTACATCAACAGTTTTGTTTTGTTATGTTACAACTAGGCACATTTCTCCCATGTGGGATATGGGAGGTGTTATAATTTTACATTTTCTATTTAATTAGAGTTATGTTAGTATTAGGATTCTAAAAATAGCAAAAGAAAAGAATCAACAAACTTACATTTTAAGTTATTTGTTTCAGAAATATATACTTTACCCCTGCCTTACACTTTACACTCTTAAGTAGCCATTTAACATCAACATAAGTAAAAAATTGATAATTTAAAAAGTCCTTGAAGTATAAAAGAAGTTCCATACTGGTTTACACTTTTTAAATCCTGTAGTAATGTCAAGTATATAAGCTAGTTTAGGTAAATCTATAGATATAGGGTAAATGTCACCTATCACCCCTTAAAGTCTACCTAATGTTGCACTTTCATCCTTCAAGGACAAAATGTAACACCGTTTATCCTTTAACTGTTGGATTGTTGTAATGTTGCACTCCGTCTATTTTTGTCGTTTGAATGTGATGGAAATGGTTACATGGATGCCAACATTGTTTAAGCAGTAGAATAGAAACAGTGGTTGGGGGTATATAAATTTGCAATTGGGGTGAGACCATATCCCTAAAATTTCATTTTTTTTTGTTTGTGAAATTTGTGTGTCAGAGAATAGCGGAGCTTTGGTTAAGGCTCTGGAAAAGTAACTATGGTGAGGGGTGGCACAAAATGGAATGATTGCTCTAAATCAAGTGGGCATTGGGCATGGTCGAGCAACTAGGTGGAAGAGCGTCCAATGTGCAAGTGTAGACAAGTGAGATTGCTTTAAAACCTAACAACAAGCATGCTAGCACAAGGCAGAGACTTGATTGTCGATGCAAGGCATGTCAATAAATTGCATAAACATTACATAGTAACTCAAGGCATGAGATATGTATCTAAATACAAGATATGTCAAAAAATTGCATAATTAAACCATAACCCGTGAGAACAAATTAGAAGAGTACTGTGCTAGGAGAAGAGATCAACATTATACACAATAATGAATAGTAGCTGATTAATGTTAACTTGAATATGGTACTAGAAGAACCTTAGTCAACACCATTATAACCTAAAAGGTGTACCTATATGACCTAATCTCGGTACCACATTGACCTACATCTAAAACCTAGGAATAAACATGCTAACACACAACATGAGATATGAATCTTGATGCTTGAAATGTCAATAAATTGCATAATGAAGTCAAATCATGTTAGGAGAATAGATTAACCATAATCTGCTTTGCTGTTCGGGATAAAGGGATGAGGTATTGAATTTGGATGGTAGAGATATCAATAAATTGCATAACAAAATCATATCATGTTAGAAGAATAGAATAGCACGTTCGCGCAAATAGAAAAACAGATTGTAGTGAAGTTGAATTTGATACCAGAATAACTAGAGTCGGTACGACTATAACTTGAATCTGGTACCAAAGTGATTTACCTTTGGTACCACTTAGACAAGAATTTTAAACCTAATACACCTGGTAACACTAGGCATGGAATATGAATTTGGATGAACGACATGTCAATAATTTGGATAATTAAATCATGTCATGTTAGGGGATGAAAACAACAACATTATATACATCCATGAGAAGCAAGTGATTTAATGTTAACCTGAATCTTGTACCAGAACAACCCACATACGAACCACTATGACCCAAAACTTGTACCAGATGACCTAATTTGGGTACCACCACAAACTAAATCTCAAACGTAACAATAAACTTGCTAACACAATGCAAGATATACAGGCATGAGATTTTCGGGTGCTCGGAATGTCTATAAATTGCATAATGAAATCATATCATGTTAAAAGAATAAAACAAAATGAACAACAACAAACACATGTGTGAACAACAAAGTAGACTGTGTAAGAACAAATTGGAAGTGCACAGTGTTAGGAGAAGAGAACATCATTCTTAAGTAATGTGCACTTTTTTGATAAAAATGCTATAGATTTTCGATTATTCTAAAAGTTAGCAAATATGATCTATATAATAAAAATGCAATAGTTGGTTTAATATGATTTTTTGTATTATTTTAATTCAATGTAAAAATAATGAAGAATGTAATGAATTTAAGAAGATTCTCCCTTATTAATTGTAAAGTATGTCCCATAAATTCAATATTAATAACAATCATTAGGTATGCTAAGAATAAGTATGTTCTATAAATTAAATTTTAATAAGAAGATTTTCCTCATTATTTAAACTAATTGAAAAGTTGAATAAGATGTTAGAAAGTAAATATTAATATTAATCACAAACATACACTTAATTTATAAAAGTGAAAATATATTATAGATTTTAAAAAAATATTAGTAAATTTATACATATAGAAATTATTCAAAAGCAAAAATTTTATAAGAAATATATTATATATTTTTGGAGAAATTAGACTGGAGATAACATGAGGTGAGCCTTGTGTTTGATTTTCATGATTTACAAACCTTATTGGGTAATACTAGTATAACATGTGGAGTTACTATTATGTGCAATGTGTAGGTTTTCTAAAATAGATGAGGGCAAATGCCGGATAGGTTAAACCTTGAAGGGGTTTATGTAAGTTTCTCTTTGTTGTTTAGAAAAAGGTAAACTATACACTTGCTCATTATCAACATCAAAGTTTACAAATAAGTACCTGATTTTAATGCAATTATAATTTTATATCACATTAACCAACCCTAATAAAATTTTAAAAGTTTTAGGAGGAGCCTTGCCCACCCTTAAAAGATATGTCCTAAAGCCTTACTCAAGGGAGGAAAAATTTTTCTACTCCTCACAGCTCCTTGCATCAACTTAGTTTTGCCTGAAAAAAAATTCATGCATTTATAAAGTTTGTTGGACTTGTTCTAATAAATTAACTTAAAATTTTGATAATAAAAAAATATTTATAAAGGATTAATGTGTTTATTTTTAGTATGCAAGGTATTTAGACAAAGTTACATGTCTTTTGGATGTTGTTTATTGTTTCTCAAGCAGTTTGAAGAGATTCAAGTCTTGCTTGTAAAAGAAAAAATCCATTTGAGTAATCAACGCTGATATTTTCACCAAAGGATTGTAGAAGACATCATTTGAAAATTGAAATGCTAAGAGAGAGGCTCAAAGTCTTCAACAGCTCTTGCATCAAGGAGGAATGATGGCAGTAGCTGTTGTGACGCTAAGTGTTTTCCTTTTAATGTCCTTTTGATGTTCTTTTGAGATTTTAATTGTAAATTAGAAAAAAGTTATGTGGAGCTTAAGTCTAGCAGCAAGCAAGCCTTTTAAATTAAGGGATTAGTTGAAGACTTTTTTGACTTTTGTATTGTAGAATTTCGGGAGCCAAACAAGCATAGCAGAATATAACCAAAACCTTCTAGGATCCAAGCGAAATAAGGTAAACCGGGTGTTCAAAATTTTCATACCTAATTCGATTGATATCTTTCACCCAACTATTGAGTCGAATCACAAAACCTGAACAGTTGACGTGTTCAAGCTCTTTATGGTATCCAAACGAGCCCCTCGGGATCACCATGCCTCCACCACGTTCCGGCAAATACGTTTGTCTTGCGCCCACAGTGCTAGCCTGTATCCTCCAAGGAATGGCAAGAGAAGAGTGAAGCTGGTTTTCAAAGCTCCCTTGATTTCTTCCTTTTAGGAGGTTAGGGCAAGAGGTTTGAAATTCTCACTATATGATGCATTTATAGTGAGGCTCAACTCCCAAGCCAAATGGGTTTCAAAGTCCTAATCCAATTAGGTTTAATTTCAAGATTAATAATGGCTCAATTTTTGGGCCAATTATTAGTACAAAATTATCATGAAACCATATCCCAAATAAATTGGCCCATGCACTCAAATAATCTAAATAGGATTTATGTATGCGACCCAATAGGCTCTTACCACATTGGTAACGACCATAAATCACAGTTAAGATCATAAGCAATGAGCAGTGTCTAGCAACACATCATTACTACCCAAGTGACAAGATAGTTGGTGATTCAACCAAACCTCTGTGATCATTATCCATATATGCCATTGTCCCTTTGTCCAAGATATCAATACTAAGCACGAGACATGGAATGTGTCACTCTCATATAGCCCAATCTTTAGTTTCTTGATTACCAAAGATGAACTTAAACTAATGACATTGATATTGTAGATCAAGTCATCCGAGCATGGCGATGCATTTTCTAAGTCTTACTCTATCAAGGTGTCCAAAGATATCACTTTCGTTATATTGGAGGGACAAATCCCATCTTGATCATATAAAACCCTCTACATGATATGTGACATACCCAATGACCACCTTCAAGTTCACTCAGTTACGAGCAACAAAGGGAAGTATCAAAGTATGTGACTCACATGTAGGGAACCTTGATGACCTTAGGTCAAAGGACTACATATACCATGATCACTATGAGAATCACTTATGACACTCATATAACGATCCATGTAGCATTCTCATGGTGGGTCGGTCTAGTACACAAGTTCTCCAACTTGTACCCATATGTAGACTACATATCTCATATTAGTCTCCACATATGCTAGTCGTTATGTATTATTGCAACCCGCTCCACAATAATACTAGACCAGGGACATTTAAGAATATCATTATTCTAGGGTTATAATTATGTTTGTTAAGTTACGCAGAAACAAAACAACAAACACAATTGCTGGATTAATGCCTTAATAAAATATCATGACTCAATGTGCAAAAATACAATCATCTCATGATTGGCTTTTGGGCACAACACTAACAATCTCCCACTTGCACTAAAAGCCAATCATCCATGTATCTAATACCAATGGACCTAGAATGACTATCATGCTTCTGCTGTGTAAGGGGCTTTGTTAGTGGATCAGCAATGTTGCTGTCTGTCGAAGTCCTGCATATCCTTACATCACCCCTCTCGATGATCTCCCTGATGAGATGATAGCGTCAGAGTATGTGTTTGGATCGCTGGTGAGATCGAGGTTCCTTAGCCTGTGCAATTGCTCCATTGTTGTCACAATAGAGCTCTATCGGGTCGACAATGCTTGGAACCACTCCAAGTTCAGTGATGAACTTCTTGATCCAAACTGCCTCCTTCGTAGCATCAGAGGTGGCAATGTACTCAGATTCTGTTGTAGAGTCAGCTATTGTCTCTTGCTTTGAACTCTTCCAGCTCACAGCACCACCACCAATACAAAACACATAACCAGATTGTGATCTAAAATCATCCTTATTGGATTGGAAGCTAGCATCGGTGTAACCCCTTACAACGAGCTCATCTTCACCTCCAAAGACCAAGAATGCATCCTTAGTCCTTCGTAAGTACTTAAGGATGTTCTTAACAGCTGTCCAGTGACTCTCACCGGGGTTTGATTGGTACCTACTCATCATGCTTAAGGCATATGAGACATCAGGATGAGTACATATCATGGCATACATGATAGATCCAATTGCTGAAGCATATGGAATCTTACTCATGCGCTCTCTCTCCTTGGGTGTACTCGGACACTGAGATCTAGAAAGAGTTATACCATGTGACATGGGCAAGAATCCTTTCTTGGAATCTTGCATGCTAAACCTCTTTAGCACCTTGTCAATGTATGTACTTTGACTTAGGCCAAGAAGCTTTCTAGATCTATCTCTATAGATCCTGATGCCTAACACATAGGCTGCTTCACCCAAGTCCTTCATAGAGAAACATTTCCCCAGCCAAGTCTTCACAGACTGTAGCTCAGGAATGTCATTCCCGATGAGTAGTATGTCATCTACATACAACACCAAGAAGACAATAGCGCTCCCACTAACCTTCTTGTAGACACAAGGTTCATCTTCATTTTTGATAAAACCAAACTCTTTGATTGCTTCATCAAAATGAAGATTCCAACTTCGAGAAGCTTGCTTCAGTCCATAAATGGACCTTTGCAACTTGCACACTTTATTGGCATTCTCAGGAGTGACAAAACCCTCAGGTTGTGTCATGTACACATCCTCAAGTAGCTTTCCATTTAGGAATGCAGTTTTGACATCCATTTGCCATATCTCATAATCATAGTGTGCAGCAATAGCAAACAAAATTCGGATGGATTTAAGCATAGCAACTGGTGAAAAAGTTTCATCATAGTCAATACCATGAATTTGCTTGAAACCTTTTGCAACCAATCGTCCCTTAAAGGTAATCACATTACCATCCATGTCAGTTTTCTTCTTGAAAACCCATTTGCACCCTATGGGTTTTACCCCTTCAGGTGGGTCAACCAAAGTCCATACTTGGTTTTCATACATGGATTCCATCTCAGATTTCATGGCCACTAGCCACTTCTCAGAGTCAGGCCCCGACATAGCTTGTTGGTAGGTTGTGGGCTCATCCTGATCCATGAGCATCACATCACCAGTGTGAGTCATGAGAAATCCATATCTCTCGGGCTCACGCCGAATCCTACCAGACCTACGTGGGCTTTGTGCTACAGGAACAGACTCTTGAACCACAACATCTTGTGGTGTCTGTTCAGGTTCCATTTCAGGTTCGATGTCTCCTTGTTGTTCTTGAATTTCTTCAAGTTCTACTTTCCTCCCACTAGTTTCTTTAGAGATAAACTCTTTCTCTAAAAAGACACCAGTTCGAGCAACAAACACTTTTTGCTCAGAAGGATTGTAGAAATAGTAACCCTTTGTTTCTTTGGGATACCCAACAAAAAGGCATTTTTGAGATTTGGGCCCTAGTTTGTCAGAGGATTGACATTTCACATAAGCATCACAGCCCCAAATCTTCATAAAAGACAAATTGGGACACCTCCCACTCCATATCTCATATGGTGTCTTTTGAACCAATTTAGATGGAACTCGGTTTAGTGTAAAAGCAGCTGTCTCTAGAGCATGTCCCCAAAAGGAGTTTGGAAGGTCAGCTTGACTCATCATGGAGAGAACCATGTCTAATAGAGTTCAATTTCTACTTTTAGATGTACCATTCCATTGAGGTGTACCTGGTGAAGTGAGTTGTGATACTATACCACACTCCTTCAGATAGTCAAGGAATTCTCGATCCAAGTACTCTCCACCTCGATCTGATCGAAGCACTTTGATACTCTTCCCAAGTTGATTCTCTACTTCATTCTTGAATTCTTTGAACTTTTCAAAGGATTTTGACTTATGTCTCATAAGATATACATAGCCATATCTGCTGAAGTCATCAGTGAAAGTAATAAAGTATTGGAAACCTCCTCTAGCTTGTGTAGACATAGGGCCACATACATCACTATGTATGAGTCCTAGTAAGTCATTAGCCCTTTCACTTTGCCTTGTGAATGGGGCCTTGGTCATTTTGCCCAACAAACATGACTCACATGTCTCATATGATTCAAAATCAAATGAGTCCAAGAGTCCATCCTTATGGAGCTTGGATATGCGGGTCTCATTTATATGGCCCAAGCAACAGTGCCAGAGATAGGTCGGGTTCGAATCATTTAATCTGACCTTCTTGGTATTCACATTATAGATTGGATTTTTGAGTTCTAGAACATACAACCCATTGCTAAGTTGAGCACTACCATAAAAGATTTCATTCAAATAAATAGAACAACATTTGTCCTTTATTATAAATGAAAAACCTTTCTTGTCCAAACAAGAAACAGAAATCAAATTTCTACTAATAGTAGGCACAAAGTAGCAGTTGTCTAATTCTAAAACTAATCCACTAGGTAAAGTGAGAACATAAGTCCCTACGGCTAAGGCAGCAACCCTTGCTCCATTTCCAACACATAGGTCCACTTCACCTCGGGCCAATCTTCTACTCCTACTTAGATCTTGCACATTTTCACAAATGTGAGATCTTTGGGAGCCAAACAGCGCAGCGGAATTTAATCAAAACCCTCTAGGATCCAAGTGAAACGGGGAAAACCGGGTGTTCGAAAATTTCATACCTAATTTTCGGTTGAGATCTCTCACTCAACTGTAGAGTCGAATCACAAAACCTGAACAGTTGACGTGTTCAGGCTCTCTATGGTATCCACACGAGCCTTTCGGGATCACCACGCTTCCACCATGTCCCGGCAATTGTGTTTCTCTTGCGCTCGCAGTGCTAGCTTGCGTCCTCCAAGGAATTGCAAGAGAAGAGTACGGCTGTCCGTTTGGGAGGCTAGGGCAAGGAGACCTACGAATTTCTCACTTAAAAGTTGTATTTATAGTGAGACTCAACTTCCAGGCCTAATGGGTTTCAAAACCCTAATCCAATTAGGATTTAATTTCGGGCTTAATAATGGCTCAACTCCTTGGCCCATTATTAATACGAAATTAAAGTGAAACCATAACCCAAATAATTAGCCCATGCACTCTAATGATCCAAATAGCTCTATGTGTGCGACCCAATAGGCTCTTGCCATGTTGGAAATGATCATAAATCACATTTATGATCATAAGCAATGAGCGGTGTCTAGCAACACATCATTGCTACCCAAGTGACAAGTTTGTCGGTGAATCGACTAAACCTTTATGATCATCACCGATATATGCCATTGTCCCTTTGTCCAAGATATCAAGACTAAGCACGAGACATGGAATGTGTCACTCTCGCATAGCCCAATCTTTGGTTTTTTGATTACTGAGTAGACCAACTTAAACTGATGACATTGATATCATATATCTGTTAGTGTTGTGCCCAAAAGCCAGTCATGAGATGATTGTATTTTTGCACATTGAGTCATGATATTTTATTAAGGCATTAATCCAGCAATTATGTTTGTTGTTTTGTTCCTGCGTAACTTAACAAACATAATTGTAACCCTAGAATAATGATATTCTTAAAACTCCCTGGTCTAGTATTATTGTGGAGCGGGTTGCAATAATACATAACGACTAGCATATGTGGAGACTAATATGAGATATGTAGTCTACATATGGGTACAAGTTGGAGAACTTGTGTACTGGACCGACCCACCATGAGAACACTACATGGATCATTATATGAGTGTCATAAGTGATTCCCATAGTGATCAGGGTATATGTAGTCCTTCGACCTAAGATCATCAAGGTTCCCTACATGTGAGTCACATACTTTGATACTTTCCTTTGTTGCTCGTAACTGAGTGAACTTGAAGGAGGTCATTGGGTATGTCACATATCATGCGGAGGGATTTGTATGATCAAGATGGGATTTGTCCCTCCTATGTAACGGGAGTGATATCTTCGGGCCCCTTGATAGAGTGAGACTTAGAGAATGCATGGCCATGCTCGGATGAGTTGATATACGATATCAATGTCATCAGTTTAAGTTGGTCTACTCAGTAATCAAGAAACCAAAGATTGGGCTATACGAGAGTGACACATTCCATGTCTCGTGCTTAGTCTTGATATCTTGGACAAAGGGACAATGGCATATATCGGTGATGATCATAAAGGTTTAGTCGAATCATCGACAATCTTGTCACTTGGGTAGCAATGATGTGTTGCTAGACACCGCTCATTGCTTATGATCATAAATGTGATTTATGATCATTGCCAACGTGGCAAGAGCCTATTGGGTCGCACACATAGAGCTATTTGGATCATTAGAGTGCATGGGCTAATTATTTGGGTTATGGTTTCACTTAAATTTTGTATTAATAATGGGCCAAAGAGTTGAGCCATTATTAAGCCTGAAATTAAATCCTAATTGGATTAGGGCTTTGAAACCCATTAGGCCTGGAAGTTGAGTTTCACTATAAATACAACTTTTAAGTGAGAAATTCGCAGGTCTCCTTGCCCTAGCCTCCAAAAAGGACAGCCACACTCTTCTCTTGCAATTCCTTGGAGGACGCAAGCTAGCACTGCGAGCGCAAGAGAAACACATCTGTCGGACGTGGTGGAAGCGTGGTGATCCCGAGAGGCTCGTGTGGATACCATAGAGAGCCTGAACACGTCAACTGTTCAGGTTTTGTGATTCAACTCTACAGTTGAGTGAGAGATCTCAACCGAAAATTAGGTATGAAAATTTTCGAACACCCGGTTTACCCCGTTTCACTTGGATCCTAGAGGGTTTCGGTTAAATTCCACTGCGCTGTTTGGCTCCCGAAAACCCATCAGTGGTATCAGAGCTACTGGTGAAACCCTAAATCGGGATTGAGTGTTGAATCGCATGATGCTATGTGTTCGGTTGCTTTTCGGCCATGATTAATTAGATTGATTCAAGATGCATGAAACTGGAATTCGTAATGAACATATGAGATATATGAAGAAACGACACAAATTGGTTAATGAGATTAATCTCAAATTGAATGGTATGAGATACCTATATGGATTAGGATTCTTGCAATAGTTGCAGAAACCCTAGCTTGGTTCGGATTCAGCCTGTTCAGGCACTGAAAGTAAGGTATTTTTGGTGGCTCGAATAGAGGAGTCTCGGGTGCCTACTTTCTCAAAATACAAGATTTCGGGCTAAGCAATTGTAAGAAAATTTTTTGCGCAGGGGGGCGCTGCCCCCCACGCCCCCCGCAAGGGCGGCTCCCCTTGACCTCGTCCGCTGACCGGTCAGCGGAACCACCGCCCACTGACAGGCCAGCGGGACCGCCATATGCGAAGCGCCACATAAATAAAAACTGGTTAATCAACGCGCAAAAATTGGCATGCATCTTTGTTGAATGAGATTTGACATGATATGCTGATTGGTGTTTGAAGCATGGTGCATGGTTATAGCCCTTGATTGGTTGTACTTGTAAATACGGCCTGCGAGTCGTGCCTTTTCTTATCACTCTCATTGTACATTCTCTTCTCACCTTACTCCCCTCGAATGTAACTCGAGGTTTCTATTATTGATGTAATGGTGCATTATGGGATCATCGAAGGTGGTATGTCGAAGGATCATCCAAGGTGGTATGTCTAAGGAGGTGACAACAAAAGGGCAACCAAGAAAGGAAGAGAAGGAGCTTGTGAAGACTCTTTTCTTTTCTTAGGCTTTTATGATATTCTCATTGGCTTGAGAATATCGCATAGTTTGGGCTATAACCATGTCACGTTTACTTTTTTGTACGCATGAGATGCATGTTTTATATTTGTATGTGATGCATGTATAAGACAACCGGAGATAACAAATTGGTGAGATCAAACAAAAAAAAATGCCTCAAACAAATATTAAGTCATTAAATGTGATGCCTTCCAAATGTTGGCACTCGTCAAGACTTTGATCAACATTAGGTGGGTTTGCCAAAGCAAAGCACCTATGTTCATCTTGGTAAGGCGCGATGGGATAATAGTGATATCCAAATTGCTAACTTTGGGTCTGACTTAACTAAGTCATCCTAATAGGATTAGGGACTTAGAGGCATAGAGTTGGGCTTAAGCTCATGAGATGAGCTTGGACAAGTGTTGTTCACCCAACTATCCAAGAGTTGCATAAGATGCAATTGGCAAGGAGTTGCCTACCTAAATAGCTGTAACTTGAGAGAAAAGCCAAAGCTGACTCAGGTTGTGGTCAAATATGGATCTTGGCCCACTAGAATACCTTAGCGCCGAGGTGTTCCGAAATAATATCGAGGGTTATTATTTTGAGGAAAATAGTGGGAGTATCGTTTAATAAAAGTCCTTATTAAATGAATTAAAATACATGACTCTTACACTGCATATTTACTATTGTAGATAACCATGGCACAAAACACATCGACACTTTCGTTGCGATCGATCCTTGAGAAGGAAAAACTGAATGGGACCAACTTTCTCAAATGGTACCGAAACTTGAGGATAGTCCTCAAACAAGAGAGAAAGGCTTATGTCCTAGAGCAGCCCATTCCGAATGAGCCTGCTGCCACTGCTCCAAGAGCTGAAAGGGATGCTCACAAGAGGCATTCTGATGATGCTTTGGATGTTGCATGCCTCATGCTTATTACCATGGAATCTGAGCTTCAGAAGCAACATGAGAACATGGGGGCATTCGATATGATCGAACATCTCAAAATGCTTTTCCAAGAGCAAGCTAGGCATGAGAGGTTTGGGACCTCTAAGGCATTGTTTCAGTGCAAGATGTCTGAGGGAAGTCCCGTGGGTCCTCATGTGCTCAAGATGATTGGGTACATTGAGAATCTTGAGAATTTAGGATTTGCTCTTCAGAAAGAGTTGGCTATCGATGTAGTCTAGCAATCGTTGCTTGAAAGCTACAGTCAGTTCATCATGAACTATAACATAAACGACCTTGACAAGTCCCTCCCTGAATTGATCAACATGTTGAGAACTGCTAAGCAAAACCTTAAGATGGCTAAGCCCATTTTGATGGTTCAAAAGGGCAAAAGAAAGGGAAAAGCCAACAAGAAGAAGGATAAAGCTAATGGAAAGTCCAATGCTAATTCTCCTTCAGCTGCACTGAAACCAAAGGGTGGTGTGGCAAAGGAAGGGGAGTGCTTCCATTGTAAGCAACCTGGACACTGGAAGCGCAACTGCAAGCTCTATCTTGAAGAACTTGCTAAGGAAAAGGGAAGTAAGACTTCCACTTCAGGTATTTTTGTTATAGAGGCTAACTTTTCTACTTCCTCATCTTGGGTATTGGATACTGGATGTGGATCTCACATTTGTACAAATGTGCAGGATCTAAGTAGAAGTAGAAGATTGGCCTGAGGTGAAGTGGACCTACTTGTTGGAAATGGAGGAAGGGTTGCTGCCTTAGCCGTAGGGACTTATGTTCTCACTTTACCGAGTGGATTAGTTTTAGAATTAGACAACTGCTACTTTGTGCCTACTATTAGTAGAAATTTGATTTCTGTTTCTTGTTTGGACAAGAAAGGTTTTTCATTTATAATAAAGGACAAATGTTGTTCTATTTATTTGAATGAAATCTTTTATGGTAGTGCTCAACTTAGCAATGGGTTGTATGTTCTAGACCTCGAAGATCCAATCTATAATGTGAATACCAAGAAGGTCAGATTAAATGATTCAAACCCGACCTATCTCTGGCACTGTCGCTTGGGCCATATAAACGAGACCCGCATATCCAAGCTCCATAAGGATGGACTCTTGGACTCATTTGATTTTGAATCATATGAGACATGTGAGTCATGTTTGTTGGGCAAGATGACCAAAGCCCCATTCACAGGGCAAAGTGAAAGGGCTAATGACTTACTAGGACTCATACATAGTGATGTATGTGGCCCTATGTCTACACAAGCTAGAGGAGGTTTCCAATACTTCATTACTTTCACTGATGACTTCAGCAGATATGGCTATGTGTATCTTATGAGACACAAGTCAGAATCCTTTGAAAAGTTCAATGAATTCAAGAATGAAGTAGAGAATCAACTCGAGAAGAGTTTCAAAGTGCTTTAATCAGATCGAGGTGGAGAGTACTTGGATCGAGAATTCCTTGACTATCTGAAGGAGTGTGGTATAGTATCACAACTCACTCCACCAGGTACACCACAATGGAATGGTGTATCTGAAAGGAGAAATTGAACTCTGTTAGACATGGTTCGCTCTATGATGAGTCAAGCTGACCTTCCAAACTCCTTTTGGGGACATGCTCTAGAGACAGCTGCTTTTACACTAAACCGAGTTCCATCTAAATCGGTTCAAAAGACACCATATGAGATATGGAGTGGGAGGCATCCCAATTTGTCTTTTATGAAGATTTGGGGCTGTGACGCTTATGTGAAACGTCAATCCTCTGACAAACTAGGGCCCAAATCTCAAAAATGCCTTTTTGTTGGGTATCCCAAAGAAACAAAGGGTTACTATTTCTACAATCCTTCTGAGCAAAAAGTGTTTGTTGCTCGAACTAGTGTCTTTTTAGAGAAAGAGTTTATCTCTAAAGAAACTAGTGGGAGGAAAGTAGAACTTGAAGAAATTCAAGAACAACAAGGAGACATCGAACCTAAAATGGAACCTGAACAGACACCGCAAGATGTTGTTCAAGAGTCTGTTCCTGTAGCATAGAGCCCACGTAGGACCCCCTTCTCATCTGAGCATGGCCATGCATTTTCTAAGTCTCACTCTATCAAGGGGCCCGAAGATATCACTCCTCACTCCTGTTACATAGGAGGGACAAATCCCATCTTGATCATACAAATCCCTCCGCATGATATGTGACAT
Source organism: Aquilaria sinensis (assembly GCA_005392925.1). NCBI lineage: Eukaryota > Viridiplantae > Streptophyta > Magnoliopsida > Malvales > Thymelaeaceae > Aquilaria > Aquilaria sinensis. The sequence goes on along the minus strand of SMDT01002229.1, from coordinate 356,364 downwards.
ACCCAATGACCTCCTTCAAGTTCACTCAGTTACGAGCAACAAAGGAAAGTATCAAAGTATGTGACTCACATGTAGGGAACCTTGATGATCTTAGGTCGAAGGACTACATATACCATGATCACTATGAGAATCACTTATGACACTCATATAATGATCCATGAAGTGTTCTCATGGTGGGTCGGTCCAGTACACAAGTTCTCCAACTTGTACCCATATGTAGACTACATATCTCATATTAGTCTCCATATATGCTAGTCATTATGTATTATTGCAACCCGCTCCACAATAATACTAGACCAGGGACGTTTAAGAATATCATTATTCTAGGGTTACAATTATGTTTGTTAAGTTACGCAGAAACAAAACAACAAACATAATTGTTGGATTAATGCCTTAATAAAATATCATGACTCAATGTGCAAAAAATACAATCATCTCATGATTGGCTTTTTGGGCACAACACTAACAATCTCCCACTTGCACTAAAGGCCAATCATCCATGTATCTAATACCGATGGACCTAGAATGGCTATCATGCTTTTGCTGCGTAAGGGGCTTTGTCAGCGGATCAGCAATGTTGCTATCTGTCGAAGTCCTACATATCCTTACATCACCCTTCTCGATGATCTCCCTGATGAGATGATACCGTCGGAGTATGTGTTTGGATCGCTGGTGAGATCGAGGTTCCTTAGCCTGTGCGATTGCTCCATTGTTGTCACAATAGAGCTCTATTGGGTCGGTAATGCTTGGAACCACTCCAAGTTCAGTGATGAACTTCTTGATCCAAACTACCTCCTTCGCAGCATCAGAGGCGGCAATGTACTCAGATTCTATTGTAGAGTCAGCTACTGTCTCTTGCTTTGAACTTTTTCAGCTCACAGCACCACCACCAATACAAAACACATAACCAGATTGCAATCTAAAATCATCCTTATCGGATTGGAAGCTTGCATCGGTGTAACCCCTTACAATGAGCTCATCTTCACCTCCAAAGACCAAGAATGCATCCTTAGTCCTTCGTAAGTACTTAAGGATGTTTTTAATAGCTGTCGAGTGACTCTCACCAGGGTTCGATTGGTACCTACTCATCATGCTCAAAGCATATGAGACATCGGGACGAGTACATATCATGGCATACATGATAAATCCAATTGCTGAGGCATATGGAATCTTACTCATGCGCTCTCTCTCCTCAGGTGTACTCGGACACTGAGATCTAGAAAGAGTTATACCATGTGACATGGGCAAGAATCCTTTCTTGGAATCTTGCATGCTAAACCTCTTTAGCACCTTGTCAATATATGTACTTTGACTTAGGCCAAGAAGCTTTCTAGATCTATCTCTATAGATCCTGATGCCTAACACATAGGCTGCTTCACCCAAGTCCTTCATAGAGAAACATTTCCCCAGCCAAGTCTTCATAGACTGTAGCTCAGGAATGTCATTCCCGATGAGTAGTATGTCATCTACATACAACACCAAGAAGACAATAGCGCTCCCACTAACCTTCTTGTAGACACAAGGTTCATCTTCATTTTTGATAAAACCAAACTCTTTGATTGCATCATCAAAATGAAGATTCCAACTTCGAGAAAGCTTGCTTCAGTCCATAAATGGACCTTTGCAACTTTGCACACTTTATTGGCATTCTCAGGAGTGACAAAACCCTCAGGTTGTGTCATGTACACATCCTCAAGTAGCTTTCCATTTAGGAATGCAGTTTTGACATCCATTTGCCATATCTCATAATCATAGTGTGCAGCAATAGCGAACAAAATTTGGATGGATTTAAGCATAGCAACTGGTGAAAAAGTTTCATCATAGTCAATACCATGAATTTGCTTGAAACCTTTTGCAACCAATCGTCCCTTAAAGGTAATCACATTACCATCCATGTCAGTTTTCTTCTTGAAAACCCATTTGCACCCTATGGGTTTTACCCCTTCAGGTGGGTCAACCAAAGTCCATACTTGGTTTTCATACATGGATTCCATCTCGGATTTCATGGCCACTAGCCACTTCTCAGAGTCAGGCCCCGACATAGCTTGTTGGTAGGTTGTGGGCTCATCCTGATCCATGAACATCACATCACCAGTGTGAGTCACGAGAAATCCATATCTCTCAGGCTCACGCCGAATCCTACCAGACCTACGTGGGCTCTGTGCTACAGGAACAGACTCTTGAACCACAACATCTTGCGGTGTCTGTTCAAGTTCCATTTCAGGTTCGATGTCTCCTTGTTGTTCTTGAATTTCTTCAAGTTCTACTTTCCTCCCACTAGTTCCTTTAGAGATAAACTCTTTCTCCAAAAAGACACCAGTTCGAGCAACAAACACTTTTTGCTCAAAAGGATTGTAGAAATAGTAACCCTTTTCATGCCTAGCTTGCTCTTAGAAAAGCATTTTGAGATGTTCGATCATATCAAATGCTCCCATGTTCTCATGTTGCTTCTGAAGCTCAGATTCCATGGTAATAAGCATGAGGCATGCAACACCCAAAGCATCATCAGAATGCCTCTTGTGAGCATCCTTTTCAGCTCTTGGAGCATTGGTAGTAGGCTCATTCAGAATGGGCTACTCTAGGACATAAGTCTTTCTCTTTTGCTTGAAGACTATCCTCAAATTTTTGTACCATTTGAGAAAGTTGGTCCTATTCAGTTTTTCCTTCTCAAGGATCGATCACAACGAAAGTGTTAATGTGTTTTGTGCTATGGTAATCTACAACAGTAAATATGCAGTGTAAGAGTCATGCATTTTAATTAATTTAATAAGGACTTTTGTTAAACAATACTCCCACTATTTTACTCAAAATAATAACTCTCAATATTATTTCGGAACACCTTGGCACTAAGGTATTCTAGTGGGCCAAGATCTATATTTCACCACAACCTGAGTCAGCTTTGGCTTTTCTCTCAAGTTATAGTTATTTAGGTAGGCAACTCATCGCCAATTGCATATCATGCAACTCTTGGATAGTTGGGTGAACAACACTTGTCCAAGCTCATCTCATGAACTTAAGCCCCCAATCCTATTAGGATAACATAGTTAAGTTGGACCCAAAGTTAGCAATTTGAATATCTCTATTATCCCATCACACCTTACCAAGATGAACATAGGTGCTTTGCTTTGGTAAACCCACCCAATGTTGATCAAAGTCTTGACAAGTGCCAACATTTGGAAGGCATCACATTTAATGACTTAATATTTTTTTTGAGGGATTTTTCCTTTTGATCTCACCAATTATTATCTCTGTTTGTCTTATACATGCATCTCATACAAATATAAAACATGCATCTCATGCTAACAACAAAGTAAATGTGACATGGTCATAGCCCAAACTATGCGATATTCTCAAGCCAATGAGAATATCATAAAAGCCTAAGAAAGGAAAAGAAAAAGGTCTTCACAAGCTCATTCTCTTTCTTTCTTGGTTGCCCTTTTGTTGTCACCTCCTTGGACACACCACCTTGGATGATCCCATATTGTACAATTGCATCAATAATAGAAACCTTAAGTTACATTTGAGGGGAGTAAGGTGAGAAGAGAATGTACAATGAGAACAATAAGAAAAGGTACGATTCACATATCGTATTTACAAGCACAACCAACAAGGGCTATAACCATGCACCATGGTCCAACCACCAATCAACATATCATGTCAAATCACATTCAAAAAAATTGTATGCCAATTAATGCATGTTGATTAACCAGTTTTTATTAATGTGGCGCTTCACATACAGTGGTCCTGTTGGCCGGTTAGCGGGCGGGGTCAAAGGGAGCCACCCTTGCGAGGGTTTGCAAGGGGGCTAGCGCCCCCCGACGCAAAAAATTATCTTATAATTATGTTGCCTGAGTAAGCACCCGAGAGCACCTCCATTCGAGCCACTAAAAGTACTATACTCTTGGTGGCTGAACAGCCCTAACTCGATCCATGCTAGGGTTTTTCAAATATTGCAAGAATCTTAATCCATATAGGTATCTCATACCAATCAATTTAGGGTTAATCTTATTAACTAATTTGTGTCGTTTCTTCATATATCTCATATATACATTACGAGTTCTGGTTTCATGCATCATGAATTAATCTAATTAATCATGATCAAAACATTAGAACACACAACATGTCATGCGATTCGACATTCAATCCCAATTTAGGGTTTCACAAGTAGCTTTGATACCATTGTAGGGTTTTGAGAGCCAAACAAGCATAGCGGAATATAACTGAAACCCTCTAGGATCCAAGCGAAATGGGGTAAACCGGGTGTTCAAAATTTTCATACCTAATTCGGTTGAGATCTTTCACCCAACTGTTGAGTCGAATCACAAAACCTAAACAGTTGACATATTCAAGCTCTCTACAGTATCCATACGAGCCTCTCGAGATCACCACGCCTCCACCACGTCCCAGTAGATACATTTTTCTTACTCCCACAGTGCTAGCTTGCGTCCTCTAAGGAATGGCAAAAGAAGAGTGTGGCTGGTTTTCAGAACTCTTTTGATTTTTTCCTTTTGGGAGGCTAGGGCAAGAGCTTCAAAATTCTCACTATATGATGTATTTATAGTGGGACTCAACTTCCAAGCTTAATGGGTTTCAAAGCCCTAATCCAATTTGGTTTAATTTCAGGCTTAATAATGGCTCAACTTTTGGGTCAATTATTAATATGAAATTATCATGAAACCATAACCCAAATAAATTAGCCTATGCACTCAAATAATCCAAATAGGTTTTATGTGTGTGACCCAATAGGCTCTTACCACGTTGGTAATGATCATAAATCACATTTATGATCATAAGCAATCAGTGGTGTCTAGCAACACATCATTACTAACCAAGTGACAAGATGGTCAGTGATTCGACTAAACTTCTATGATCATTATCCATATATGCCATTGTCCTTTGTCCAAGATATCAAGACTATCATGAGACATGGAATATGTCACTCTCGTATAAACCAATCTTTGGTTTCTTGATTCTCAAGTAGACGAACTTAAACTGATGACATTGATATCTTATATCAAGTCATCCGAGAATAGCCATGTATTTTTTAAGTCTCACTCTATCAAGGGGCCCAAAGATATCACTCCCGTTACATAAGAGGGACAAATCCCATCTTGATCATACAAAACCCTGCGCATGGTATGTGACATACCCAATGACCTTTTTCAGGTTCATTCAGTTACGAGCAATCAAAATGAAGTATCAAAGTATGTGACTCACATGTAGGGAACCTGGATGACCTTAGGTTAAAGGACTACATATACCATGATCACTATGAGAATCACTTATGACACTCATATAACAATCCATGTAGCGTTCTCATGGTGGGTCGGTCCAGTACACATGTTTTCCAACTTGTACCCATATGTAGACTACATATATCATATTAGTCTCCATATATGCTAGTTGTTGTGTATTATTGCAACCCACTCCATAATAATACTAGACCAAGGACATTTAAGAATACTATTATTCTAGGGTTATAATTACGTTTGATTATGTCACACAGAAAACATATAACAAACACAATTACTAGATTAATGCCTTAATAAAATATCATGACTCAATATGCAAAATACAATCATATCATGATTGGCTTTTGGGCACGACACTAACATCTATGTATAAAAATATCAGCAATACAATGATTAGTTGTAAGTTTTCCTAAATTTTCTTGTGCGTTCTTTAGTTCTTCTTTCCAATTCTCAATTTATTTTCTATCAAGCTTGCTCGTGATAAAGGGAAGCAATCAAAATTGATTTCTGTAAATAATTGCACGGCATCAACTTTTCAGATTCTTTGTCTCGAGCAGGCTAAACCAATTATAGCATCTGTAAGCAACATGTACAACATAAAATGTGCCTAAAAATATTTACACAAAAACTTAGGATTGAACCTCTCCATATATAAAATGGAACCCGTATAACAAAATATATACCGAAAAGTATTCACATTACCAATCAAAAGTTCAAAGTCAATCATGCCTAGGAATTCTTACATTTACATGTTTTTGTCAGTTTTTTAGGCATATCCTTGAAGGGGTTAGTAGCCTCATAAACGGTGCCACATTCTCACACACCTTTGCCCATATTGAAGCCTTGTTTGCAACAATATGACACTATGTGTTCTTATTACACATCAGTAGCTCAAGCAGGAAACTAAACCTGTGTTCTACTGAGTTCCACTACAAAACCAATACAGAGAGATAAATCATTAAAGTACCCAATGATGCAACCTTAGATGTCTAGCTTGCATGGTACACATCAAGTTAGGGTAATACCTCATCACTGTCACTGCATTGGGGTTACTCATGAATGTGTAAACAAACAACCCACAGTTGTAGTGGTTAGGCTAATCAGGAAATGGGTCGTGCTTTAACTTTTTGAGCTAGGAGAACATGAATTCTTCTAGTTTCAAAATCAGGTCCAGGGCCTTGCAATAGAAGTTAGATTCAGGTTTAAATATCTATAGACCACTCTCATACATATGCAAATCCAATATTCAAACCAGCAACTTGCTTTGCCATGTGGTCAACATAGGCATCCACTGTTTTTTGACCCCCATAGTATCCCACATGTTAATCAATGACAAACAACCATAAATGGCTCTCACCATTTACTAGAAGGAAGATCTTCACAAAACAAAAGAGGATCCATATGCACAGATCAAATCCCCTAAAAAAGAGTACTAGGCAAGAGTATAGACAGATATGGCCATTACAACATTAAGCATAGAATGACGTCCGATTCATATGTTACCATATTGCAGTTTTTTAGATCATCAAACAACAAGTAGTGAATGTGGTGTCTTCTAAGAAAACAAATCAACTTTTTTGGCTCATAAGTCTCCATCATGTTCAACCTATTAAACCAGATTAAGATTAAGTCAGCCACATTAACCAAACTCAACAAATTGACTACATGACTATAACCACATAAACCTCTATCCTAGAATAAACCAGATTCAAGTGGCCATTTTAAACTCAGTGAATGGACACCATTTTCATAATAATGTCTATGAACACCTTAAGTTGATACAACTAGGGTAGTATTGAACCAATGGACTAGAAAAAAATAGATAAACATATAATGACACAAACTATGAGATATAGGGGAAACCACCAATTCCTGTCACACGATCCTTTTGCATGTGCTTGATTCATTAGTATCATAGCCCACGTAATGATGGTGCTACAAAACCATGTCTAAGGATGTAAGTGTTTGATATCACTGTGTCAAATCTCAAACAGGCTAGTAAGATTTACCAAAACCTCACTACAAATGAGAAGTGTTTGATAAGTAAGAACATGGGTGGTACTAGGTTCATCAGTGTAAGCATATAAAAGTTAACAGATGGGGTAAAGCACGTGATGTTAGAGTGATTGGAAATAATTGGTACCAAATTAAGCTTAAATTAACACTGACCATATGTACGAAACCATGTAGAACATAGGGGTGATCTCCTGATTCACGCAAAACATACATCATCAGGTCACGCTCTCCTTGTGATAACGAACATGTAACATGAAATGGCCCGAAAACAAACCAATTTTGCCTCAATTTTTTTTGTACCCATTTTTTACTCATTCTGATGAATGAGGCCATATGGTTCCTTGAAAGGATAGGTATTCACTGGCATAGCTCTTTCACAAGGGAGCTGCTAGCAAACTTCAGCGCTTTGCTCCTTCCCTGAAATATATAAACAAACACACTAGAAGAAAAGTTATTAATGTGTAGTCATAGATGTAGTAAACTGTAAACAGTAAGTATGGTACCTAGATTACATAATCAGAGTCAACTTTACCCTTCCTGAACTCTTGATCTAAAATATATGAAGAGCAGGATTACCAGATTTGTGAAAATTCAAAAAAACTTTATCCTTAAGTTCCTTACCATCACCCACCACTTTAGCATCAGCTGAGACCACAACTACCTCAGGGGCTTTGTCTTTTCTTTCAGCAAGAGAGGCCATCAGGCTAACGTCCCCTCTATCATTCACATTATTCCCCTGCACGTCCCCATCTTTACTTAAATGGGCTCTTCATGTCGTAACTTTGCTGCATGGTAATCATAGCACCAGCTTGTCTTTAATTCTTGGGCCGACACACGAATTTCAGAAACCAACTTGCTTGAAAAATTGGTTGTGTGGTCAACAATCTTGTTCAACTTGTCCACCAGTTTACCATGTGTATGTAGATGATCTAATAATCCTAACGAACAACTTGGGTCATCAGAAGAACAATCATTCCCCAGATAAGATTGAAAGGGTTTGTTGGAAGACCCTTCATGGTCCTATATGAGCATAATTTATGGGCCAATACTCCCCATTCAGAGTAACACTCAAGCTATGAGATATTAACTTAGATGCACAACATGTTAAGAACTTGCATAATGAAATCATATCATAATAAAGAACACCAAACAAAATCAGAGAGCATCACTATATGAAACCTTAAACATCATAACCCAACTTTAACAGTGATCTTAGAAGACCAAAACAATTACAGGGAACAACATTATACATGTGCACAAACAGTAACACAGATTCATGCTAACTTGAATTTAGTACCACAATGCGTGGTACCATCATAACCTGAATCTGGTGCAAACCCCTAATCCATAAAATTAAACCTAACCATAAACCTAGTAACACAAGGCATGAGATATTAATCTAGATGCACATGTTAATAAATTGCATAAAGAAATCATAATGTGTTAGAGAACACCACACAAAATAGCTAATAACAACTTTAGATACAATATCGAACAACATAAATTAAATTTAACAATGATCTTTGAAGACCAATCCTACACACCTTAGTGTCATGGAAATAGATATTCTACAGCAATTCATTTGTCTTCTTTTTATCAAAGAAACAAATCGGAATGATGAATTTGGCATTGGTATATGCCCCCGGTAAGATCCATGATAGGTAATGATACAGCAACATCTTAACAAATTAATCTAGATGACATATTAATTTGGATGCACAACTTGTTAACAAATTGCATAATGAAATCATATTTTGTTAAGAAACACCAAACAACATACTAGTGAACAAATCAAGTAAAAAGAGCCAATGACATTGTGCCATATTAACAATGGTCTTAGAAAATCAAAAAAATCGGAGAACAACATCACATAAATGGGAAAACAGCAAAGTAGATTTAGATAGTATACCTAAAACAAATAACCTAAACCATATGAAGAATGAAATTTTTTGTTAGCATAGACGTGCCTGAAAAAACAGAGCATAGCTGCCAAGTGTTGCCACACTCCCATTCAAGACCTTTGCATTGGCAACTATTTGCTTCTCAAGTGTGAGTGTTGCCCATGGGTGATTGCCCAGTGAGTTTGCATCCTCCACATGACACATAAAGCGCCTCAAGAAAACTTCTTGTTGATGGGAAGAAGACTGCTCCAAGTGCTAGCAAAACAGAGCACCGGCTTATCCTCTTACAAAATGTTTTGACCATACAAGATTTCTTATCAAAGCTAAAACTGGATGTCCCATCACCAACACCCATGTAGGCGGTTACATTAAATGTAGCAAGAACATATCTCTTCTTGTGGACATTCAGACTAGAAGTCTCTAGGTCGAATGAATGAACAAGCCATAAAATCAGATCAGAGCGAAGAGTACAGACTTTATTATCGAAAAGTCTGCCTAGACTAGTTTCATTAGCCCACTATTACTACTCTGTGGCCAACAATTAGACCTAATTTGGGAAATGCCTAGGCTGCTGACAAGTAGTCTCTATATTGCCATATTACACTGAGTTTGCATGTTCCATGGTCATCGTTAACATATCTTGCCTTCTCACTCATGTCCATTGTTTTCCACTATAAGGTCGTCTCATCCCATTCCTGTAGACTCATGCACAACATAGCAATTGCACTCTTGAACCAACCTTTATAATCTAACACCATATTCATAAGAAAATTATATCTTTCACGTCATCTTCCTACCATTTCTTTCCTTGAACTTTTTAGTCTCTCTAATACTGTAGCAATTAAAATAATAGTATCTTTAGTGATCCCACAAAGCTACAGGGTACCTAGATTCTACAAAATAGACAACCAAACAAAATACTACTTATAAAAATAAAAGAAACATCCAAACAAAGAAGGAAAGCTAGAGTCAACTACATATGGTTTATCCAGTGCTCTGAATGTTAATATTGAACCACAATATGCCACATCTATGACTAAACATCATGAACAAGTATGAGGCCATTAGTTTTACATGAAATTAATGTATGTGTTCTTCAACTTCAGTTTGTCCTCCCCTTGATTTACATGACTTGTTGCACCAGTGTTCTTCCCTCCCTCCATCACCTTTCTACCCTACACAAGTAATGAGCCCATATTATATACCAAATCATTACAAACCTTAGAGTATTATCAAAACCACATATATCACTGCAATATCACAAAATTTCTTACTCAAGCTTATTTGTGACACGCAAAAATCAATATAACAAAGGTACCAAAACTTTAACACAGCATCATTAAGGCTATGAAATCCAATACACATAAAATTTTAAGCCATAAACCCTAACCTAAATCTAACACCACCATAACTTGAATCTAGTACCCATGTAAAATGAATATTGTACCACCAATAATAAGAAAGGTACAAAAACCTGAACGCAAATTAAGGCTATGAAATCCAATGCACAATTTTAAGCCTTAAACCCTAAACTAAGTCTGGTAACACTATAAGTTGAATCTGGTACTAACATAACTTGAATATGTGCAACCATAACTTGAATCTTGAATCTTGCACCACCATATTCTCCTTTATGCACACTAATCTGAAAATCCAAACTTAATAAATTAACATACACATCAAAATTACTTGATAATTGGCTCTGGTTTAGTAGTGAAGGATGAGAACTTGTATATCTATGATTTGCCAGCAATAGGGGATGTGGATGAGCAAATTTTCTTTGACGTCACAAAATTTTGTTTTCTTTGACTTCACAGAATTTTTGCTACGTTCCTTCATTTTCTGGTTATTGTTTAAGTTTGAATGTCATTGAAATCTGCATTTTGTTCAATCACTATTGATCAGTGGTGAAATAAAACCAGAGTTCAATTATTCATGGAATCAACATTGGTCCATGCTTCCTTTCCCATGAGCAGGCTTGACCGATTTCTTGGAAGGAAGAAAATATATTGGGTTGGGCTTGGAAGCTAATATGTTGGACTTTAATGGGCTGGTCTTGTTTCAAAATGTCTAATTTTTTTATGGCCTAGTCTAGTCACCAAAGGTTTTGATTCTTCTGAAATCAATTCAATGAGATCGGTGTTGGTCGCTGGTAAAATAAAACTAGAGGTCAATTATTGTGGAGAATCAACGTTGGTCTCAATTTTTTTATCGCGAGCAACCCCGACCATTTTCTTTGTAGGAAGTATTGGTTTGGTGAAATTTGACACCACCCCAAGACATGGCGTGATCCCAACAATATGATATATATGCTGACAAATTTTTAAGAATTGATTTTTCACCATTACTTTAGCCTGATTATCCTTAATTACTTTTACCATTATTTATCTCCTACAAAATTCCTTCACCACTATTGATAGGGCACCATTTGGTTCATCCATCATCTTATGGTGGATAGATCTGGGTGGCCCATTTTTTGAATTACGGGCTATGAAAAGATCAAGCTAATGTATGGTTGATTTCTTGGCAAGAAGCTAATATATTGGTTTGGCAAAATTTGACACCACAATAGGACATGGCTTGACTTTAACATTATAAAATATATGCTAATAGGTTTTTAAGAATTGATTTTTCACCTTTGTTTCACCCGATTATGCTCAATTACTTTCACCATTATTTCTCCCCTACAAAATTCTTTCACCACCATTGACAAAGGCACCATTTGGTTCATCCACCTCTGTGTCAAACTGATCTAGGTGGTCCATTTTTTAATTATCCTCAATCATTCTCACTGTACGTTATTTCTCTCCTTCACAAAATTCCTTGACCATTGTTGATAGGGGCATCATTTAGTTCATTTGATAGTTTATAGCAAACAAATCAGGGTGGTCCATTTTTTAAAATGGTGGCCATTAGAAGATCAAGCCAGTGCAGCAAGCGGCTAAGACATAGATAATGAAGAGTTTATGAGTAATAGATCAGGATAATTGTATCTAATTTCTTTTATTTATATTGTCCTTTATCTAGTCTTTTTTTCCAGTTACTTATAAGTAATTTCTCCAAGATTATCTTGGTTTGCCTGGAAGGTTTTTGCTCGATCCGATTCTCTTACCTTCATTCAGTGTCATGTGAGGAACCTAAAATTTTCCTGGGCCAAAATGTAAATTTCTTAAGTACTCAAAATTGAGTCAACAAATTAAGGGGTAAAATTGGGGTTTCATATAAAAGTTTGAGGTGACTCTTAATTAGCCTATCAATTAACTTTGCAATTACTAAATTACTTTAAGATTCTGGGTTATAATGTATATAATATATATTAGCAATATATTCCTTAATTATCGAATTACCTTCTCCCAATTCCTCATTTTTAAACACAACCATCACCTAATTTCTAACTACTTTCTTGGCCATCTTTCTTCTCATCTCTCTATTATTAGTCAAGATCTTTTGCATTTATTTTCTCACCATTATGAGCTATGCTAAAAAATTTCATTAAGAAAGTCCAGGGCTGGGTGAAAAAGCATTTATCATATGGTGAAAGAATTCATCTTCTTACCACCTAACAAAAATGGGAGAATTACAAAGTGTGGCATAATGGTAAAAAACCATTATATTGTGTAATTCTCATCATAATGATTGAAGTGTGAGGGGTAAAGGGCATGATCAACACCTCGTTAAAATTTTTCTAAGTTAGTTACTTGGCTCCCAAGACAAGCCTTTAGGATTGCTTGTTTGTCAAGCAACCTATGGACTTTTTTTGCAAGGTTTTGGAAATTCGGGTACTTAATTGCAAAACTCTCAAAAGAAAGCTAAGGAGAGTTATGAGAGGGTTATGGATGGTATGAAAATGCTGTTGGAGGATCAAATTGCTTATGGAAGACAAGTTTCGACAAAGAAAACACAAAAGGCATTAAGGACTTAAGTGTCCTAGTGTAGGCCTTTGGATGTCTATGTCTTTGACTTAAGTCAAATGGAGACATTTTGGAGTTACCCCACTCAAGAAAAGGCAACCAAAGCAAGATAAGAATGGTCAAATGTGGGCCAAGTGATTAAGCTTAAGAAACCATGATCTTGTAGCAAGGAAAATAACATAAGACATGATTAAGGCTATTAAGGGTGTTTAGTGCACAAAAGCTTGGTTAAGCCTCTTAAAGTAGACAATTTCTTCTTTGTTTCTCCCATATTTGACCCCCACCAGCCACCTTCACCTCTATAGCACCTCCATAGCCACCATACCTCCAAGCTTAAAGCTAGAAGGAATTGAAAGCAAGAAAGGGCAATTGGAAGCTATTTGGTGCTAAGACTTGAGTGCACCTAGGATCAAGCTCCAATTTCAGCATACACTCAAGGTAAGGTTCTCTTGCTCTCATGGATTTTTTATTGTATTATTCAAACATCCACGGAGCTAGGGCTAAGTTAGGAAGAGAGCCAAGTGCTTGATGAGCCAACCTTAGTGAGGGGAGTGCACTTAGTGAAGGTTTTGTGACCTAGTGTGAAGTGCATAGTGATGGCAACGAATTTAAGGGTTTATAGAGCCTAAAGTTAGTACTATCTAATTTTAAAACTATCCTAAGATCAAGCTTATGGTCGAGGAGGGCTACCATAGTGATCTACTTGTGTTTATTACATGTTTTATGGATTGACCATAGCATATTGCTGCTGCCACATACGTATGGTTGTTCTTTGTGTTTGGTTGCTGCATTTGGATGCTCGATATTGGATTTTTTCATTGTGTTTTCTTGTATTTTAGTGTCTTTGGATGCAGGTGATACCAAGGGTTACATTACCGTATGAGTATAAGTGTTCTCCTTACTAAGTTTCACAATGAAACTTACTCCCCTCAAATCTGCCCATTTCAGGTGCAGCAGAAAGATCACACTCAAACTGAACTTTTTGGTTTGATTTTTGATTTGAAATTTCAAGTACTTGAACTTCCATGTATGTATTTGTGATCTGGAAATTTTGGTTATTTTAGAAGCACATTTGGTATTTTTAGTGATGGTACTTACTGTACTATGCAGCAGCTGTCCAGCATCCTGTTTCTGGAGTCTGTTGTGTCTCAGGTACTCCTGTAACTTAGGTTGCATATTTAGCTGAGTTAATACCATTATGTAGTGCATGTATTCATTTACATGTAGTGTATGTAAAATGAGACAAGTATGTGAACATTTGAGTAGTGTTTTGGCTATGTGGTGCAAAGTTGCCAAAGTGTGAATGATAGGCTACTTACTTGTAAATTCTGTTTTGGCCACATATTGTTGTTAAATGTAAGAGCATGTATTTTACTATGCATATTGGACATATGTCAGATAGCCTTGGAGGGCTTACTCATTGTGAATGAAGTGTTTGCATGGTTTGGAAAATTTGTATGTGCAAAATGGTCCAAAAGTGGCCAGATTTTCGACCATGCACCGAAAGTTTAATATATCCCTGTGTAAAATGAGTCTTGGTATGAAATTTTTACCACATATATAAATCATCTATATGTTGAACTAGGATTTTGAATTTATGAATTTGGATCCCTGTATCCAAAGATATGACATTTCAAAATTGGCTAAGTTACTGTTTATTTGGTCAAAAATTTTGAACCAACTTAAAAAATCCATAACTTGGTCCAGAGGTGGGCTATTGATGTAAAAAAAAATTTATTGGTTTTTTTAAAGACTCTAATTGATAATGAAGCAAGGAAAATATGGGGTTACATGGCTAGATTAATACATTTTTTTGGAAGAAGTTTCAGGTGCAGTGGCTGGTCACTTACGCTTAATAAGATTGCCTAGTGTGTGGTAGCCAAGATTAAGACTTGTGGTAATGTTTTCCTTCCTTGCTGCCATGGTGTGCATAAAATGTGAATATGTGTGTAATGGTTGGACCAATATGCATGCATTTACATAGTGCCCAAGAGGGCCACTTGGGTATGCACACTAAGGGTATTGTTCTGATGGCCTATAGAACATACCAATCTTGGGTGTTTTAAATGCACAATTTTGGCACCATAACTAGACTACCCCAGAGTGGGTAACACATTTGATTCAAGCAATCCTGTGAAAGACATTTAAGTGTATAGATTCATCTACAAACTTGGCATTTGAGTGTGATGGAGTAGGTGATTCAATCTTCTTCTTATCAAGTCTCTTGTGGGCCTTTTAAAAAAATTCATAAACACAAATCCATGAGCTAACTAGTCTGAAGGCCGAATGGTAGGTTAGTGTTAGGTAGTGTTAATTTACCCATGATAGATATCCCTACCCACCAGATGGGTGAGATTTAGGTCATAGTGGCACTAGTATCAGCTCATCATGGTACCTATTTTGTTATCGTGGTATGAATTGAGGTTGTTGTAGTACCAGATTGAGGTTAACATTAATCCACTTGCTTTTTGTGGGTGTACATAATGTTGTTCTCATCTCCTAATTTGATATGATTTAATGATTAAGGTTAACATTAATCTTATCATTATTTCTCCCCTACAAAATTCCTTCACTACTATTGATAGGGGCACCATTTGGTTCAATTGACACTATGGTAGACAGATCCTGGTGGTCCATTTTAGAAATTAGTGGCTATGAGCAGATAGAGCGGGGTGTGAAAAAGTGGCTGAGACTTAGATGATGAAGCCTTTACGAATAATAGATCCGGATGATCGTATATTATTATTTTTATTTATCTTGTTCTTTATTTGGTCTTTTTTTTCCAGTCACTTATAAGTTATTTCCCTAAGATTATCTTAATTTACCTTGAAGGTTTCTATTCGATTGGATTCTCATCCCTCTATTCAGTGTCGTAAGGATGCGAAGCATTTTATTGGTTAGTTTATATGTCCCTATTGATCTTTAATGTCCTATGCTTGGTTTCTAAGATATGGTTTGGCTCAATAGTAATTGGAATAAAGTACCATTTTCTTCAATATATATATATATATATATATATATATATATATCATTATGAACATCAACCCTTGGAGGTTTGGCAGGAAAGCATGAATGACAACCCAAAGTTATTCTCGGAATGTGGAGTTCAGCGGACGAAATGAATTCACCTCCCTTCGAACAATGGCTTATGTGTATGTCCTCAAACTTTGTGGAATTCGACGAGTTAGTCCTCCATCTATGACTTAGTATGATTTACTCCTCCAACTATGTTAGTTGGTCTGTTGAGTTCAGCAACTTTCATTAATTTGGACAATTATGTCGAACTGTAACATTTACAGTCACAACAATAGAACAGCGGAGTTAATATGGATTGCTAGGAGTAAATTAGGTATATGGTGTAATCATGCCCCTAGTTAAGAATTGGGTAATCTTAATGTTAAATCCATGCCTCTAGTTCATAAGTAATCATGGCATCAAAAGCTACCTTCTTACTTTCTAAATGGGATTGCAAGTAGGGATTTGGTTGGATTTGTTTTTCTGTTTTTTGATTTTGAGTCTAGGTTTTTTTTGTATTATGTTGGAGTCAGATAGCTTATTGATCTTGTGAGATATACAGGTTTTGGAAGATTTATGTACAAAAGACATCAATGACTGCGATTTATCTCTTATTTTCAAGTGGCAGTTGTATAAATTGGCCAACAAATGCAAAATTTCAATAACTAGAGCATCCAAGCTATTGACAAACATTCTTTATTCGTACCATGGAAAAGGATTTATTACAGGGTGGGATGAAATAGTATTGAACAAACCTCCATCACCTGTGTGTTCATATGCCTTATATGTTTACAATTTGAATCCTTGCTCACATCCGATTGCAATATGCATGTCATTGAGTCCAGGATTATGCTACGTGGACAATGAATGGGGAAGATTAAAAGGCATGCTTTGGTTGGATTTATTTTTCTATTTTTTGATTTTAAGTCTAGGGTTTTTTTGTATTATGTTGGATTCAGATCACTTATTGATCTTGTGAGATATACAAGTTTTAGAAGATTTATGTACAAAGAACACTGATGACTACAATTTATCTCATATTTTTAAGTGCCGGCTACATAAATTGGCCAACAAATGTAGAATTTTGATAATTGGAGCATCCAAGCTGCTGACAAACATATTGCATTAGGATTTTTGAGTCTAGTGGTGAAGGAATTTTATGGGGGAGAAATAACGGTGAGATTAATGTTAAACTCAATCATTAAATCATATCGCATTAGGAGATAAGAACAATATTATATACACCCACAAAGAGCAAGTGGATTAATGTTAACCTTAATATGGTACCAGAACAACCTTAATTTGTACCACTATAACCCAAAATAGGTACATAATGAGGTAATTTGGTACCACTATAACCTAAATCTCACCCATCTGGTGGGTAGGGATATCTATCATGGGTAAATTAGCACTCCTAACAGTAGTGTATGCTTCAGCCTTTAGACAAGTTAGCTCATGGATTTGTGTTTATGATGTTTTTAAGAAAGCCTACAAGAGACTTAACAAGAAGAAGATTGAATCGCCTTATTAGTTTTTTGATGCACAATTGATTCTCTGGCTATTGCTGTTACGTTAGGAACATAATCACATTGCTTCTAACCTTAAAACCATAAACTTGAACATCAACACTCAATCCTAACCCTCGCCCATAACCTTAACTTTAATCTTTCATTACTTCCATATTTAGTGATTAAATACCTAAATTTTTTAAAAATTTTCATTTTAGACATACATAATAATTACAACATGGGTCATTGATCTTTTTTCAGCATTTTTCATTTTCACCCACAATTATTGAAATTGTGCCGTGTAGTTACTAATAGTGAAATGGAGTTGCATTACATAGCAATTTCATAGAAATTTTGTGAGAACAGAAGCATTTGAAATTGAACTGTTTGTGTCCGTAGCAAT
This sequence comes from Aquilaria sinensis, assembly GCA_005392925.1. Classification (NCBI taxonomy): domain Eukaryota; kingdom Viridiplantae; phylum Streptophyta; class Magnoliopsida; order Malvales; family Thymelaeaceae; genus Aquilaria; species Aquilaria sinensis. Next base: position 338,358 of record SMDT01002229.1, on the reverse strand, counting down.
TTCATAGAAAATTTGTCAGAACAGAAGCATTTGAAATTGAACTGTTTGTGTCCGTGTGATAGCTGGTTGATGGTCTGGGGCATGTACAGTGATGGCACCCATAATTATTGAAATTGTGCTGTGTAGTCGCTAATGGTGAAATGGAGTTGCATTATATAGCAATTTCATAGAAAATTTGTTGGAAGATGAGTATTTTAAAATTGAACTATATGTGTCTGGGTGATAGCTGGATGATGGTCTAGGTGGCCTATGCAGTGATAGTTGGGTGAGGGTGTGGGTGTAAAGTTTGTATATAAAACTTGGGCTACTTTTGGCATTAGAGTGATTGAAAATTTTCCCAGAAAATTGTATGTTCGAATACATAGGTCCACATTTGAAGGTTGTATAAAAGTTTAGGGTTGTAAAGCTTCCTTTGTCCTCAGCAAAACCCCGACATAAAAAAGTGTCAATTGATTACATTAATTGCCACTTGATCCCCTTAAGTCAAAACACTGCGGCCTAACCCCACACAGTACCATGATGCTATAGTGCATTTGCCGACAAAATAGGACTCACTAATGGCATTGCCATAGAAGCATTTTTATCACTTATGAACAACAACATTCACTAGTCAGAACATCATGTTTACGATTGATTTATGCTGATTTCATCACAGTCTTGGTAGTAAAGATGACAATCACTTGTTCCGGCATTCAGAAAGCTCCGATCTTGTTTTTTTTTTTCTTTTCTTCATTAAATAGTTAATAATCTCATTGTAGCACCTAATAATCTTTGTTTTTTCCATTAGCAAAAAAATTGATTCAAGAGTGTATACTAGGAAACAAAAGGCAGGAAAATATGCTCAATCGGTGCTGTAAAAATAATGAAGGTGGTTGCACTCCTTGGAAACCAAGGTCTCAATAGTTTAGCCTCCTAACACCTCAGGCATATCACAAAGCAAAGGTCGCAACAAAAAATCAACTACCATCTCGAAGTAATGGTATCCACGAAATCCAAAAAGAACTTCTAAAGTTGATAAGTGCTCCATTTTGTAAAGCCTACACAAACAATTAAAGCTGAAAAAGTTAAAATGTGTTGGTCATAGTTGTCTGAAAACCACTATGGTGTCTAACCAACATGTTGCTGATGTTATGTGTAGTGTTGAATTAACTCTAAGATGCTTCATGAAGGAAGTTGTAAACTTATTATAAATAGTTAAACAAAGACTAGCACAAGTTGAAGCAATTACTGAGATAGAATTTGAGCCATTGTTCAAGATGATGAATATAAAGGTTAGGACCCGCTGTTGCTCTTCCTTCTACAACACTTTAATGAAAATGTGTCCACATTGTAGCTCCTAAAAAAAATGAGATTCAAATCAGTGATATAGACATCCACTTGACCTTTGGTTTATCGATGGGGTGAAAAGTGTTGAAGCACACGACAGAGGGCCTACTCAAGTCAATGATAACATGTTAACAACATGGAAGCAGCTGTTTGGTGGCTAAATCCCAACTACCCAAAAACTAAATGAGGCACTAAAAAATGACACAGACTCAAGCAACCATTTCAGAATAAACTTGATCGCCTTTCTTGTTACCAACTTCCTCCCACCAGTAACATCCTCCAGATCAAGCAATTGGAAAATAATAAAATCACTCCACAACATGACGTTAGTTCTAAAAAATTAAAATTGGTGCTAGTACATGTTGGATGGAGTGATCGAGTAGAAAAAAGTGTGCAAGAAAGCGACAACCGAAGAACATCGTGGGATGCATTTTGCTGTTATAGGTTTGGGCTTTCACTTGCTCTATCCTTCTGACCATTGTTGTATTATGGTTTAAAGTTCACTCACTCACTCACTGTATGAGATTTGATTACTTAGCTTATCTCGCCAGATAGAGTTCTAGGTAATGGAGTCCCAACTGTTGAGTGCCAGCTTCCAACAATGGTTGCATCGTATAATGAAGTTGTCGCTAAGTGCATCAACCAATAAATGGACAAGAAAAATAAGATTTTCCATTTTGGACTTGGGAAGGTATGATCTAACCACATTGTACACCAATATTGTTCATGCGTATGGACACATCTCAATTACTGACTTGTAGACATTTTAATAGTTGGAGGTGCATCCGCTGAAACAACAATGTAGGAAGGATAGACTCGAGAAAGAAAGGACGAGAATGCTGCAAGGATATTAGGAACCCAAGCTTTGTTCAAACTAGCAGTAGCAGCAACAAAAAGATCTATCCTCTAGAGAGCAGTTTGGCAGCTTTGATGAAGTTGTGAATGATGTTCTTTATACAACCCATGATGCAAAGAAAGCGAACAAGCATCTATTTAAGTTGGTAAAAGTTGCATGCAAGGCTTTTCTGGGACAAACTTATTTGATTACTCAATACTTGACCTTGCATTTCCTATCAGTGGCTGTAGACCCTGAAGCTGAATGTGAGGCGTGCATAGTTTACATTGTTGATGTTATAAGAGTGGCATGATTCAAGATCAAGAGAAATTATGTCAAAGAGGTCAGCATAGAAGACCAGGATGGAATTATAGAGCAACACTGATGCGAACCCCGATGATATAAAGAACATGAAACGCGCCCAAGATGTGATTCAAGCTCCATAAGACATAAAAAAGACTAGGTTTGAAACCCCCACCCCTAATCAACCTCTGATTAGAAACAAGAAGTATAGAACTCCAAGAACACAAGCAAACTTGTGCACCAAGGCAGTACGCCAAGAACCAAAGAGAAAACCTTCCCAAAGAGTAATATTATTTCGGCATAAATCTATGTGTTTACATCTATAATATGTGCCTTTATATAGGCTGAAACTAGGGTAAAAAGATAGGCAAAATTCGCAGCCCACGTCACCTAGGAAACCTAGTTACAAAGGACTCAAGAAAACCTAGTCAAACTAGGACTCCTAAACCTTTCTAACCATGTTTAGTCTATGCAGCGTATGCCACTTGTCCTAAGTGACCTGAATTAATTACATAGCCTAAATAAAATCCTTAATAATGTATCTAAGTAAGAATTACATGAAAATAAAATGCAAATATAAGATTAAACCTGAAAACCCTCAAATAGCCTTTTCGGGTGCATTTTTGGGCACTTTAGGGTTTTCACTTGTATCTACAGCTCCAAGCTTGAATATTTGAGTTACAATGGAATGAATCTTCCTCTTAGATGTGGAAAAGAGGTCTAGAAAAGTTATAGCTCAAAAATCCAGCTTGTGGGCACAAAATGTATCAAGAACACTTAAGGGGGCTCAAATGGTGCACTTTGAGTGGTGTCCTTGGTGTCCTTTCTTTGTGGCTTGTCTAAGGACTCTAGAACTGGGTACCAAGCATGTCCATCATCTCCATAAAGTGTCTTAAGAGTTCTAGTAGCTCCTTGTGAAGTTCCATGTCCATCCTCCATGAAAAAACTTGAAACAAAGCCTTGTAGTGCACTTGAGAGCTCCTTAGCTTTCTTCCTTGTCATAGGTCCACTAGAAACCCTCAATGGGTCCTTGCCTTCTCCATGTGTGCCTTCCTTGATCATATCAACTCCCCCCTCATTAGAAGGATTTGTCCATGAATCTACATGTTCAAACAAAAACAAATCAGAAACATTAAAAGTAGCACTAACATTGTACTCACCTGGCAAGTAAAGCATGTATGCATTGTCACTGATTTTCCTAGTGACTTGGAATGGACCATCTCCTCTTGGGTGAAGCTTAGTCTTCCTTACAGCTAGAAATCTTTCCTTCCTCATGTGTAACCAAACCCAATCTCCAGGCTCAAAGACAACTCTCCTTCGACCTTGGTTGGCTTTCTTAACAACTTGTCGATTTTTGAGTTCAATTTGTTGCTTAACCTTCTCATGCAACCTCTAGATGCTTTCAGCCTTCTTACTACCATCCAAACTAGATACCTTATGAGTAGGTAATGGTAAAAGATGCAATGGAGTTAAAGGGTTAAAACCATAAACAATCTCAAAAGGTTACAAATTAGTAGTAGTATGCATGGACCTATTATAAGCAAACTCTACATGAGGCAAATAATCTTCCTAAGCTTTCAAATTTTTACCAATGATAGCTCTAAGCATGGAACCTAAAGTCCTATTAGTTACCTCAGTTTGCCTATCAGTTTGTGGGTGACAAGATGTGGAAAACAAAAGCTTAGTTCCTAGCTTACCCCACAAAGTCCTCCAAAAGTGGCTTAGAAACTTATTGTCTCTATTCGAAACTATTGTTCTAGGAACACCATGAAGTCTAACAATCTCTTTGAAAAATAATTCAGCCACATGAATAGCATCATCAGTCTTATTACATGGAATAAAATGAGCCATCTTAGAAAACCTATCAACTACAACAAAGAGTGAGTCATGGTTTCCCTTAGTCCTAGGCAATCCAACAATGAAGTCCATAGAAATATCTACCCATGGATGACTAGGTGTAGGAAGTGGTGTGTATAACCCACGTGAAGTGTGAGTGGATTTTGCCTTCCTACATGCAATGCATTGCTCACATACCTTCTTCATATCCTTTACCATATTCGGCCAATGGTAATGTTCCTTCAAAGTATGCAAAGTCTTGGCTTGTCCAAAGTGTCCCATAAGTCCTCCATAATGAGCTTCCTTTGTGAGCAATTCCCTCAAAGATGTCTTTGGTATGCACAACCTGTTTTCTTTGAAAAGAAACCCATTAACTTGATCGAACTTCTCAAATGCAAACTTAGAACACTTAGAATAAATCTCACCAAAATCATCATCACTAGCATATAAATCCTTCAAGTGTTCAAAACCTAAAACTTTTGCATCTAAAGCTGAAAGCAAAGCATACCTTCTTGAAAGTGCATCCGCCACTACATTATCCTTACCTTGCTTCTATTTGATAACATATGGGAATGACTCAATGAACTTTACCCATTTGGCATGCCTCCTATTCAACTTACCTTGCCTACTAAGAAACTCTCTTGGGCACAAATAATGTTGCCAAGTCTCCAAAGATCTTACCAAAGCATAGAGCTCCTTGTCATATGTGGGATAGTTTAAGCTAGCACCATTCAACTTCTCACTAAAGTATGCAATGGGGTGGCCTCCTTGCATCAATACAGCTTCAATGCCTATACTTGAAGCATCACACTCAACTTTAAAAGTATTAGCAAAGTTAGGCAAAGCTAAAAGTGGTGCATGGCATAACTTTTCTTTTAACAACCCGAAAGCATCTTCTTGAGCTTTTATCTTCTTGAGCTTTTCCCCACTTAAATCCCACATTCTTCCTTATAACTTCAGTTAGAGTTGTAGCAATGGTAGAAAAATTCCTAACAAACCTCCTATAGAAGCTAGCTAACCCATGGAATGATCTCACCTCAGTGATGGATGTTGGCACCGGCCATTCTTGTATGGCTCTCACCTTCTCTTGATCTACCTTAATTCCATGTAAACTTATAACAAATCCAAGGAAAACAACTTTGTCAACACAAAAAGAGCACTTCTTCAAGTTAACACACAACTTTTGTCCTCTTAAAGTGCTTAGTACTTGTGTGAGGTGTCCAACATGCTCTTGTAAGTTCTTGCTATATACTAAGATATCATCAAAGTGCACAACAACAAACCTACCAATGAAGTCATGCAAGACATGATTCATAAGTCTCATGAAAGTACTAAGAGCATTAGTTAATCCAAAAGGAATAACTAACCATTAATAAAGTCCAAACTTTGTTTTGAAAGCAGTTTTCCATTCATTCCCTTCCCTCATCCTAATTTGATGGTACCCACTTTTCAAATCAATCTTTGAAAACAAAGTAGAACCACACAACTCATCAAGCATATCATCAAGTCTAGGAATAGGATGTCTATACTTTACAGTGATCTTATTGACAGGCCTACAATCCATGCACATGCGCCATGAACCATCCTTCTTTGGCACCAAAAGTACAGGCATAGCACAAGGACTCAAACTTTCCCTCACAAGGCCTTTGTCCAACAACTCCTTTACTTGCTTCTCAATCTCCTTAGTCTCCTCGGGATTGGTTCTATAAGCTGGCCTATTTGGAATTAGTGCTCCCGGGACTAGGTCTATTTTATGCTCAATGCCTCTAATTGGAGGCAAACCTCTTGGATCTTCAGGGAAAACATCTTCAAAGTCCTACAACAAAGACACAACGATGCTAGGAAGATGTGCTAGATCATTGAAAATAAGTAAAGATTCTTTGTAAATCAAAAGAAGCACTGGTCTTTGTGCTTGAATGGCTTTCCTCACATCACTCATTTTAGCAATATAGCACTCTTTCTTGCCACTCAACTTCCTCTCATTCTTTTCTCTCAGGAACTCTGCACTATTCTTCCCCTCATGTTCACTCTTCTCACTTGTTCTCTTATGTTGTCTCTTGGCTTTCCCCTCTTCACTCTTGCCCTCAACTTTCCCCTTATTCACTTTTCTCTCAACCTTACTTTGAAGTTTCCTTTGATCCTCCAGGACTTGTTGTGGTGAAAGTGGACTAAGTGTAACCAGCCTTCCTTCATGGACAAATGACTACAAGTTCTTCTCTCCATCATTTGTGACATTCTTGTCAAATTGCCACGGCCTTCCAAGCAAAATATGGCAAGCTTGCATAGGGACAACATCACAAAGAACTTGATCATGGTAAGTACCAATTTTAAAGTGAACCGAAACTTGTTTTACCACCTTTACCTCCCCGGCATCATTCAACCATTGAAGCCTATATGGTTGTGGGTGCTTTTGAGTTGGAAGCTTCAACTTCTCCACCATGGTTGAACTTGCTACATTGGTGCAACTTCCTCCATCAACAATGAGGCTGCACACTTGATCTTTAATTCGGCATCTAGTATGAAAGATACACTCTCTTTGATTAGCCTCCTCCGTGGCTTGCACATTTAGAGCTCTCCTAGCAACAAAAGCAAAGTCACCCTCCTCGGGCTCAAGTGGGTTTTGCTTATCATCCTCCAAAGGTGGTGTCTCCTCTATGGCATCCTCCTCCTTGGATGTGATCTCACCATCATCATTGAGAATCATCACCTTTTTGTTAGGACAATCTCTCATGTAGTGCCCTTTTCCTGTACACTTGAAGCATTCAATCTCCCTTGACTTGGGCACATCTTTGGGTGGCACCTTGGGTTTGTCTTGTTAAGGCCGAGACATGCCTCCCTTGGTAGCCTCTATTCTTGGCTTTGGTGCCTCCTTGCTACATGCTCCTTTCCATGTGGAACTTCCTCCTTGGACCATCTTAGATGCCTTAGACCTTTTGATGATCCTCTCAGCCTTAGTAGCATGGTGAAGTAGATCCTCCATGTTAACATAAGGCACCATCTCCACTTTATTGGCAATCTCATGGTTAAGGCCATTAATGAATCTAGCAATGGTGGCCTCCTCATCTTCAATGATATTGGCTCGGTTTAGTGTCATCTCCATGTCCTTATGGTAGTCCTCCACACTTTTTTGGCCTTGCACAAGCCTTTGAAGTTTGAGCTGTTGATCTCTATAGTAGTAACTTGGAACAAATCTCCTTCTCATCATGGCTTTAAGGGCTCTCCATGTATTGATGGGTTCCTCCTCATTCCCTCTCCTAGAAGTGACAACCTAGTTCTACCATACAAGAGCATAATCAGTGAATTCAATAGTAGCCAATTTAACTTTCTTTTCCTCAGAATAGTGATGGCACTCAAACACCATCTCAATCTTTTGCTCCCACTCCCAATATACATCTAGATCACTTCTCCCTTGGAAAGGTGGAATGGTAAGTTTGATGAAGCTTAGATTGTTGTCCTCTCTTAGCTGCCCCTTCTTTGAAAGCCCATGGTCATGCCAATGTCCTTCTTCCCCCTCGGGTTCCTCCCTCCTTGGACCTCTCCTTGGTTGCAAGATTGGATTTGGTCTCCTTGGCAATCTCAAATCAATGTCCTCAATCCTCCCCACAAGTCTATTGAGAGCTTCTTGAAGCTCCCTTATGGTTGGCTCCTCATTGTGCCTTACTTCCATTCTTCTATTCTCTTGGCCCTCCATACTCCTGAAAAACAAAGATCCTCACAAACGCTCACTTCACGTATTTCACTCAAAAGATGGTCACTTAAACACTCAATTTGTTAGTGAGATATTGCTATTCAAAGAGTTCTTAAAAGTTCTAAGAAAACTGTCCTCAAAGCACACAAGAAAACTTGAATTCTTAAAGAACTATTTTGACTCCAAAAGAGGTGGGCTAAACAAGCTTTAAAAGACTCTAGGAAGCTCTTGCAATTGATGATCACAAGAACCACAAAGAAAGCTTTTTGACTCAAAAACAATGGGATAGGTTTTGGGGCGCAAAACTTTCAACACTTTGAGAAAACTTCTTGTGTTTTTTTTTTTGCAAGTTCTTTTCTTTGTTCTTTTCTTTTTATTTTTTTTAATTTTTTTTTCTTTTGCTTGCTGTTTTGATACTAAAACAACTTTCTCCTTAAAGTTCCTTGCTGCCAAAGACAAAAAGTTGTTTTATATTCGTCCAAAACAAGAAACTATTGAAACTTGCACAATTTGAAACAACTTTTTTTATACCAAAACTTCCTCAACTGTGGTCCTTCTTTTTTTTTTTTTGATGTTTTCTTGACTCTAGGATGCTGGAAACAATGAAAACAAGAAAGATTAATATGGCTGGACATGAAATAGAAAGATAAGAAACAAACAAGAACAATTGAATTGAAACTGAGAAAACTAGACAACACGGATTAACTTCTTTTTGTTGTTTTTGTGATTTTTGGACTTGAACAAGGATGAAATAAAAAAGGAAAGACCTGAAACAAGAAGAAAAAGGATTAAAAAAGAGAATTAAGGCACGAAATTACTGGAAAAAAATTGAAAGAAAACCAAAGATAAACAAGAACACAAGATATGCCCTTTAATGGAACTTGTGGCTCTGATACCAACTGATGTGAACCCCGATGGTATAAAGACCATAAAACATGCCCAAGATGTGATTCAAGCTCCACAAGACATAAAAAAGGCTAGGTTTGAAACCCCCACCCCTAATCAACCTGTGATTAGAAACAAGAAGTATAGAACTCCAAGAACCCAAGCACACTTGTGCACCAAGGCAATCCGCCAAGAACCAAAGAGAAAACCTCTCCAAAGAGCGATATTATTTTGGCATAAATCTGTGTGTTTACATCTATAATATGTGCCTTTATATAGGCCTAAACTAGAGTAAAAAGATAGGCAAAATTCGCAGCCCAAGTCACCTAGGAAACCTAGTTACAAAGGACTCAAGAAAACCTAGTCAAACTAGGACTCCTAAACGTTTCTAACCTTGTTTAGTGTATGCAGCGTATGCCACTTGTCCTAAGTGACCTGAATTAATTTGATAGCCTAAATAACATCCTAAATAATGTATCTAGTTAGGAATTACATGAAAATAAAACACAAATACAAGATTAAACCCGAAAACCCCCAAATAGCCTTTTCGGGTGCATTTTTGGGCACTTTAGGTTTTTCACTTGTATCTACATCTCCAAGCATGAATATTTGAGTTCCAATGGCATGAATATTCCTCTTAGATGTGGTAAAGAGGTCTGGAAAAGTTAGAGCTCAAAAATCCAGCTTGTGGGCACAAAATGTATCAAGAACACTTAAGGGGGCTCAAATGGTGCACTTTGAGTGGTGTCCTTGGTGTCCTTGCTTTTTGGATTGTCTAAGCACTCTAGAACTGAGTATCAAGAATGTACATCATCTCCATAAGGTGTCTTGAGACTTCCAGCAGCTCCTTGTGAAGTTCCATGCCCATCCTCCATGAAGAAACGTGAAACAAAGCCTTGTAATGCACTTGAGAGCTCCTTAGCTTTCTTCCTTGTCATAGGTCCACTAGAAACCCTCAATGGGTCCTTGCCTTCTCCATGTGTGCCTTCCTTGATCATATCAAACACACAGGTAGTTCAAAACAACAATATGGTGTGAAATAATGACCTTTAGCTGTAACAGAACATGCTGTTGAGAATGATAATGAGGCTTTCACAAAGACAGGTCTTGAACTTGGTACCATCAATACTTGTTTCAGTCCATTTTTATTTTGCTTCTACCCTACTATTTTAATCAGTGTGGAAAGGTGTTCCACAAGCAGTACGTACATACTTTGTTCAACCAAATTGTTCTTATGGTACTTTAACTATGTTGTTTATAAATTTCATGTGTTTCCTACATGAAGGAGTATTTTTTCCCACTTCCTATAGTACAACCCCTGAGACACGTTCCATTCATAAAAGATAAATTTGTCAAACAATGCAGTGAAAATACATTACATTGAGAGTTCCCTAATTAGCACATTAAGGTAGTGGACTTTGCTTTTCAATCCAAACTAGATTCAAGGTTAGTGCATATTTTATGACATAGTGTGCAACAATCTTGTGCTATTGACTATTGTGAAAAGTAATGTTCACTCCCACATGGTGCCATACTCGGTGATGAGTTGGTGTGCATTACTGCCTTGGCACTTATTCCCGTTGAATTATTGACTCTCCATGAGGACACATATGTTTAAGCGCTAGTTGTGGATGCCTGGACTAAGATGCTAAATTGTCAAGAGAGATCAGATACAAGCCAAGGAAGAGTCTTTTTGTCTATCAACTTCACAGTTAGTGGGCATTAAGCTTAACTTGTAAATGGATATGCAAACATGCTTATGAATGCTCTCTCATTGTATCAAACTGGGTTCATGTCTTACAGGATTCAGTTTTCAAGCTGCATCTTTAAACTTTATAGAAGCACAAGAAAAAAAGGTAAGAAAATCAATGCTCGAGCAAAAGAAAACATAAAAGACCATGTAGTGAAACAAAGTCTTGTTGATCTTAAATCTAGAATTCAAGAAAATGGCCTTAGTGCACTTTCAAACTTTAAGCTGGTACATTCATCAGAACATTCATATAATGTTGTACACTACATTTTCTGTGAAAATAATTAGTTACCAAATTGTGTGGAAAAGATTATTTCTAACCTTGAAAAATGGTGTTGTGTCATGTGTATAATGTTGTTCTTTAGTTTTGGTAGCACTGTTCATTGAATGGGTACGCTTTTGTTATGCACTTTATTATTTCAGCATAGATTAAGATACTGAACCCCAAATTTGACTGTTGTTCATCCAGATTATTATCTAATGTGTTGTATGCGAGCACCATTTTTTGGTACCATTCAACTTCAATAGAAAGTTGGTTGACATTCTAGAGAATTTGAATGAAGATAAAGATAAGTACTTTCCACTTGTAGAGAAGTTGGTAAACTTTTGATGATAAAGTAACAGTTTTTTCCACCCTCCTCTATACCTCTAGTGCATGAATTTAAACATCTTTTTTGTTGTGTTCAACGGTCTATGTTACATGAGTATTTCCAGGAATTAGGAAACAACATTTATGTCAACCATGTCAAACATCTCAAGCCACGGTATGTTGTGCTTTAGTAGAAAACAAAAATGGACAATGCCAGGAAAATTGGGGAGTATAAGAAAAATTTTAAAGATTGTGGCATATTCATGATGAAGCAAATGGAACTATACACTGGACAAAAGTTCAAGTCTGACCTTTGGCCAAAGGAGAATATGAACATCGAGAGGATATGAATTGTTGCAACATTCTTGCTTTCTCAGCACAATGCTAGGAAGAATAGTTTTCTAACATCCATGAATTTAGAAGAGGAATAGACATTACTACATTTGCCTATGCAGTGTAGTTTTTATTATGATGTACACATTGGCAATAATTAGTAAATAGTAACTTAGAACTTGTGTTTCTACTCCTTCTACCAGTTGACAGAATTATATGGCCAAAATCTTTTATGATGTTTAATGATGTAAGCATGCTGTTTTGTCCCTGTCTAGTATAGGGCAACGCATAATATCATATCATGTTATGGAACAAAAAATAAGAGAGCACAACATTATATATGGGTTAGGTTAACTTGAATCTACATTGCTATTCGCATTGTGCATCCAGATTAATAGTTCATTCCTTGTGTTACTAGGTTTATAGTTAGGTTTAAGTTATGGATTAGAGTTTAAAGGGAGGATTAGGGTGGTACAAATGGAGGTTATGCTATTATCGGGTTCAAGACCTTTAGGTAAGAGTGGTACCTTCAATTTAATGTGGTACTCGATTGAGGCTACTGTTTGAGATTTTATATAATGTTGTCCTCTGGTGCAATAACATTTTGTGCATCTAGATTAATATCTCATGCCTTGTGGTACAAGGTTTTTAGTTAATGAATTAAGATTAAGGTTTAGTGTTAGGCCTTAAGTTTATGGATTGGAATAAAGGTTAGACCATTGTGCTTTTATCATAGGTATCAACAATTTTCTCAATTTTCTCACATCCTTTCCAAGGATCTTCATTGGTTTCTCTTTGTAGCTTAAGCTTGGTTCTAATGGAATTGATTCTTAAGGTATCACATCCATAGGATCTATAATGTATTTCTTGAGCTTCCTGACATGGAACACATTGTGCACATGTCCAAGGTAAAGGACAAAGCTAACTTGTATTCCAGTTGACATCAATGTTGATCCGCCTAAATAATTGCTTACTGAACCTTTAGTCACTAGAGGACCTGGCTCATCAGCTGTTACCTAACTCAATTTATTGCATTTGAGAACATATGAACTTTATCAGATTCTGACTTTTGCAAAGATGAGAGGCTCTAGTTCGTATCAGTTGATAGTAATTTTGGTCTACCTGAATAATAAGATTACAGAACCCCCAGTCATTAAAGGTTCTGGCTCACCTTCAAGTAAACGCTAACTTGCCAAGATCAACTTTTATCTAACTCAATTTATAGCATTTGAGAAAATATAGTTTATCAGATTTTGACTTTTACAAGGACCAATGTTGGTTCACTTACATTAATTGATATGAGAATTTCAGTCAACATCAACATTAATTCACTTGAATAATTGATTACAAAACCCCACTAACTTACCGAGATCAACTGTTACCTCTACAATCAATTGTTGTGGAAATCAATGTTGGTCTCAGCTTCCTTCAACATGTGCACACTAAACTGAAATTAACTTCATAAACTTTAAATCTTAGGGATGGCAACCAGGTGAGTGAAATCTGTCATCTGCAGGCAGCTATCCACAACTGATGGAAAACATTTACCTTGGAAACCTTATGACTTAACGGCGTCTATTTGAGTGGCTAAAAAATAGATGTCTAGGGCAAGAAACCTAGTTGTTCTAGCTGCTGTTCTATTACCCACTCTGGGGTAGTTCAGTTATGGTGCCAAAATTGTGCATTTAAAACTCCTATGATTGGTATGTTCTGTAGGCCACTAGAATAATACCCTTAGTGTGAATACCCAAATGGCCCTCTTAGGCACATGTAAATGCATGCATATTGGTCCAACCATTACACACATATTCACATTTTATGCACACCATGGCAGCAAGGAACAAAAACACTAGCACAAGTCTTAATCTTGGCTACCACACATTAGGCAATCTTATTAAGTGCAGGTGACCAACCACTGCACCTGAAACTTCTTCCAAAAAAATGTATTAATCTAGCCATGTAACCCCCTATTTTATTTTTTCATTATCAATTAGAGTCTTTAAGAAAACCAAGGAATTTGGTTTTACGTCAATAGCCCACCTATGGACCAAGTTATGGATTTTTTAAGTTGGCTACAAAATTCTGACCAAATGAACAGTAACTTAGCCAACTTTGCAATGTCATATCTTTGGATATGTGGATCCAAATTCAGAAATTTTAAAACCCAATTCAACCTCTAGATGTGTTCTAGGTGTGGTAAAAATTTCATACCAAGATTCATTCTACACAGGGAGAGATAGAACTTTGATTGTAGAGTCAAAATTTTGCTCACTTTATGACCATTTTGCCCATAAAAAATTTCATAAGCGTGCAAACACTTCATTCACAAGGGGTAAGCCCTCCAAGGCTATCCCATAAATTTCCAATACACATAAGAATTTCATTCTCTTGTATCTAGCAACTTTATATGGCCAAAACAGAATTTACAAGCAAGCAGCCTATCATTCACACTTAGGCAGCTTTGCACCACATCACATACATAGCCAAAACATTACTCAAATGTTCACATACTTGTCTCATTTCAAATACACTACATGTACATGAATACATGCACTACATAATGGTCTTAACCCAGCTAAATATGCACCCTAAGTTATAGGAGTGCCTGAGACACAATGGACTCCAGAAACAGGATGCTGGACTGCTGGTGCATAACACAAAAAGCACCATCACTAAAATACCAAATGTGCTCATAAAATCACCAAAATTTCCAGATCACAACTAGATACATGGAAGTTAAAATACCTGAAATTTCAGATCAAAACTCAAATGAAAAAATTCAGTTTGAATATGATCTTTCTGCTGGACCTGAAATGGCAGAATTGAGGGGAGTAAGTTTCATTGTGAAACTTAGTAAGGGAAACACTTGGTTTCTTAAGGAAATGTGATCCTCATTAAAACCTACATCCAAAAACACTAAAACAAAAAACCACAATGCATATATACAAGATATAGCAACCAAATGCAGCAGCTATTCACAACCAACAAACACATGAAATGTTTGCAACCTAAACCATAGGTTAGTCCATAAAACATACAATAAACTTAAGTAAATCACTATGGCAGGCCTCCTCAGGCTAATGATTGGTTTTAGGAGGATTTCAACACTAGTTAGTACTAACTTTGGGCTCTAGAAACCCTCACTTCACTGCCATCATTGTGCACTTCACACTAGGTCACAAAACCTTTAATAAGTGCACTCTCCTCACTAAGCTTGGTTCATCAAGCTCATGGCTTTCTTTCAAGCTTAACCCTAGGTCCATGGATGCTTGAAAATAAAGTAAACAATCCATGAGAGCAAAAGAACTCCTTACCAAGATGAGTAGGAAGCTTGATCCTTGAAGTATTCAAGCAATAGCTTTAGTTTGCTTCCAATTGCCTCCTTTTGCCTTCAATTTCAATCTTGGAGGTATGGTGGCTATGGAGGAGCTATGGAAGAAGTGTTGAGGAGGGTGGTGGCTGGTTGGGTAGAATATGAGAGAAGAAAAATTGAGTTTGGCCTCTTAAATTAGCTTTAGGACACTAAACATCCTTATTAGCCTTAATCATGCTTTATATGATTTTCTTTTCCCATAAGCATGATTTCTTTGTCCTAAACTTATTGGTCCACATTTTTACAACCTTTTTGACTATTTATCAAGTCATAGCTGCCTCCCCCATGGTGGGATAGCTCCACAATTCCACCCTTTGACTTAAGTCAAAAGCTTGAACACCTTAAGGTTTACACTAAGACATTTAGGTCCTTAATGGCTTTAGTGTTTCCTTTGTCCAAACTTGTCTTCCATGAGCAATTTGGTCCTCCAATAGCATTTTTATACCATTCATACCCTTCCTATAACTCTCCAAGGCTCTTTCTTGAGAGTTTTGTAATTAAGTACCCGAATTTCCAAAACCTTACAAAAGGGTCCTTAGGTTACTTGAAAAACAAGCAATCCTTAAGGCTTTTCTTGGGGGCTAAGTTACCAACTTAGAACACTTTTAAGGAGGTGTTCATTATCCCTTTTCCCCTCATACTTCAATCACTATAAAGATAATTACACAATATAATGCTTTTTTGACCATTATGTCACTCTTGTAATTCTCCCATTTTTATGAAGTGGTAACATGTTTGACGAAGATGCAAATTGACTCCAATTTCCAATGAATTGATGAAATAAACCTTGACGCTCCTACTTCCAATGAGAAAATCTAAAAAATTAAGTGAGATACGATGGATTTGATGGATTCGATGAAGATGTGATTGACATTCTCTCCTCCAACTGATCTAGTTTTGTCTCGCACCACAGACGGCTGTGAGTCTCGAATCGACAACACAAGTTCTCTCCTCTTTTAGTGAAATTATGTCCCTAGATAAATTAACTAGTGCCTCAAGGGTACCAAAGCAACTGATGGGAAAATCAAGTTTTTCACTACACCTATCGTATGTCCCAAATAGATCCTTTAATAATGCTCGCTCAGTAGAATTCTGTAAAACAAGTTTTAACCAACCAGTCCCAAACTAAAATATAAAATCGTAAGCTGGTGCGAAATAAAATTTTAGCTTCTTTTTTATCCCAAAATGTGTCAAGGCTTAGGAGGGAAGAGATTGCAGCTGTGCAAAAAATATGCAAGTGAAAAGTCTCAGTCAATCAAAGCTTCCAGGTAGGGGTAGATATAAAGACTAATAGAGGTTTCTCTAAGAATCTAGAGACGAAAATAATCAACTCTTATTATATGTTCATCAATATTTTCATGTAATTACAAATTGCCCTCTCAATTTCAAAAATAAAATAAATATTGGTACTACATTTTCCAAAACCAATATGAAAATGAAAACATTAAATTCAGCAACAATGAAGCTTCACTTTTTGAATTAGGTCCAAGGCAAAAAGGTTTAGAAATAACCACCTATCAAACCAACCAAGTACATATACAAGTTAAAAATACTAGAATTTACAGCTTTGCTGTAGGCCAATAATTGATGATCTTGTGCCCAACTAGAAACTTATTTCTTGAAGACCAAATCTTAATTACATAAATATTGTGAACTTGCATCTGCTAGTCCTTCATCTTGGCACTTATCATGAATCAATCTTTAACTAAGTTTAACAGGAATTGTAAGTTGTAGCCTACTTATTTAGTTTAATTTATTTTTAGTGTTTAGTAGATAACAAAAGGTATTTGTGACAAATTAAAAAGAATAAAAAATAGTGTTATTGTGAATAACATAGTGTCCTACGAGAAACATTTGGATCTAGAGTGAATAACAACCTTAAAGTGTTGAGGTTAGCTTGAAAATTTATGAATGTGTAGAAAGTTGTACAAAGGGTCAGTGGTTAGATTGGTGCTCAACTTAGGTCTATGCATTGCGAAAAACTTAAAAGTGTCATTAAGGCCCTTGTGTTTTTTAGAACAGAAATTACTCTACTGTTTATTGGGGGTGTGATAGTTTTCACAAGGTGATTAGTTCAAGGACTTGATTCCAAACCATGAGTTCTTAACAATTAGTGACAATGAGATATTCAATTGACTCCAATGCATTATCATCTCCAAAGTGTAGTATTAACAAGAAGAAAAGCTTGCACATATGGGTAGATTTAAAGACTAGTAGAGGCTTATTTGAGAATCCAAGGATGAAAACAATCAAATCTTCTCATATGTTCATCAATATTTTCCTATAGCTACAAGTTGCTTTCTAAATTTCAAAAGAAAATAAATATTGGTACAGCATTTTACAAACCCAATATGAAAATGAAAACATTAAATTCAGTAACAATGAAGCTTCACTTTCTGAATTAGGCCCAAGGTAAAAAGGTTCAGGAGTAACCACCTGTGAGACCAACAAGGTATATATGCAAGTTAAAAACACTAGTATCTACATCTTTGTTGTAGGCCAATAATCGATAATCTTGCATCAATTTAGAAATTTGTTTCCTGAAGACTGGATCACAATTACATAAATATAGTTAACTTGCACGTGCTGGCCCCTCCTCATGGCACTTATCATAAATCAATCTTTAACAAAGTTCAATGGGAATGGTAAGTTGTAACCCACCTAATTTAGTTTGATTTACTTTTAGTGTTTTGTAGATAATAATGGGTATTTGTGGCGAATTAAGAAGAATAATAAATATTGTTATTGTGAATAATAACATGTTATATGAGAAATATTTTGATCTACAGTGTGTGGATGTAGAGAAAGTTATACAAACTGTCAATGGTTTGATTGGTACTTGACTTTGGTTTTTCCATTGTGGAAAACTTATGAATGGCATTAAGTCCCTTGTGTTGTTTTGAACAAAAATTACTCATCATTCATTGGAGGTGTGGCAATTTTGTCCACAAGGTGATGAGTTCAAGCACTTGATTCCAAACCATGAGTTCTCAACTATCAGTGATAGTGAGATATTCGATTGACTCCAATGACGTTATCATCTCCAAAGTATAGAATAAATAACAAGAAATGTTGATTTTTCTAGCCTACCAAGAGGATACATGAGAGCATAGAACACACAAATTACAAACACAAAAATTTGACCTGATTTAGGCTCCATCGATGAATGCAGTGGAAACATGATCGATGAATGCACAGGTCATCTTCTTTATTCCAATTGGCGGCTCTTCTAATGGGTGGAAACTTTTGCCCAAATCACTTGGCTAAAGGAGGGACCTATCTCTCTATTTTAATAGAAGTTCATAGGCCTACCCATTATTGGCCACATCGACTCTATTGGCCCACACTCAAATAAACCCACATCTTTTTATCATAATTGGAGTCAATAGCCTGTCTTTAGATCAATTACCATATGGGCCTTGTATGTTTCATTTGACTAATTCTAATTCTTAATCTGATCAAGTAAAACACATACAATTAATATATCCCACATATAAGAAAATTCCAGCATTTTCCTACTTAAGCATATTAATTGTTAATTATTTTGAAAACAAAATTATTTTATCGGATTAAGACAATTGAAAAACTTTATGCGTGTGCTATTTAAAAACAATTGGTCATAAAACAACTCTAGATACCATTTCATCCAATAAGGCTCTCAATGGTGGATCATGATGGCAATTGCATTACTCAACAATGCAGGACCTTCCATGGTCACACATTAATATATCTCATCGACATGAACATGATGTGGAAGTGCTGCAAGTGACAACAGCCTTCACTTCATGATCTAATTGCGTTGTTGTTTACTTGTCGGTCTCACTAATTTCTCTCCTTAAGCAACACAAGCAGGCTTGAGAAATCCTTTATTGGTCATCATCGAGCTTGCATGTCTTTCTAACTTTATACATCTTGAGATGACCCTTTATATGTCACACAAGACAAACAATCATAAGGCCACAACCAGTAATGCCTCAGGCATTTACTTAAGATTGACATTCTCCTTAAGACTTTATAACATTTTATAATGAAGAAACTTTGTGATTGAAAACATCATTCATTATAAAATATCTCAAGAATTACACAAGTCAAGTGTGTACTCAAAGCAAATTAATAGAGCAACCAACTATGACTCCCACTAACTAAGTCGATCAAAGGACTCTACTAATCACATATTAGTAATGTCAATCCTAAAATTTTCAGGGTTAAGTCCCTTAGTTAGAGGATCAGCAATCATATAATCAATCCTAATATGCTCTATCACAACTTCCCATTTTCTTACTTGCTCCTTAACAGTCAGATATTTGACTTCCAAATGCTTAGCCCTAGAAGTACTTTTATTATTCTTGCAAAACAGCACTGCTGCAAGATTATGACAGTATAGTCAAATGGGCTTAATAATGGAATCTATAATAGACATATCCATGATGAGATTTTGAAACCATACGACTTGTGTGGAAGGTCCAAAACATGCTATGTACTCAGCATGCATGGTAGAAAAGGTCACAAGTGTCTGTTTGACACTTTTCAATGAAGCTGCGCCACCTACCAATATGAAAAGATACCTTGATGTGGACTTTCTATCATTTTTGTAGTTGGCATAGTTAGAATCAGTATAACTAACTAGCTCAAGATTTTCCACCCTTTTTATGGGTCAACATGTAGCCTTTGGTTCCATTTAAGTACCTTAGGACTTTCTTTGCAATAACCCAATGGCCATGCCTATGATCTGATAAGTATCTTCCTAGGATGCCTACTCCAAATGCAATGTCCAGTTTAGTGCAAACCTGAGCATACATTAGGCCCCCAACAACATTAGCATATGGCACATTCCTCATGGATTATCTGTAACAATCATTCTTAGGACATTGTACCAAGCTCAAGTTTTCACCTATGGTAATTGGCACACTCCAAGGTTTACAGTCTTGCATATTTAATCACTTTAATATGCATTCAATGTATGATTTTTTAAAGAGACCCAACAAGTTCTGAGATCTGTCCCTATGAATTTCAATTCCAAGAACAAAAGATGCTTCACCAAGTTCCTTCATGTTAAATTGCTTGGACAAAAACAGCTTAACCTCATGCAACATGCTCACGTGATTAGTTGTGAGCAAAAATATCATCCACATAAAGGACTAGAAAGATAATTTTGCTCCCATTGGCTTTGTGATATACACATCTATCGACTTGGTTTTCCAAAAAACCAAATGAGGTGATTACCTCATCAAACTTTAGGTACCACTGACTGGAAGCTTGCTTCAGACCATAAATAGACTTTAACAGTTTTTATACCATATGATCTTTACCAACTACCTTAAAACCTTCAGGCTGTTCCATGTAGACTTCTTCTTTTTTATTCTCATTTAGAAAGGTGGTTTTAACGTCCATCTGGTGTAACTCCAAATCATAATGAGCTACAAGTGCCATAATGACTCAAAAAGAGTCTTTAGAGGATACGGGAGAAAACAAATCAACATATTCAATTTATTCTCTTTGAGTGTATCCTTTGGCAACCAGCCTAGATTTAAACCTCTTAATCTTTCTGTTAGGATCACTTTTAGTCTTAAACACCCATTTGTTGCCAATGGATTTATATTTCTTAGGTAGCTCAACAAGCTTCCACACTTGATTATGTTTCATGGATTGCATCTCATCCTTTATTGCATTCCATTATAAATCCTTTTAAGGA
Source organism: Aquilaria sinensis (assembly GCA_005392925.1). Classification (NCBI taxonomy): domain Eukaryota; kingdom Viridiplantae; phylum Streptophyta; class Magnoliopsida; order Malvales; family Thymelaeaceae; genus Aquilaria; species Aquilaria sinensis. Next base: position 317,748 of record SMDT01002229.1, on the reverse strand, counting down.
CTAGATGTAGCCTCCTTAAAGGTCACTGGATCTATTACTTGACTGATGTCTTAATCACTCTCTCCAAGATAGAATACATAATTAGATGATATAGCAGACCTCCTCTCCCTAGTAGACCATTTAAGTGGAACTCTGCTACATCATCTTGTGCTTTAGAAACCTCTTCAACTAGTGGTTGCAAAGGTTCTTGCTCCATTGGAGCAAACACAGGTAAGGGATCCATAGTCTCTTGTTTTATAGGTAGAGGAACACAGATTGTTCTAGTTTATACGCCCTTTTCTATAGTCTTAGAGTGATCAGTTTCATCAGCCACATCATGCTTTAGAAATTTAGCTATTTGTGATTCCACAATTCTAAAAACTCTATCTCTATGATAGAATCTATACCTTTTAGAATGTTCAAGGTAACTGAAAAAAATAGCAACGAGTAGAATGAGGTTACAATTTATTTTCCCTAGGATCATACAATCTCACTTTAGTAGGACAGCCTCAAACTTGAAAGCGGTTCAAGTTGGGTTTCTTAACAGTCCACAACTCAAATGGCATCTTTTACACAAACTTACTAAGTACTCGATTGAGAATATACAAGGCTGTCTTGAAATCCTCACCCCAAAGAAAGTCAAGCAAAATTTTCCTACTTTGCATGCCCTCATCTTGTCCTTTAAGGTGCATTTCCGCCTTTTGGTCACACCATTTTGCTCAGGATGACCTGGCATAGTGAATTGAGTCACTATTCCATAACTTTCTAAGTATCTAGCAAATGGATGCTTAATTTATCCACAGTCCCCATGTTTGCTATAGTACTCACCTCCTTGGTTAGATCCGCAATCTTGATAACTTTTCTTAATTGTTTCTCGCATTCAGCCTTGAAGATCTTGAACTTGTTAAGAGCTTCAGATTTTTCCTTAATCAGGTACAAGTAACCATAATGTGAATAGTCATCAATAAAAATGATGAAATATTTGGACTTACAAACTATATGTGAGTGATGTCCACTTATATTAGTGTGAATCACTTCCTAGAGATCTGAGCTACATGTAGCTATTTTTTTCTTAATCTTGGTCAACTTGCCTCTACAACAATCAACACATGTCTTTAGGTCACTGAAGCCAAAAGCAGGTAGGATGTTTCCCTTCATCAACCTTTCTACTCTTTCCCTAGAGATGCGGCCAAGCTTTTTACGCAACGACATGGAAGATTTTTCCTTTATAAAAGCCTCTTTAGCAATAAATTTCTAAACATTATATGAGGTAGCATAGATATCATTTGGAGTGAACCACAATCTATATAGGCCATAGGACAAAGAATAGCTAACAACATGCTTTAAGTCAAAGAGTAATTTAATAAAACCATCCTTAATCTCAAAAGCATAGCCATACTTGTCCAACATGGAAACTAAGATCAAATTTCTTCTAATAGGCAATACATAGAATATGTTATTTAAAATAAGTCTAAATCCAGTATCTAAATTTAGAGACACAACTTTTATGAACTCTATGTCCACCTCTTCATTATTGCCAACAAAGAGCTTTAACTCTTCTTTATTTGGTTTTCTCTTGCTTATGAACCCCTATAAAGTAAAAGCAACATGACTAGTTCCTTTGCTATCTAGCCACTAGGAACTGGATGGGGCCATACCCAAATTGGATTCATGTAAAACAAGAGCCAAAGAGTCGTTACCTTTATGGCCATTCTAAGCCAACCAAGCTTTAAATTTAGGAAATTCATTTTTAAAATAATCTCTTTTCCTACAGAACAAACATTTGTTTTGTTTCTTTTCAATCATTGCATTTAGGCCATTCACTCTTCTAGCCTAACCATTAGCCTGAGTCTGAACATTCTTAGAAGCATTAGAATTAGGCTTCTTACCATTCTTCTTGTTGTATTTACCTAATATAAACAAGATAGTTTGGGGCTTGCCACTCTTAAGCTTCTCCTCTTCAGTGACACACCTAGTAATTAGGTCATTGACCACCCAGGCCTTGTCTTGAAAGTTATAAGTTGTGACAACAAGCCCATATTTCATAGGAATGATATTCAGTGCTTGATGCATAATACATGCATCTGGGATGATAATGTTGAGCATTTTGAGTCTACTTTAAATGTGGACCATTTTAATGATGTACTCCCTAACACCACTTACTCAGTCATACTTCATGGAGTAAAGTTCCTTTATAAGGGTACTTATTTCAGCTTTAAAGGACACACTATACCTCTAGGACACAATAGTAGGGAAATATTTGGCTACATTAGTTTCAGAAAGACCACTAAGCAGGTGTTCAAGAATGGACTACTTTATTGAGAGATAACACATGCGGTTTGATTTTTCCCAAGCTGCATAAGCCTTATTCTCCTTATCATTGCTCATGGTAGTAAGATCTGCAAGCTTATTAGTGACCATGGCTAGATTCATATCTTCCATCTCGAGAGCAAATTCCACATCTTGCTTCCAGTTTTAAAGTTAGAGCCGGTCAACAACTCAGTGGTAATCAAGTTGTTGTTAAGTGAAAAGGTGACTAAAAAGATCAAGCAAATGCAAACTTCACTAATTTGTAAGGTAACCATGATACCTAAAACCACAAATAGTATCAATATTGAAAATTCAAGCACATCACTATGAGAACACCATTGGGCAGAATTTGTAACATGTAATCTTAAATTCTCATACATGAACTTTTCCTATCCTCACTAATCTACCACCTTTGGGTGCATAGATAGCTTAGACAAGTCAATCCTCAATCATATGTCATATATGTCTCATCTCTAAACTTCATGCATAGTGAACACCTTTGGGGAGAATAACCATGCACTTAATCCGGAGACATCCCTAATCATGTGAGGATGAAATTTCACAAGACCCATCAAATTGACAACTTAGGTGGCAACAATTCAATGGAGCTCATCAAAACCCTTCCATAATGGGATATTCCTTATATTAGTTTCCCAATCAACAACAATCATGGGGCTCAATTTCAATTTTCATACGACTTTACTGAATGAGAGAATTAATTCACTTAAATTTCTCCCTAGTCATTTGTTGCCATATTTATTTGCATCCCTTGATCTATTTAAAAAAATATTTATCATGCATATTCACTTTAATTTACCTTTATGAGGCACCATGACCATATGTGTCTCTTCAATTAAAGTAAATTTAACCTTTATTGCATGAAAATAAATTTTAATGTCATTAATTAAAGGTTTAGGGTCACTCTATGAAATCAGGAGCTTCAGGATTCATTTTGAAAGTCCAAGGACTAAAATGCGTAAAGAAAAAAAACTTAATGGCTATCAAATAATTATAGCCAGCATCTAAGATATAATTAACTAAAAATAAAACCCAAGGTTTAATTTGTCACAAAAACAAAACATGAATGAAAATCGTGCAATTGAGCCACAAGCCCTAAAGATCTGTTCATCATCTTCTCTAATTCATTTTGTAACTTTACCCTCTTTTTTTAAGCAACAACCGATTTCAAACCCAAAATCCTAATGGATTTAAAAAAAAACATGCTCCTCCTTCACGTTTGCACTAACAAACGGCAATGAAATTGCCCAAAAAGCAACCCCATGAACAACAGTGGCTGGCTATTTATCTGCAATAGCGTTGTCCATGCCCGTGCTTTCCTAGAATCAAGCGGGGCAGTGACGGTGCTGACCGCAGATCCTGATGTGACCAGCCATACCATTACTTTTCTCCAATGTGTCTGTATATCCCAATGTGACCAGCCATACCATGAATGCACAAGTCTTTTCCCTTATTCTAAATGGCGGCTCTTCCAATAGGTAGAAACTTTTGCCCTAATCACTCGTCCAAGGGAAGGTCCTAGCTTTCTTTCTACATAGAAGTTCATGGGCCTACCTATTATGTGGCCACATGCACTTTATTGGCCCACACTTAAATAAACCCACATCTTTTATCATAATTGGAGTCACTAGCTCGTCTTTAGATCAATTACCATATGGGCCCTGTATGTTTCATTTGGCCACTTTCAATTCTTAATCTGATCAATTAAAACACATACAATTAATATAGCGCACATATAAGAAAATTACAAAAGGAAAAGTTTGCAGGTAAAGGTAGATTTAAAGACTAGTAGAGGCTTCTCTAAGAATCCAAGGAAGAAAACAATTAACCCTTGTTATATGTTCATCAATATTTTCCTATAACTATAAATCACCCTCACAATTTTAAAAAGAAAAAAAGTAATGGCACTACATTTTCCAAACCCACTATAAAAAAAACATTAAATTTAGCAATAATGAAGCTTCACTTTCTGAATTAGGGCCAAGGTAAAAAGATTCAAGACTAGCCATTTATCAGACCGATTAGGTATATATACAAGTAAAAAATATTAGTATCTACATCTCTGTTGTAGGCCAATAATCAATAAATATAGTGAATGTGTACATCCTAGCTAATGCCCTGCAGCATCTTCGTTGCGTGACAAAGGAAAAACCGCGAGGGACTTCCAGTGAAGGAGAATGCCTAAAGTGTATGTTTCCTAAGAGGACCTACCTGAAACACTCAAAAAACAGGGGTTAAGAGGTCCCTAGAGTCTTTTTCCGGGGAGCAGCCTCCGACGCCCAAGTTAGTTTTTTGGAGGTGGAGAGGAAGCACTAAGGGCCAAGGATTCTTGCCTGTTATCTCTTTTCGTGGGAGTTCAAAAAAAGATCCCTTGGTGAGGCCATTTCCTGAGTATATATAGGAGGATGTGGCCCGTTCAGATCGCGACACGTGTTCGGTCGAATGTAATTTGTACCTTCTGGGCATGGGGGCCTCTAGCCGCTTGTAGGCTCCTTGGGCCACAGGCTAGGGTAGGCATAGTCCTACATGATAGGACATGGATAGTCCCGGCGTGTCAGAGTGCATATGAGGGCGGCGTGTAGCATGTGCGGGCGACATGTCAGAGGCTCCTTAAATGCTTCTACCGTACCACTGAGGTCCCTTTACTCGAGGTCGTCCCTCGGAGCGAGGACCCTTCTTCCGGAGTCGTGCCAGTAGTTCGGGAGATTCCCTAGCACTGAGGCTCCTTGTTCGGGGGATTTTCTCCTGCCAAAGGTGGCTGGTCCTTCTCTCCAAAGGTGATTCGGCCACCCTTCCGAAGGGGGCAACGCGCTATCTTTCCGAGGTCGTAGCTACTGTCCTCAGGGGTGCTGGCTGGCCACTGAAGTCGTATGCTCGAGGCGCCAGACTTCATCCTTTCCGAGGTCTGCACAGGTACTCCTTGTAGGTGACACTTGACTTACCGAATGCGGTACTTGACCTCAGTTCGCGGGCTACAAGGGCAACAGCCCTTCAGCTATCACATGCCCCCCTTAGGTAGCCGAAGTGGAGACTTTGGCTTGTAGACCTTTTGGGGGCCCTTCTCAGGACTCGGAGTGTGACATTCATGGAAAAGGCACTTCGTTGTCCGAAGGCACGCCCTGTCCAGTCAGGTGTCACTGTCTGCCCTTTGGTGTCCTCGAGGTGACCAATCTCTTTACTTTTTCTACTGTTTAGTGAACCGTTGTGCCTCGTAACTAGGCGTGTCAGTCTGGAGCGATGTGCCCGAATTTTTAGGGTGTCAGAAAGTGTGGCCTAATTTCTCGCACTGGTTGACATGTGGTAGGCACTGGTTGGGGGGTGGTCACGTCGGTTAGACCAGCCGCCTCTTTTCGCGTGCGAATAGTTATGGCGACGGTTCGCCTTCACGGAGCAATTATGACGTTGATTCGGTTACCCTTCCTCGGTCTATATAAACCTTCCTCCGTCGTAATCTTTTCCTGCTTTCTCTTTGCTCTCGCTTTGCTCTCGTCTGTTTTCATCCTTTCTCATCTTTCTTTGTGGCGGCGTTCACGGTGGAGCAATTTCCGGCCACCATTCACAATGGCGTCTTCAAACCCTGATTTCAGGAAAACTTTCGATGGGATTTTATTCTAAGGGTCCTTCGATTTTCTTACTTTTTTCTAGCTTCCCAAAGTCGCTTTTCTTCTTTCTGAGGTCCCTTTTTAGCCAACCATGTCTTCGTTTGTTCCTATTATGTCTGCTGCACCTGTTCCTGAGAGCTGGTAGGCTCTCATGTCCCACCCTTGTTACTCTACTTCAGAGAAATTAGAGAAGTGGACAACCAAATTTTTCCTCCCCTCTTACGCTGTCACCAGACTACCTCTTCTTCGGCACTTTAGCTTTACGAATCGTAGGACGAGGTTACTATCTTCTGTGCCCAACTGGAGGTCGGACTTCAATTTTCTCCGCCGAAGATGATTTACGACTTCTGCCAATTTCATGGCATAGCCGAGAATCAACTTCCTCCCAACTCATACTGCTATTTCAATGCCTTCCTCTACATGTGCGGGGTCTTCGGGATAGAACCCCATTTTATCCTGTTCATGCAGTACTACAAGCTCTATCCGGTCCCGAAGGGTGGCTTTTATTTCACGCTATCTCGGGGATCTGGGAGCAAAAAATTCATGTTCACCTTCGTTACTAAGGATAGCTGGCAAGGGTGGCAAAGGAAGTTCTTCTTCCTAAAGGTGGCGGAGGCCTGGTGGCACGTTCCGACTAAGTGGGCTATGGGAAAGCTGGAGACGGATGTCGTGGACCCCAAGAAGCTGTTAACTCCCGAGTTGGCGGTGAGGTTTGCGGACTTCGACAGACATATCCATGCTGTTGCCGACTAGGATGCCGAGGTCCATCCATGCTCCCTCTACCCCTTCCCCATCATGTGGAAGCTCATGATCGAGGAGGTCCTTTGGGAGTTAGGGGTAGTTAAGGACCACAAGACGGATCTTAGCATGCCAGCTCCTGCCATCGAGGGGAAGGAGTCTTGCCTAGTGAAGCTCCTTCGGAGGGAGCTTACTACGAAGCCTTTTTCGAAAGTAAGTTTCCTTTCAAACTTTTCAGTATAAGTATTTTCCTGGACTCACACTGATGTTTTCCTTCTTTTTCAGAGATGGGCGACGAGTCTGCTGCCTACTATAAGTCCTTCTTCCTCGGCCAAGCCGAGAAGGGGGAACAAACGAAGAAAGGCGTCTCCAAGAGGCGCAAGACTACTGGAAGCGAATCATCTTCGGCCAAGAAGGTGAAGAAGGACATCCTTCTTCCACCCCCGGGAGATGTGGCGGAGGTCGGCGGTGAGCCTGAAACTCCCGCCGAGACTGAAACTCCCGCTGAGGTTCCTGCCGAGGTGGCCACTGTTGCTGTTTTTTTGAGTCCTGCCACGTTGGTGGATCTTTTGGGCTCTTTGGCAGGGGATCCCTCTACTGAGGAGTTGGAAAAATGCCGAAGGGACAAAGGCAAACATATCCCTACTGACGTGGAGGAGGTCCGGGACTCCGATGACGATGTCGCTGAGGTTGTGCCAGGTTTGTCTCTTATCCCCTCTTTAGCACTTGTAATCTTATAGCTTTCATAGGTAAGGAGTTTTGCCTGATGAGACGTATGCTTCTTATTTTACAGAGGAACTAGCGCCTTTAGCTTGGATGGTTGAGCATGCCCAAAGGCGGGCTCTTCGGGATTCCCACATCCCGAAGGACAAGGTTCCAAGGGAGCTGTTCTAGTCTTTCACGGAGGACATGAATCTGTTCTCCGAGGATTGCCGGGAAATGGCTCCCCAGATGGCGAGGGGCCTGCTCAATCAGGCTTCCTTTAAGGTAGTTGCCGAGGAGTGCGCCACTGAGGATGCCCTTGCCGCCAAGGTGTCCGAGCATGCTGCCCAGGTAGTTCTTCAGGCCTTTTCATTTTCCCTCCCACTTTTTTGTCTAAGTGTTTTGGCTTTCCTTATGCAAATTTGATTGAGTACCCTCTCTTTGTTCGCAGCTTCTGGGGTATAGTGGATACCTCCGAGCTTGGGCAGCGAAGCAGTCTTCGGTCCGAGCTTGGCCCTAAGATAAGCTGGAGAAGGCCAGGGTCTTCTGTGCTAGCTCAGTTGTGAAGAATGCCGGGTTGAGCGGGATAGCCAAGGAGGAGGTTGCCAAGCTTTGGGAGGAATTCTTGAAGGGCCAGGAGGAGCTCTTGAAGGATTTTTCTAAGAAGATGTCCAACCTTGGTGAAAAGGTTGTGAGTCTGACCTCGGCCAACGAGGCCATTGAAAAGGAGAAAGAAGAAGATTCTGCTCTCCTGGCGAAGGCGCTTGCTGACAATGCTGAACTTCAAGCCAAGGTCGATTTGCTGAAGAAAGGTTCAAAGAAGAAGAAGAAGATAAAGGAGCTGGAGAAGGAGGATGCAGATCTTCAGAACGAGGTAGACGACTTGGACATCTAGAAAGACAAGGCCGTTCAGGCAACCAAGGTTCCCTTTCAGGACGGCTTCTGCCTAGCTCACCATCAAGTTCTGAAGAAATATCTGGACCTCAACCTTTCCTTCCTGGCTGCCCTGGATATTCTCGAAGGGCCTCAGTGGACTTGGTAAAAAATTGAGCTCCTTAACCTGCCGTTCGCCCCTCCTCCTGCACTGAAGGCGGCGGCTAGAGACACAGGAGCCGGAACTTCCCATGATGCCGGGGTCCCTTAGATATTCTAGGGCCTTTGTCTTCTTTTTTTTTCCTTGTAATTTTTCTTCTTGTAACCTTCTCCTTGTACCAAGGCCTTCTTCAATAAATTTTCCTTCCTTTATAATTTGGTTAAGTCTTTTGAGCAATATTTTTGTTTCCCAGTTGTCCCGACCACTTTCGGTCAAGGGACTTTGGAAAGGTATGTTTTGCTCATTTCATCGGCCAACCTTCGGGTAAACGTTCGTTGTTGACGAATTCCCTTAGGCAAATTTTAGCCTGCCTTCATCGGTTGTACTTGATAGACTTCACCTTTTTTTGGGCATATAACCCCATCAACTTCGGAAGGAAAATGTGACTTTCGGGAGTGCATGTTTCAGCTTTGTTTGGTAAGTACTCTTAGATGGGAGAAAACTTTTGTACTTAGAAAAAATTTCTATCTTGTACAATTTCTCAAAAAAAATTCTAAGTATAGAATTTCTTTAAGGCATTTGAGTGCCATGTATTTTTCAGTTCTCCCCCTTCGGTGTCACCAAGCTAGTATACTCCCTTGCGAACCTCGTCAAGGACCAAGTAAGGCCCTTTCCAGTTTGGCCGAAGTACCCCATGGGACGGTCTTCGGGGTTCAAACTCGGCCTTTCAGAGGATGAGGTCTCCTTCCCTTATTCCTTTCGGCCTAACATGCAAGTTTGCGGCTATGGCCACCCTTTGCTGAAAGGCCTTTCTTCTGAGCTCGGCCACCTCTCTGTGTTCGTCAGCTAGGTCAAGCTTAGTTCTCAACCCGAGGTCGTTTCCTCTTTTGTCGAACACTTGTATTCTGATTGATGGCCATACTACCTCGATAGGGATAATGGCCTCTATGCCGAAGACGAGCGAAAAAGGCGTTTCACCCGTGGCTCTTCGGGCTGTTGTCCGATAGCTCCACAACACACTAGGAAGTTCTCCTGGCCATTTTCCCTTTGCTTCCCCCAATCTCTTTTTCAGACCATCTTTTATGGTTCTATTGGATACCTCTACTTGTCCGTTGCTCTAAGGGTGAGCTACCGGGGCGAAGTGCATCTTTATTCTGAGGTCGGTGATGAATTCTTGGAATCATTTGTCAATAAATTGGGACCCATTGTCGGCCACTATCACCCTTGGTATGCCGAATTTGCATATGATGCTTTTCCAGAAAAATTTTTGTATATCCTTTGCCGAAATAGTTGCCAGGGGCTCTGCCTCCACCCATTTGGTGAAGTAGTCCACTGCAACCACACAGAATTTCACTCCTCCAGGTGCCGTCGAGAATGGCCCGATGAGCTCAATGCCCCATGCTGCAAAGGGACAAGGGTAGTGAGCCAAGGTTATTAATTCTGAGGGCAACCTTTGAACGTTGGCATGTCTTTGGCAATTGCCACATTTTTGGACAAACTGTCTTGCGTCTTTTCTTAAGGTGGGCCAAAAATACCCTTGGCCGAGTATCACTCCTTCCAAAGCATTAGTCCCGATGTGGGAACTGCAAATTCCCTCGTGGACTTCCTCGAGAATTGTCTGAGTATCCTCTTTGCTGACACACGTTTGCAATGGACTAGCATATCCCTGTTGGTATAGTTCATCCCCGATTAGGAAATATCGTCTGGATCCGTCTTCGCACTTTTGCTGCTTTGCGAGGGTCATCAGGAAGCTCCGAGGTTGTAAGGTACCTCTTTATAGGATTCTCCCATCCGTCTTCCAAGGCCGCTATGCTCATTATCACAATGCTCGGGTGTCTCAGTACTTCGGTGAACCTCTTTGATTTGGTCAGACTGTCTGCTTCGGCATTGTTTCGCCGAGGCACATTTTTTATATGGACCGTGTCGAACTCCTGGATGAGTTTTGACACAAGCTCATGGTACTTTGCCAAAGTTGGATCTTTTGCGCTATAATCTCTAGCCATTTGTCAGACCACCAGCTGAGAATCATTGTGGGCCTTAAGGTTCCTTATACCAAGGCGCAACCCTGCTAAGAGAGCCTCGTATTCTGCCACATTGTTAGTGACATTAAACCCAAATTTGATGGATTTCATTACTTCCATGCCTTCAGGGCTGCAAATAACTACCCCAGCTCCCTGGTGCTTAGAGCCAGAGGCCCCATCTACAAACAGAGTCCATTCTGGCTCACTTTTGCCAAGGTCCGATTGATCATCTTCGGCAAAAGGCACTTCAGCAATGAAGTCTGATAGAGCTTGGGCTTTTATTGCTTTCCTTGGCTCGTAAGTAATATCATACTCGCCGAGCTCTATGCACCACTTGGAAAGCCTTCCAGAATGGTCCACTCTTTTCATGACATCCCGAAGAGGTAGGTTACTTCGGATAATGATAGGGTGAGCTTGGAAATATGGATGCAGTCTTCTGCTTGCTAGTACCAGGGCATAGATAGCTTTTTGCAGTAGGGGATATATGATTTCGGTGCCTTGCAGGGACTTGCTCACGTAGTATACTGGCCATTGCACCACTGCCTCTTCCTTCACTAGAACTGAACTTAGTGCTTTTTCAGTAACAGCGAGGTATAGCACAAGGGGTTCTTCTTCTCGTGGTTGCCAAAAAGTGGGTAGACGGGCCAGATAAACTTTGAGCTCTTCCCAGGCCTTCTGGCAACCCTCATTCCAAGGATGGTCATTGTTTCCGAGGTTGCCACCATTTTTCGCTACCCTGGTGAGAACCTTAAAGAATGTTCGGCAGCGATCCCCATACCTGGAGATGAATCTGCTAAGGGACGTTATCCTCCCCATGAGCCTTTGCACATCTTTTATTGTAACAGGAGTTCGGAATTCAAATAGCGCTTTGACTTTTTTTCGGGTTGGCATTGATTCGTCTTTCCGATACCACAAATCTGAGGAATTTTCCCGAACTTACGCTGAAGACGCACTTTTCAGGATTGAGATGAATTCCGAATGCTCTAAGTTGGTGGAAAGTTTCCTCCAAATCGGCAATATGACTGCCGGGCAACTTGCTCTTGACTATTCTGTCATCAACGTAGACTTCCATGTTCCTCCCTATTTGGTCATTGAAGACCTTGTTCATCAGCCTTTGATAGGTGGCTCCTGCATTTTTAAGCCCGAAGGGCATTCTGACGTAACAATAAGTACCGACTTCAGTGATGAAGGCCGTTTTTTCGTCATCTTCGGGGTTCATCCTGACTTGATGATACCCACTGAAAGCATCGAGGAAGCTCAGGAGTCCGTATTCGGCGGTTGAGTCTATCAACTGATCTATCGGTGGGAGGGGATACGAGTCTTTAGGGCAAGCATCATTTACATTTCGAAAGTCGATGCACATTTGGAGCTTGTTGCTCCCTTCTTTTGTGGCGATGACCACATTGCTTAGCCATTCGGGGTATTTGACTTCCCTGATTACACCTGCTTCTATCAAGTGCTAGACTTCGGTTTTGACGAAGTTGTTTTTGTGTGCCGAGAGGCTTCACTTCTTTTGGAGGACAGGCTTTGCCTCTGGGCTTACTTTAAGACTATGTTGTACTACGCGAGGGTCTACCCCAGGCATGTCTTTTGATGAGTAAGCAAACAGATCTTTATTCATTAGTAGGAAAGATACAAGTTTTTCCTTGTCACCTTCGGCGAATTTTTTCCCTATTCGGGTATTTTGGCTTGGGACAAGCTCTATTTCTTCCGTTTCTACCTTCTCAGGATCTTCTGTTCCTTGTTCTTCTGACTCTTGCGTGGACAGAACCTTCATTTCTGTGGTCTGCGCGCAATTCGTCACTGGGGCTTTTCTCGCCTTTACGAACACCTTTCTCACCTCCCCCTAGTCAATGAAGACATCAGCATCTCCATCCTTGGTGGCGAAGGTGACAGTTAGGTACTTCACATCCGGGCGAATGTGGAGGTTTCCTTGCGTTTGCCTTCCAAGAATGGTGTTATATGACGAAGGAACATCGATGACGATGAACCTTGTCATTACGGAAGCAAACAGCTCATTTTTGTTGTTTGCTGAAGTTCTTTTCAGCATCAGAGGAAGATCTACCCACTTGAGGATGGGGAGTTCAGATGGCCCTACTCTAAAAGTGGGAGAAGTGACGAAGTTGAGGTCACTCCTTGATATCCCTAAGCTCGGTAGCAGGTGTGAGAATAGGACGTCTGCGTTTTAGCCATCATCAAGCAGTACTCTCTTGAGATCCCAGCTTCCTATCCTTGCCATAATCAGCAGTGGATCATCATGAGGAAAAATGACAGTGGACCCATCCTTCCGAACAAGCTTCTTTGATGGATTCCCATACTTCATCACCGAAATCTCTCTGGCCTTTCTTTTTCTTTCCGCCGACGGCAGTCCTGTTGTGATCATTTGTATTACTCCTGTCGGGGGCAGTGGACGCTTTTTCAGACTTCGGTTTCAATGCCTATTGGAGTCGTACTCTTCGTCATCTCCCTTTCCCTCTTCTTCCCTCCTTCCCTTTGGGGAGGGAATCCGCAGGTAACGTCGGAGCTGACCTTGCTTTATTAGCGACTCTATATATTTCCTCAGTTGGAAGTAATCCTCGGTATCATGCCCGTGGTCACGATGAAATTGGAAGAATTTTTTCATGTTCTTCTTGTTGTCCAAGGTCATGGCCTTCGGCCATTGGATCTGAGTTCCTTGCCTTTCCATCGCCATCAAGATGCTCGTCCTCGTGGTGTTCAGGGGAGTGAAGGCCATTAGCCTCCTTCTCTTAAACTTCCGAGGTTGCCCCCCTGGTTCAGCTGGGTAGTGAGTTTGCTGGCTTGGTCCCTCGGTGCGAATATGATCAGGTCTCGGGCCTCCCATTCTCAGTTCTTCGGCAATCATGTGCTGCTCTGCTCTTTGATAAAATTCACCGAGTGTGTCAAGGGGATCCTTGGAGAATTCATAGAACAGCTGGGAGTCTCTCCGAAGTCCTCGTGTCGTGGCCAGGATACATATTTCTGGCCTGAAGTCTGGGACACTTAGAGCTTCCCTGTTGAACCTTTCGACATAATCACGAATGATTTCCTCATTTTTCTGCGCTAGGTCAAACATTTGGACTGGCATCTTCGCCGTTGGATGGCTTCCGATGAACTGTTCTGTGAAGGCGGTGGACAATTCTTGGAACTCCATGATGTTTCCAGGAGCCAGTGAGCTGTACCATGCTGTGGCTGGCCTAACAAGGGTGACCTCAAAGCACTTGCACAGGCTAGCATCATCAGCACCATGCTGGGTTTGTATTTAATCAGATGAGCCTGGGGGTCAGTTCGGCCATCATAGGTCTCTAACCGAGGTACCTTAAAATCACTCGGCATAGGTGCCTCGACTACTACTCGGGTGAACGGTGATTCATCTCCATTGAAAGACTTCGACAACCTAGCCCAAACGGGCTTTCGAGCTACCTGCCTCTCCATTCTTTCTAGTCTCTTTAAAATTTTCTCCATGGTGAGGGTGGCACTGGGCTCTTCTTCCTGCTGCCTATAGGCTTCTGGGAACAGAGACTGACGTCTCCTTTTTGGGGAGTGACTTCGGCATCGAGGAGATGGTGACTTTCCTTCAGGTGAGGAACTCCTTCGGCGGAGAACTTTGGGTTGATTTGGCCCTGTTTCTCCCATAGGTCGCGTCCTGAGGGGTATATTTTCCGTTGAGGACTCATCGCATTGATCCCCACTTCCCGAACTGTGATGAGTTGATCAGGGGCTCTTCTCCAACCTGGGTGCTGGTGAAGAGGGCCTCCATCCTGGAGTTGGCTGTGGCCATCTTTGGTCTAACTGCTGCGTCATTTCGGCCACAATAGAGCGTTGGAATTCATGCAGGAAGCCCATAGTAATAGTCAGAGGACGTTCATCCTCAGGCGAGGAAGTCCCTGCTGCAGTTTGTTCGGTTACAGGTTGAACTTCTGGCGCGGACAGGGACTTTGGAAGTCCCTTGTCCTTAGAATGCCAAGTTTCAACGACGATGACCTGGGGTGGGTTCCCACAGATGGCGCCATATGATGCCCTGCAGCATCTTCGTTGCGTGACTTGGTGAGACTAAGAGGGACTTCCAGTGAAGGAGAATGCCTAAAGTGTATGTTTCCCAGGAAGAGCTGCCTGAAACACTCAGAAAACAGGGGTTAGGAGGTCCCCGAAGTCTTTTTCCGGGGAGGAGCCTTTGACGCCCAAGTTAGTTTTTTGGAGGTGGAGAGGAAGCATTAAGGGCCAAGGATTCTTGCCTGTTATCTCTTTTCGTGGGAGTTCAAAAAAAGATCCCTTGGTGAGGCCATTTCCTGAGTATAAATAGGAGGATGTGGCCCATTTAGATCGCGACACATGTTCGGTCGGATGTAATTTGTACCTTCTAGGCATGGGGGGCCTCTAGCCGTTTGTAGGCTCATCGGGCCACAGGCTACGGTAGCCATAGTCCTACATGATAGGACGTGGACAGCCCCGGCGTGTCAGAGCGCATATGAGGGCGGCGTGTAGTGTGTGCGGGCGACATGTCAGAGGCTCCTTAAATGCTTCTGCCATACCACCGAGGTCCCTTTACTCGAGGTCGTCCTTCGGAGCGAGGACACTTCTTCCAGAGCCGTGCCAGTAGTTCGGGAGATTCCTTAGCACTGAGGCTCCTTGTTCGGGGGATTTTCTCCTGCCAAAGGTGGCTAGTCCTTCTCTCCAAAGGTGATTCGGCCACCCTTCTGAAGGGGGCAACGCACTATCTTTCCGAGGTCGTAGCTACCGTCCTCAGGGGTGCTGGCTGGCCACCAAAGTCTTATGCTCGAGGTGCCAGACTTCATCCTTTCCGAGGTTAGCACAGGTACTCCTTGTAGGTGACACACGACTTACCGAATGCGGTACTTGACCTCAGTTCACGGGCTACAAGGGCGACAGCCCTTCAGCTATCACTAGCTCCTCTTCTTGGCCCTTATCATGAATCAGTCTTTAACTAAGTTCAATAAGAATTGCAACTAAGTTGTGGCTAGCTTAAAGTTCTAGCATAAAGTGAATTAGAACCTTAAAGTGTTATGACTAGCTTGAAAATTTTTGGACGTAGAGAAAGTTGGACAAATGGTCAGTGATCAGGTTGGTGCTTAACTTTGGTCTATACATTGTGGAAAACATAGAGTGGCATTAAGACCTTTATGCTATTTTGAACAGAAATTACTCTTTTGTTTCATTGGGGGTGTGACAGTTTTCACAAGGTGATCAGTTCAACTTGATTCCACACCCTGAGTTCTCAACAATTAGTGACAACGAGATATTCGATTGAGTTCAATTATATTATCATGTCGAAAGTGTAGTATCAATAACAAGAAAATTTCATGCTGAAGAATTTTCAAAGTTCATCAACCATATATCTTTCATCAATTTCTTTTGGCTACTCCAATTCTTCTACTTTTACTTCGTTAATTTCTTTAATACATTGGTGATATGTTTTATGTTTAGGACAGGAGGGCCCCAAACCATACCATAGTGCCTAGAGAGATTAAGAGCAAGGGCTCTCTTACAATAAATAGAAACATATCATATTTCTCTCTTTTGCAAAACCCAATTGATGCAACTAAAGAACAAACACAAAACCCACCACGGTAAAAGCTAGTCATCTCAGCACAATGTATAAACAAGCATAACAAAATTTACTCATTCCTGATATCATCACTTAAGGTGTTTCCCTTTTTTGATGACATCTTTACCCGTATAATTATATTGGCCGGAGTCTGCTGCAGCTATTCTTCTGTTCAACTCCTAGGCAAGCTGGTCTTATAATTGCTCACATTGATATAACCTTCATGCTTTAAACTTTCCACTCTTTACCTCATCTAGCAGCACGATGTAATACTCCTCGTGTTTTTGTGGCTAATTAATCCTTGCCATCTAAAAGCTAACACATCACTAGTTTGACCAAGTTAACAACATCCAAACAAAATTAGCAACTAACCTCTAAAGGGGATGGAGCTGATTCTTGGGGTTTCTTCTTCTTCTTCACTTTTCCCATTCCCAACCATCAGTGACTCTTCTGATTCTACCACTGTGGTTCTCTTCCTTTTAATTCCTGATATTCACTATGCATTTTTAGTATAACGGTGTTTACAACTTACCAAATAATAAATCTTTCCTCTTCTTTCTCAACCTACCAAATAAGAGTAGAATAGCCAAAGCAGGTACAATGAATAAAATCTTTCTTCTACTTTCTTAGAGGTGAGTCTTGTCAATCTAGTGAGTCCAACAGTCAAGAGGACTATCCAACCACCATAGTTACAGCCTTTGTTCCTTAAAGCAAGACTTCTCAAGGCTTAGTTGGTTGAGTAGGGAATAGGAGATACAACATGTGGTCATTGATGGGTGTGTTAGTCAAAAAGCTCTTCACACGTCGATCGATGGGATCTCATGTGTAATAAATTTTAGCTTAAATGCACCAACAACCCCTGAACTTTCCCAACTCACATCAATTGGTCCTCAAACTTTAACTCAGCAAGTAGAAATGCTCCAACTTTGCAACTAGGCATGTTTTACTCCAACTCATTGACTTGACTATTTTTTTAATGGCTTAAATACATGAAGAGCTCTCAAACTTTTACAAATTATTTATGTTGGTCATCAATTAGAACTTGGATTGCACTAGACCCTAAAATTTAGAATAAACAATAAGCATTATCAAAATTTATTAAAATTAATTAAAATTCATTATAAATAATGAAAATTGATTTTTTGGGTTGGGTAAAGTAAAAAAACCCTAAAAATTAATTATTTCATAAAAACTATTATCCAGGTGTTTGTCAGGCAAATGTAAGATTAGCTATAAAATGATCTTGGTCCTTGATAAAGAAAACATAAAAATAAAAAAAAATGTATTACCTATAATGAAAAAATAACATAATACCTAGAAAATGTATTGTTCTATCAAAGTACCACACTTCATTTCTACATCTAAATTAAGCCATTTTCATCAATTTTACCATTAAATCGGACAAAAATTGTTGAGGTGGAATTGATTAACATTAAAATTAATATAAAACAAAAATTTTCATCCTCAAAATTTTCCAATTAATTATTCTAAACCATCGAATTCTAAAGCTAATGTTTATATCCATAATCTCTAATCTTGCCCTCTTCTAGAAAGAAACAAAATAACACTGATTAACACAATTTGCTGTGTCTTCCTTGCGCACCTCCCATGTTGGAGGAATAAAGGGATGAATAAATGGGATGAATCAAGGGATGATAGTAGTGAATCGATAGGATGAATTAAGGAAGATATGGATGGACTGATGGGATGAATCAAAGTAGGAGAATAGTGAGATAGGCCCTCAAAAAGCTATTTTATTTAGGAACTATCACCAACCTTTGAAAAGAAGCAACCCAGCCTAACATATATAAAAAAAAAGGAAAACATCAGGTGACAGAACGGGCCGCAACCTAGCCCAACACCAAGGGACAAAGGCAAAAAGATACTGTAGTTTACTGTAGAAATGCATAGTAACCCAAAATGATAATTAGAATATAGTATAGTATAATTAGTTTGATCTACCAACAAAGGACCTAACAAAACCTGCTTTCTCTTTTAAAGTTGTTTGCTTTAATAGGTAATAAGCAAACAATTCATTTCTGTGAATCCTATCCCAAGCGGCAACAATTTCACCAGAAATGATGAAGCCTCCATGAAAGAACTCTATAAGGTACTGTACAATTGGAGAAGCATCCGAGGATGTGCCTTCTCCACGAGGCCTTCTGTGACTCCTGCTGTTGCTACCGTTGGTGATCACTCCAAGATGACCAAGCAAACTATGACCAAACACTTCTCTGGAGCCTTTAGCCAGTGGCTCATTAGTAGGGAAGCAAGTGCTGGAAAAATCAAACGTTTTCCTGCACCCCTCGAACGTCCCAAATATATCCCTCAACAACCTCCTCTTAGTATAAGTTTGCAAAACAAGTTTTAACCAAATTGTGTCAAACATAAATATAAAATCATAATCTAGCACCTAATAAAATTTTGGCATTTTTTTATCCCAAAATGTTTCAATATTTAGGAGGTGAGAGATTGCAGTTGTGCAAAAAATATACAAGCAAAAGGCCCAAACAATCAAAGCTTGCTAGTATGGTATGGGTAGATATAAAGATAACGGCTTCTCTAAGAATCCAAGGAAGAAAAGAACCAACTCTTGTTATATGTTCAGCAATATTTACCTATAACTACAAATTACTCTCTTAATTACAACAAAAAGCAATTTCAATCATATTTAACATTTTTTTTACTTACTGTAAATGAAAATATTAAATTTAGCAACAATGAATCTTCACTCTTTGAATTAGGTCCAAAGAACAAACACAAAACCTAATACAATGAACGTTAGTCGTCTTAGCAAAATGTATAAACAAGCATTAATCAGCATGGAATTTGAAGGAAAAAAAAAAAGAAGTAAGATTCACAAATGAACTTGACAAAAACAAAACTTACCCTTTTCTGATATTGTCGTTTGACATGCCTACCTTTTTCGGTGATATCTTTACCCATATAATTACATTATGTAAAGGCTCTCCAAGTACTTCCCCAAGCTTGAATTTTGAGGTAAGTAAATCCCAAATAATTTTCCTCGAATAAGTTTTATTAAGCAAGGAAAGCAAGCTAAGTAGGGTTAATTGAGTTCCAAAATGTACCTAAAAGGCAAAAAGAGCAAAACGGTAATTTTGGCCAAAGTTAATGGCATGATCAAAATTTCAATGAAATTAGGTTTATGAAAGTGTTTTAAGATAGATAAGTTAAGACCATAAGTGTTTCTAACCATTTGAACCAAAAGTGAAAGTTAAGGGTGAAAAATGCACTAAGTGAGAAATCGAGCTATTATGTCTTATAATGACTTAAGTGACCTAAGGGCATAGTGTTTAGGTAAGAAATACCATTCAATGGGACCAAGGAGTGTTGGTGTAGGAAGAGTTTAGGTGGCCTATGTGAATCAAAGTTGGTTATATATATTTGGAAGAGTTGGGACTATTCATCATCTCTTCCATCCACCATTTTCATGGCTCTCTCCTCCATAGCTCCTCCTTATCAAAGCTCCTAAATCACCTAAAACTCCATGAAATTTGAAGGTCCCAAAGCCATCCAAACAAGCCCTAGCTCATTTTTGGTAGAATTGGTGCATTTGAGCTTGGTTTTGCAAGTTTTTGGTTCAAACACAAAGGTAAGCATCTTTCATCCTTGTGGGTTAGTTCTAAGCTTGTTAAATGGTTAGAAATGGTCTTAATTTTTTTCCCTTGGTGTCCAATTCGGTTGAATTCAAGCTTGGAACTCAAAGGAACTTCATTGAGCTCAAGTGTGCACGTTGCTTGCTTCTTGCTTTAAGGATGATTTGAGGTAAGAGATTTAAGTTAATTTAGCTCAAATAATGCATATAAATGTAGTATTACATGTGAAAATGAATTAAAAACTAGACCAATGAGAATTAGCTTTAGGGATTGAAAAATTAAGCAAGTTTCACGCAAGGTAGCACGCTGTCGCATAATGCTAGAAATGATTTGGCGATGCATCGCCAAATGGTGACGTGTTGCCAATGACTTCCCATGAAACTTAAGAACTGATGCCTTTGGTGATGTGCCACCAATGGCATCACGAAGGCACAAGTCCTTCAAGCTTGGGGCAACCTAAAAATGTCTTAATCTCTCAGTTATCATCCCTAGGCCATTTAAGATTTTTTGTAGCATTGGTTAGGTCTAGAACGCATTCTAAAGTTGGGAATTATGCATTATTTAGGCATTAGCTAAGTGGTGTGGTTAAGGTAAGGTAAGTAATGGTAGCTAAGAGGGTTAAAGTGCTTAAGTTGCTAAGGGAGCACTAAGGGGATTAAAATGGGTTCCAAATCCTTTGATGGCCTAGTGGGAGGTCATAGACCTTCGGGCAATAAGAAGGAAACCCAAGAGGATCCTAGCCAAACACTATGGTTTTGTCAATAAGCCACCAAGGAGCCCTAAGCTACACTAAATGAGCTTGGCAAGTTGAACCACATAAGGCAGCTACCCTGTACATAAGTTAAGGGAAGAGGCGGGTAAGGAAGAAGTAAACGGTGACTTACTTCAAGTAACTTGTCTGAGGCAAGAAAGGGTTGAGTAAGTGATGACTTACTCTAAGGTGCCCATAAGGGGACTTCATGGGGTTGGTTATGTGCTAGCATAGGATATGAGGGCCAGTGTCCAAGTACCCCAGCCATATGAGCTTACAGCAAGTCTAGCACCTACGGGTGTAAGGAAGTTTAAGTGCATTTTCTTGTGCATGTTTCACTCATCCATCCATCCATCCATCCACTATTTGCATTGTTTGTTATTCTTGTTCTTGTTTTTGGTTGAATTATTGGCTGCTTGTTTGCTCTATTTGCTATATGTGCTTGTTATGCTTTGCATGCTTGCATTTGTTTCCCCCTACAAGTGACGAATCCCTTGCTGAGTACTTTTGAGTACTTACCCCTTAAGTGTTGTGTAGCTATTAAGCAGGCTAGTCAGGCTTAACAGTTGGTAAGGAGTGACTAGTAAAGCTAAGTTTTATTGGTTTGAAGGTACTCTCTAAATAGAACGCCTTACATTTCTAAACTATTTGTAGCATAAGCTAGTACTGACCAAAGTGTTTACCTTACAATTTAAGGCTAAGTGAGTACATGGAAAGTGTGGCTAATCACTTAACGCTAGCTTGCTTTGGTAAAGAGCTAAGGATGGATCTTAGTAGATATAAGTTGCTTCTTCAAAATGTATGGTATTTTCAATCAAAAAAATTGCCTCTACTAGTGTCCATTGGTGTGTATAACACTAGGGTTACATTTGGGTACATATAAGATTGAGATGTATGCACATAGTTGTTACTTGAAGTTAAAGCATCTAAATTTTTTACGTTTTGGCTTGTTTTCACTTATGTTTTATGAACTAGCATGCCACAGTTTTCAATATTATTTTAATTTATTGTTATCGCATAGCCAGGAAAATGTATCCATATTTCCTATGCAGGGTAAGCAAAGTAACTAGTTGCATGTAATGATTTAAAATACTTTACGAGTAATAAATAGCCAATTGTAACCTAAGTGGGATTATAGTTCCTAAAGAGCCTACCGGTGTTAGTAAAATTAGGGCACTGGGGCCCTGTTCTGCCACACATTGCCCAGAGCTTGTGATAGTTATTCTTCTATTCAGCTCCTGCACAAGTTGCATCAAGTAGTCCTTTCTATAAAACAACTTTGACGCCGAGTAAGCACTAGTCCTAACATCCTTCATAAGCTAGATGAAAATGACCTTGTGTGTTTGATGCCAATTAGTCATTGTCATCTAAAAGCCAATTGATTACTAGTTTGATTAAGTCAACAAAATCCAAACCAAATGAGCAACAAATCTTTGAGGTTGACGAGACTGTACATTCTTAAGGTCTACTGCACTTTCTCTCTTCCCAAGAATCCTAACCACAACATACCTTTCTGATTCTATTGTTGAAGTTCATTTTTTTAAGTCCTTGATATTCTCTTTGCATTGATCTAGTGGTTTTCATGACCTACCAAATAGTAAATAGGAGTCGACTAGTGATATGATCAAGGAAGGCACACATGGAGAAGGCAAGGACCCATTGAAGGTTTCTAGTGGACCTATGACAAGGAAGAAAGCTAAGGAGCTCTCAAGTGCACTACAAGCCTTTGTTTCAAGCTTCTTCATGGAGAATGGACATGAAACTTCACAAGGAGCTGCTGGAACTTTCAAGACACCATATGGAGATGATGGATATACTTGGTACTCAGTTCTGGAGTGCTTAGACAAGTCACAAAATAAGGACACCAAGGACACCACTCAAAGTGCACCATTTGAGCCACCTTAAGTGTTCTTGATGCATTTTGTGCCCATAAGCTGGATTTTTGAGCTCTAACTTTCTAGACCTATTTTTGCACATCTAAGAGGAAGATTCATGTCATTGGAACTCAAAGATTCAAGCTGGGAGCTGAAGATACAAGTGAAAGCCCTAAAGTGCCCAAAAATGCACCCGAAAAAGGCTATTTGGGGGTTTTCGGGTTTAATCTTGTATTTGCATTTTATTTTTGTTCAATTACTGTTTAGATACATTATTTAGGATGTTATTTAGGCTATGAAATTAATTCAGGTCGCTTAGGACAGGTGGCATACGCTGCATACACAAAACAAGTTAGAAAGGGTTTAGGAGTCCTAATTGGACTGGGTTTTCTTGAGTCCTTTGTAACTAGGTTTCCTAGGTGACTTGGGCTGCGAATTTTGCCCAGATTTTTACCCTAGTTTAGGCCTATATAAAGGCACATATTCTGGATGTAAACACACAGATTATTGCCGAAATAATATTGCTCTTTGGAGAGGTTTTCTCTTTGGTTCTTGGCGGACTGCCTTGGTGCACAAGTGTGCTTGTGTTCTTGGAGTTCTATACTTCTCGTTTCTAATCACAGGTTGATTAGGGGTGGGGGTTTCAAACCTAGTCTTTTTGATGTCTTGTGGAGCTTGAATCACATCTTGGGCGCATTTCATGGTCATTATACCATAGGGGTTCGCATCAGTTGGTATCAGAGCCACAAGTTCCATTGAAGGACATATCTTTGTGTTCTTGTTTTAGCTTCGGTTTTCTCTCAATTTTGTCCAGTAATTTTGTGTCTTAATTCTCTGTTTTAATCTTTTTTCTTCTTGTTTCAGGTCTGTCCTTTTTATTCCATCCTTGTTCAAGTCCGAAAATCACAAAAACAACAAAAAGAAGTCAATCCGTGTTGTCTAGTTTTCTCGGTTTCAAATTGTTTGTTCCTGATTATTTCTTATCTTTCTGTTTTGTGTCCAGCCCTATTAATCTCTCTTGTTTTCATTGTTTCCAGCATCCTAGAGTCAAGAAAACACCAAAAAAAGAAGGATCCAAGTTCAGGAAGTTTCGGTATCAAAAAGTTGTTTCAAAATTGTGCAAGTTTCAATAGTTTCTTGTTTTGGCCGAATAGAAAACTGACTTTTTGTCTTTGGCAGCAAGGAACTTGAAGGAGAAAGTTGTTTTAGCATCAAAACAGCAAGCAAAAAAAAAAAAAAAAAAAAAAGAGGAAAAAAAAAAAAAAAAGAAAAAGAAAAGAAAGAAAAAGAAAAAAAGAGCTTGCAAAAAGAGAAGTTTTCTCAAAGTGTTGAAAGTTTTGTGCCCCAAAACCTATCCCATTGTTTTTAAGCCAAAAAGCTTTCTTTGTGGTTCTTGTGATCATCAATTGCAAGAGCTTCCTAGAGTCTTTTAAAGCTTGTTTAGCCCACCTCTTTTGGAGTCAAAATAGTTCTTCAAAAATTCAAGTTTTCTTGTGTGCTTTGAGGATACTTTTCTTAGAACTTTTGAGAACTCTTTGAATAGCAATATCTCACTAACAAATTGAGTGTTTGAGTGTTAATCTTTTGAGTGAAACACATGAGGTGAGTGCTTGTCAGGATCTTTGAATTTTCAGGAGTATGGAGGGCCAAGAGGATAGGAGGATGGAAGTAAGGAACAATGATGAGCCAACCATGAGAGAGCTTCAAGAAACTCTCAATAGACTTGTTGGGAGGATTGAGGACATTGACTTGAGGTTGCCAAGGAGACCAAATCCCATCTTGCAACCAAGGAGAGGTCCAAGGAGAGAAGAGCCCGAGGAGGAAGAAGGGCATTGGCATGACCATGGGCTTCCAAGGAGGGGGGAGCCAAGGGAGGACAACAGTCTAAGCTCCATCAAACTTACCATTCCACATTTCCAAGGGAAGAGTGATCCAGATGCATATTGGGAGTGGTAGCAAAAGATTGAGATGGTGTTTGGGTGCCATCACTATTCTGAGGAAAAGAAAGTTAAAGTGGCTACTATTGAATTCACTGATTATGCTCTTGTATGGTGGAACTAGGTTGTCACTTCTAGGAGGAGGAATGAGGAGGAACCCATCAATACATGGAGAGCTTTTAAAGCCATGATGAGAAAGAGATTTGTTCCAAGTTACTACTAGAGAGATCAACACCTCAAACTTCAAAGGCTTGTGCAAGGCCAAAGGAGTGTGGAGGACTATCATAAGGACTTGGAGATGACACTAAGCCGAGCCAATATCATTGAAGATGAGGAGGCTACCATTGCTAGATTCATCAATGGCCTTAACCATGAGATTGCCAACAAAGTGGAGATGGTGCCATATGTCAACATGGAGGATTTGCTTCACCATGCCACTAAGGCCGAAAGAATCATCAAGAGGTCTAAGGCATCCAAGATGGCTCAAGGAGGAAGTTCCACATGGAGGGGAACATGGAGCAAGGAGGCACCAAAGCCAAGAATGGAGGCTACCAAGGGAAGCATGTCTCGGCCTCAACAAGACAAACCCAAGGTGCCACCCAAAGATGTGCCCAAGTCAAGGGAGATTGAATGCTTCAAGTGTAGAGGCAAGGGGCACTACATGAGAGATTGTCCTAACAAAAAGGTGATGATTCTCAAAGATGATGGTGAGATCACATCCGAGGAAGAGGATGCCATGGAGGATACACCACCTTTGGAGGATGATGAGCAAAACACACTTGAGCCCGAGGAAGGTGACTTTGCTTTTGTTGCTAGGAGAGCTCTAAGTGTACAAGCCAAGGAGGAGGCCAATCAAAGGGAGTGCATATTCCACACTAGATGCCGAATCAAAGATCAAGTGTGCAGCCTCATTGTTGATGGAGGAAGTTGCACCAATGTAGCAAGTTCAACCATGGTGGAGAAGTTGAAGCTTCCAACTCAAAAGCACCCACAACCATATAGGCTTCAATGGTTGAATGATGCCGGGGAGGTAAAAGTGGTAAAGCAAGTTTCAGTTAAATTCAAAATTGGTACTTACCATGATAAAATTCTTTGTGATGTTGTTCCTATGCATGCTTGCCACATTTTGCTTGGAAGGCCGTGGCAATTTGATAAGAAAGTCACACATAATGGAGAGAAAAACTTGTACTCATTTGTCCATGAAGGAAGGCCAGTCACACTTAGTCTACTTTCACCACAACAAGTTTTGGAGGATCAAAGGAAACTTCAAAGTAAGGTTGAGAGAAAAATAGATGAGGGGAAAGTTGAGGGCAAGAGTGAAGAGGGGAAAGCCGAGAGACAAAATGAGAGATCAAGTGAGATGAGTGACCATGAGGGGAAGAAGAGTGGAGAGTTCCCAACAGAAAAGAATGAAAGGAAGTTGAGTGGAAAAAATGAGTGCTATATTGCTAAAATGAGTGATGTGAGGAAAGCCATTCAAGCACAAAGACCAGTGCTTCTTTTAATTTACAAAGAATCTTTACTTGTTGTCAATGATCTAACACATCTTCCTAGTGTTGTTGTGTCTTTGTTGCAGGACTTTGAAGATGTTTTCCCTGAAGATCCGAAAGGTTTGCCTCCAATTAGAGGCATTGAGCATCAAATAGACCTAGTCCCGGGAGCACCAATTCCAAATCGGCCAGCTTATAGAACCAATCCCGAGGAGACTAAGGAGATTGAGAAGCAAGTAAAGGAGTTGTTGGACAAAGGCCTTGTGAGGGAAAGTTTGAGTCCTTGTGCCGTACCTGTACTTTTGGTGCCAAAGGAGGATGGTTCATGGCGCATGTGCATGGATTGTAGGCCTGTCAACAAGATCACTGTAAAGTATAGACATCCTATTCCTAGACTTGATGATATGCTTGATGAGTTGCATGGTTCTACTTTATTTTCAAAGATTGATTTAAAAAGTGGGTACCATCAAATTAGAATGAGGGAAGGGGATGAATGGAAAACTGCTTTCAAAACAAAGTTTGGACTTTATGAATGGTTAGTTATGCCTTTTGGATTAACTAATGCTCCTAGTACTTTCATGAGACTTATGAATCATGTCTTGCGTGACTTCATTGGTAAGTTTGTTGTTGTGTACTTTGATGATATCTTAGTATATAGCAAGAACTTAGAAGAGCATGTTGGACACCTCACACAAGTACTAAGCACTTTAAGAGGACAAAAGTTGTATGCTAACTTAAAGAAGTGCTCTTTTTGTGTTGACAAAGTTGTTTTCCTTGGATTTGTTGTGAGTTCACATGGAATTGAGGTAGATCAAGAGAAGGTGAGAGCCATACAAGAATGGCCGACGCCAACATCCATTACTGAGGTGAGATCTTTCCATGGGTTAGCTAGCTTCTATAGGAGGTTTGTTAGAAATTTTTCTACCATTGCTGCACCTCTAACTGAAGTTATAAAGAAGAATGTGGGATTTAAGTGGGGAAAAGCTCAAGAAGATGCTTTCGGGTTGTTAAAAGAAAAGTTATGCCATGCACCACTTTTAGCTTTGCCTAACTTTGCTAATACTTTTGAAGTTGAGTGTGATGCTTCAGGTATAGGCATTGGAGCTGTATTGATGCAAGGAGGCCGCCCCATTGCATACTTTAGTGAGAAGTTGAATGGTGCTAGCTTGAACTATCCCACATATGACAAGGAGCTCTATGCTTTGGTAAGAGCTTTGGAGACTTGGCAACATTATTTGTGGCCAAGAGAGTTTGTGATTCACACTGATCACCAAGCCCTTAAGTTTCTTAGTGGGCAAGGTAAGTTGAATAGGAGGCATGCTAAATGGGTAGAGTTTATTGAGTCATTCCCATATGTTATCAAATACAAGCAAGGTAAGGATAATGTAGTGGCGGATGCACTTTCAAGAAGGTATGCTTTACTTTCAGCTTTAGATGCAAAAGTTTTGGGTTTTGAACACTTGAAGGATTTATATGCTAGTGATGATGATTTCGGTGAGATTTATTCTAAGTGTTCTAAGTTTGCTTTTGAGAAGTTCTATCAAGTTAATGGGTTTCTTTTCAAAGAAAACAGGTTGTGCATTCCAAAGACATCTTTGAGGGAATTGCTCACAAAGGAAGCTCATTGTGGAGGACTTATGGGACACTTTGGACAAGCCAAGACTTTGCATACTTTGAAGGAACATTACCATTGGCCGAATATGGTAAAGGATGTGAAGAAGGTATGTGAGCAATGCATTGCATGTAGGAAGGCAAAATCCACTCACACTTCACATGGGTTATACACACCACTTCCTACACCTAGTCATCCATGGGTAGATATTTCTATGGACTTCATTGTTGGATTGCCTAGGACTAAGGGAAACCGTGACTCAATCTTTGTTGTAGTTGATAGGTTTTCTAAGATGGCTCATTTTATTCCATGCAATAATACTGATGATGCTATTCATGTGGCTGAATTTTTTTTCAAAGAGATTGTTAGACTTCATGGTGTTCCTAGAACTATAGTTTCGGATAGAGATACTAAGTTTCTAAGCCACTTTTGGAGGACTTTGTGGGGTATGTTAGGAACTAAGCTTTTGTTTTCTACATCTTGTCACCCACAAACTGATGGGCGAACTGAGGTAACTAATAGGACTTTAGGTTCCATGCTTAGAGCTATCATTGGTAAAAATTTGAAAGCTTGGGAAGATTGTTTGCCTCATGTAGAATTTGCTTATAATAGGTCCATGCATACTACTACTAATTTGTCACCTTTTGAGATTGTTTATGGTTTTAATCCTTTAACTCCATTGGATCTTTTGCCATTACCTACTCATGAGGTATCTAGTTTGGATGGTAGTAAGAAGGCTGAGAGCATCAAGAGGTTGCATGAGAAGGTTAAGCAACAAATTGAACTCAAAAATCAACAAGTTGCTAAGAAAGCCAACCAAGGCCGAAGGAGAGTTGTGTTTGAACCTGGAGATTGGGTTTGGTTACACATGAGAAAAGAAAGATTTCTAGCTGCAAGAAGGACTAAGCTTCATCCAAGAGGAGATGGACCATTCCAAGTCATTAAGAAGATCAATGACAATGCATACATGCTAGACTTGCCGGGTGAGTACAATGTGAGTGCTACTTTTAATGTTTCTGATTTATCTTTGTTTGAACATGCAGATTCATGGATGAATCCTTCTAAGGAGGGGGGAGTTGATATGATCAAGGAAGGCACACATGGAGAAGGCAAGGACCCATTGAAGGTTTCTAGTGGACCTATGACAAGGAAGAAAGCTAAGGAGCTCTCAAGTGCACTACAAGCCTTTGTTTCAAGTTTCTTCATGGAGAATGGACATGAAACTTCACAAGGAGCTGATGAAACTTTCAAGACACCATATGGAGATGATGGATATGCTTGGAACTCAGTTTTGGGGTGTTTAGACAAGTCACAAAATAAGGACACCTAGGACATCACTCAAAGTGCACCATTTGAGCCACCTTAAGTGTTCTTGATGCATTTTGTGCCCATAAGCTGGATTTTGAGCTCTAACTTTCCAGACCTCTTTTACCACATCTAAGAGGAAGATTCATGTCATTGGAACTCAAAGATTCAAGCTGGGAGCTAAAGATACAAGTGAAAGCCCTAAAGTGCCCAAAAATGCACCCGAAAAGGCTATTTGGGAGTTTTCAGGTTTAATCTTGTATTTGAATTTTATATTTGTTCAATTCCTATTTAGGTAAATTATTTAGGATGTTATTTAGGCTATGAAATTAATTCAGGTCGCTTAGGACAGGTGGCATACGCTGCATACACAAAACAAGTTAGAAAGGGTTTAGGAATCCTAATTGGACTGGGTTTTCTTGAGTCCTTTGTAACTAGGTTTCCTAGGTGACTTGGGCTGAGAATTTTGCCCAGATTTTAACCCTAGTTTAGGCCTATATAAAGGCACATATTCTGGATGTAAAACACAGATTAATGCCGAAATAATATTGCTCTTTGGAGAGGTTTTCTCTTTGGTTCTTGGCGGACTGCCTTGGTGCACAAGTGTGCTTGTGTTCTTGGAGTTCTATACTTCTCGTTTCTAATCACAGGTTGATTAGGGGTGGGGGTTTTAAACCCAGTCTTTTTGATGTCTTGTGGAGCTTGAATCTCATCTTGGGCGCGTTTCATGGTCATTATACCATAGGGGTTCGCATCAACTAGTCCACTACATTCTCATAGGCAAGTCTTGTCAATCAAGTGAAGAATTTAGAGAACTATCCAACCACTTTAGTTACTGCTCTCCATTACAGATAATTAACAATATTTTTAATTCTTCGAGGTGAGACTTGTCAAGGCATCACTCAAGCAAGGAATAAGTGATATAGCACGATGGTCATTGATGGGTGAATCAACATTGATCTCGTATGTAATAAATTTTTCAGCATGATCAACATTAAGAATGTCAAAGTGAACAACAGCTCAATTAATTGGTGAATCAATGTTGATCTTATATGTAATAAATTTTTAGCATGATCAACATTGATTTGAAGTCAAAGTTAACATTAGCTTAAATAATTGGCCAAAACAACATTGGTCCTTCCCTGTCATGCTTACTTTAAAAAAGTTTAACTAAATCTACCTCATATTCGATGAAGGTGACTGGTTAAGATCAACAACACTCAATGTCATTACTGCAATGGCTTAAATTCAGCATGGATTGAGGGTTATTTGGTTTAAGTTCAGTTGGTCTATAACTTGACCAACTTTTTTATTTTGTTGTCATTATTCCTACTACCAGGAAATTTTTTTAACTTGAATTAACTTGAAATTTATTTATCTAATTTTATGCCAAGAAATCAATGATCTTACTAAGATTTCTGGCTACCGAGTAAATGATATAAAGTTCCATAAAAGAAATATAATTGAAATGTCTGCTTCAAAAACTAAATACCAAAAATGATGCATATAGAGGTTAAGGTATAATTATGAAGGAATCCTGTGAAAAGGTTTTTTCCCTACTAGTTTTTTAAAATTGAACTTCTCAATTATAATAGTTTTTCTCAATTATTTTTTTCACTCGAACAGCCAGGTTGCTCACCCTAGACTTCTGTTTTTAAGCCATTCAAACAAATAGTGTTAAGTCATAAGGTTTTCAAGCTAAGCACTTTCTATCAATCATGGATGGATGGCTGCGGATGACAAATTTCACCGACCCGCCGCCTCCCAAAGATTTAGGGTTTATGAAGTTATTTTCAATTTAGTGTTCACACGATAAAGGAAGCTAAGACCAATGTTGATCTCGACGATAATTGAGCTTTCTTTGTGCATTATAGGCCTAAATGCACCATTAGTCCTCCAACTTTGAGAACTCGCACGAGTTGGTCCCTTAACTTTGACTTAGTATGGCTTAGTCCTTAAACTTTGTACAATCATGCAACTTAGTCTTGAACCTTTTTAAAATAGTGTGACTTAGCCCTTCATCTATTAGTATAAAGTATAATCTACAACTTAAGTCGGCCAAAGTGCGTAAACAACCCTTAAACTTAGGCAAAATGGATGAGTTAGTCCTTGGACTTGGACTCAGTGAAAAGATGCTCTCAAACTTTTTAAAATTGGGCAAGTTAGTCCATGGTGTATGAAATTCGTACCACATGGGCTAAAGTGTAGTAACACCATAACTTTTCTGTTGGCCACTTACACCCATCCAACCCCAATCTGTGTCGAACCCCTAGCTCGTAGAAGGAAAAAGGAAATTAGGGTTCTTTCGCTCTGTAATTCGTAAACCCAATTAGCCTACTTTCACTCAAATCATATTTTAATTCTTGATGTCTCAATCATCCAGAAGCTCGAGAGTGTCTCTAAGTTTGAAATTCAAGGGAGAAGGTAAGGAAAGGTATCATTGTCATTTTGGAATGGATGCCCGCATGTATACAGCCTGGAAAGATAGAAAGAATGTTGGCCAAAGGTTTTACATATGCCCATATTATAAGGTAATCCTTGTAGAGCTAAGTGGTGTGGTTAAGGTAGAGCTAAGTAGAGTGGGAAGGGGGAATAAGTGCTCAAGTTGTCAAAGGATCACTAGAGGGATTAAGTCAAGTTTTGAAGTCTTCATTAGCCCAAGAGTTACATCTTAGAGCTTTGTGGAGATGAGGAAGAAACCTAAAGGGATCACAACCAAACCATAAGGTTTGGTAAGAAAGCCACTAATGAGCTCTAAGCTAAGGTCTGAAAGTTTGGCAAGTAGGACCACATAAGATGGCTACCTTACACCATAAGTTAAGGGTAAGAAGGTAAGTTTTGAAAGGAGGTAACGACCTACTCTAGGACCCGTAAGTGGGACTTAAGGGAGGTAAAGGATTTGGGATATGAGGGCAGTGTCTCAAGTACCTCCATCATTTGAGCTCATGGAAAGAAAAGGACACCTAAGGTGTAATAAGTGTCAATGATGGCGTGTGCTGCATATCGTACATTCATGCATTACATATTCTTATGTTTTTTGTTGTGTTGATTGTTGGTTGGTTGTATGTTTGTGTGCCATATTGTATGTTTGCTTACTATCTTTCTTGCAAGTACCCCAGGGGATCCTTACTAAGTACATTCATGTACTCACTCCCTTAAGTTTGTTGTGCAGGTTCTAATGCTGGGCCCAACAAGTAACGGTTAGTTATGAGCTAAGTTTCTTCTTTTTATAGGTACTGTTCTACAGAATCCTTGAAATTCTAAGTTTGCTCGAGGGTTAAGCTTTGTACTAACTAAGTTCTATGCCGTTATAGTTTCAAGGCTAAGTGGTGCACAAGGATAAAAAGGGGCTTGCACTTAGAGTGTGATAACTCAAAGGTGGGGCTCAAGTGAAGGATCTTAGTTAAGGATTTTTTCTTGTATGTATATAGTACCTTGTGTACTAGGATGTTACCTCTATTAGGATACATTGTGGTGTAAAACCATTTAGTTACTTTTGAGTGCATGCTAGTGATGTAATGTGTGCACAAACTATTACTTGAAGTTAAAGTAACTTGTATTTCAATGTCTTGACATGGTTTAAGTACTTTTAAAATGCATGCTCGACTAATGTTTTTCTAAAATGGTTTACTTAATTGTTTGCATCACCAAGACAAACGCATGCATATCTTATTGCAGGGTAGGCTAAGAAACTAGTTGCACGTAAACTAAACTGTTTTAATTTACCTACAAGTAATAGTTAGCCAATAGTAACTTAGTCGGATCACAGTCCTAAAGGGCATACAAGTTAAGCATAACGAGGCATTGGGACCTCGTTCCATGATACATGTACTTGTCGGTTATGGTTTGGCTTGTCTAATTGATGGTGAGCAAATTGTTTTTGCTGGTTGATGGCTTGATAAATGGTTTTCAATTAGTTTGTTCTTTTTAAAAATATATACAAATAGCATTTAATGGAATTTTTCATTCCTTTTGTTCATTTTATCTGGTTGTTTTTTCCAGTTGCTGGCAGAAGGGATTACTTGCAAAAATACCCTGCCTTTACATGAAGAAGGAAAATAGAAATTGTTGGCTAAAATTGTTCTTTTTTTGTTTTCTGGAGTTGACCTTCTATATAGTTATTATATTTCATTTTAAAGTGGTCTAACCTGGGCTATATTTGTTACAATTTGTAGAGGCGGTGTTAACAACAATTCAAAGGTAGGTTGTGGTTATTTGCACTAGATTGATGAAAGGTTGAGCTTGCGTGCACATAAGGCAATTAAAAAGCTTATAAGCAAGGCTAGAAAAGCTGAAGCAAAGACTAAAGACCGAGAGTTCGATTTAAAGAGGTGAATGGTGATGAGGACTATGGAAGTAAGCAATTAGAGGCTGATTCGGTTATTAAGAGGATTGATAGATTGTATGAAGATGTGAAAGCTATAAAGGCTATGATTGATAGCAATTGTACATGTTTCGTTGTAGGAGTTATTGGTATTTTCATTTATGTTGGATGTATTTGGTCTACTTTTAAGGTTGAGGTTTTGTAATGGTCAGCTTATGTTGGGAAAGTTTTGAGAAAAATTGGAAGGTTTGATTGTTTCAGACAATCTCCTTTTGTACGTAGTCACCTATATTGTTTATATAGATTCATATTTCACGCCAAGTGTTACCAGGTTATTAGGTTTAAGATTCTGGTTGGAATAGTACCGTAAGTAGGTCAATATGGTACCGGATTCAATATAGAACATACTTATTCTTAGCATACCCAATGATTATTATTAATATTGAATTTATAGGATGTACTTTACAATTAATAAGGAAGAATCTTCTTAAACCCATTACATTCTTAATTATTTTACATTGAGTGAAAATAATACAAAAAATCATATTAAACCAACAATTACATTTTTATTATATAGATCATATTTGCTAACTTTTAGAATAATCTAAAATCTATAGCATTTTTATCTAAAAAGTGCACATTTCTTCTTAAGTTTAAACAATGTTAGAAAAGTA
Organism: Aquilaria sinensis; assembly: GCA_005392925.1. Taxonomy (NCBI): domain Eukaryota; kingdom Viridiplantae; phylum Streptophyta; class Magnoliopsida; order Malvales; family Thymelaeaceae; genus Aquilaria; species Aquilaria sinensis. The sequence continues at coordinate 284,198 of SMDT01002229.1, read as the reverse complement.
AGAAGCTAGTTTCTTTGTCATCAAAAGGTTGGTGTTTGATGTTTGATGTTTGATTTTGATAGTTTTGAGTATTTGGTTTTGAAGGAGTGTCATATTAAATTTTGAGTTATAAATTTTTTAATTGAACTTAATCGTTGTAAACTTTCAAATTTCATGAATTTATATTTAACATTATTTAATTTTTTCTTTTATTGTTCATATTTTTATACAAGTTAACATCCTGCCGTCCCCCTAGACTTATTTTCTGGGAACGTTTTGTTCGGGTTCAAATCTTATAAATGAGAAAAACAAGCTTTAGGAGAGCTTCCCTCTAAATCCAATATGGATCAATTTAGATTACTTGAACCCAAGTTGGCTATCTCCCCTCTCTCTCTCTTTCTATATATATATATATATATATGTTGGGTTTTAGCAATAAATATACTAAATGATTTAATTTCATGTTAGTCGCTTAGCTTTAAATGTTGTACTATTTTAGTCCTTAACTTATTAACCATTTTATTTTTTCCCTAAACCTTTTAGCATTTCTTTATTTATGCTCTATAAATTGATTATTTTTTATATTCCCATGCATCAAATATGTATAGTGAGAATGAAAATATAATGCCATATAGGAACCGTTAATACATGTATATCTTACAAGATCAATACGCAATCCGACTACAATATAATACAAAAAAAACCCTTGACCCAAAATAAAAAAACAAAAAAAAAAATCCAACCAAATTCCTACTTGCAATCCTATTTGGAAAGTAAAAATTTGGATGAAGATTTTTTAAAAGTATAATATTTGATACCATTTGGTGATGAGCCAAACTAAAATATTTTTCATAGGTTTACGACAAAAATTGAATGGTTAATAAGTTAGGGACTAAATTAGTAAAATATTAAAGTTAAGGGACTAACATAAAATTAAGTCTTTTAGCATATTTATAGCTAGCATGTATTGCTAAAACCCAACAATCACAGACAGACACCTAAAAATTAGCCTTCAGCAGACTCTTTACCTATAGAAGAGACACAAATGGATGGTTAACCACAACATCTGCACATATATATAAAATGTATTATCATATCAAAACACTTCAGTTTCAAATTTTCTACTGTAGAATAGAACATCAAAATATCATCTACGATCAGAATCACAATAATGTGATAACTAAAAAGCCAAAGTACGCCAATAACCCTCCAACTTACACAAAATGAATGAGTTAGTCCCTGAACTTGGACTCAGTGAAGAGAAGCCCTCAAACTTGTAAAAATTGGTTAACTCAGGTTACTTTGTGCCACATTAATTATCCTTCCATGGGCTAAATGGCACCATTGGCCCTTGGATTCATTTGGTTGTTCAATTTCCTTTCTAGATATCTTATACTTATAATTTAATCACTTAAGTTAATGTTTACTTTATTTCATAGTTGGTAGCCAAAAGGCTAGCACCCCAACTTCCTGATGAACAACTCGAGCAATCGAAGGCGGTCCCCTCCGGACCATAACACCTTCGAATTAGAACACCTTTAGGAGAACTAACCAAGGAGCACCGTTGGATAAGAGAACCACTGGACAAGGAAGATCAACCTTATCCCAAATAAGGTTGCTTGGATGCCTGACCTACTTTGGCCATATTAACACATGTCATTCGGGACCACAGGCCAGGTAGTTATCACATCACTGCCAAATCATGACAAAGCATCATTCTACCTACTCACACAACAGCATGGATTTTCCAGTTGTCAAAATTCTACATTTGTTGGCCAATTTAGGCAACTGGTACTTAAAAGTATGAGATAACTCACAGTCATTAGTGTTCATTGTGCATAAATCTTTTAGAACCTGTATATCTCACAAGATCAATAAGCGATCTGACTCCAACAAAAAATGAAAAAAACCCTAGACTTAATGTATAAAAATAGAAAAAAATTCCAACCAAAGCATGCCCTTTAATCTTCCCCCTTCATTGTCCACATAGCACAATCTTGGACCCTATGGCATGCATATTGCAATTCCATGCAAGCAAGGATTCAAATTGTAAACATCTAAAGTATATGCGTGCACATGTGATGGAGGTTTGCTCAATACCATTTCATCCCACCATGCAATTAATCCCATTCCACGGTATGAATAAAGAATTTTTGTCAGTAGCTTGGATGTTGCAATTATTGAAATTTTGCGTTTGCTGACCAATTTATGTAGCCAGCACTTAAAAATAAGAGAAAAATCACAGTCATCAGTGTTCTTCATACATAAATCTTCTAAAAATTGTATATCTCACAAGATCAATAAGTGATCCGACTCCAACATAATACAAAAATAACCCTAGACTCAAAATCAAAAAAACAAAAAAACAAATCCAACCAAATCCCTACTTACAATCCTATTTGGAATGTAGGAAGGTAGCTTTTGATGCCATGATTAGTCATGTACTGGGGGCATGGGTTTAACGTTGAGATTTCCTAATTCTTAACTGGGCACATGATTGTACCATATACCAAATTTATTCCTAGCAATCCACGTTAGCTACACAGTTCTATTGTTTTTTTACCATAAATGTTACAGTTTGACCTAATTGTCCAAATTAATGAAAGTTGCTAGACTCAACTGACCAACTAATGTAGTTGGAAGACCAAATCATATTGAGTCATAGAATGAGGACTAACCCATCCAATTCCATAAAGTTGTAAGGCCAATCATACACTTAAGCCATTGTTCAAAGGATGGTGAATTCATTTCATCCGATGAACTCCTCACATTATGAGAATAACTTGGGGATGACGTTCATGCTTTCCTGTCAAACCTCCAAGGGTTGATGTTCATAATGATCAATTTATGGGGGTTGATGTTCACCTAAATAACCAACATATAAAAAATCATATATATATATATATTGAAAAAAGGGTACTTTATTCCAATTTCTAGTGAGATAAACAACATCTCACAAAGCAAGCATAGGACACTAAAGAACAATAGGGAAACATAAACTGGCCAATAAAAAGCTTTGCATCACTAAGACACTAAGTGGAGGAATGAGGATCCGATCGAACTAAAACTTTCCAGGTAAATTAAGATAATCCTAGGGAAACAACTTATAAGTAACTGGAAAAAGACCAAATAAAGAAGAAGATAAATAAAAATAATAATGTATGATCATCCTGATCTATTATTCGTGAATGCTACATCATCTAAGTCTCAACCACGTTTCTGCACCCCGCTTGATCTTCTCATAGGCACTAATTTAAAAAATGGACCACCAAGATCTATCCACCGTAGTGTCATTTAAACCAAATGGTGCCCTTGTCAATAATGGTGAAGGAATTTTGTGGGGGAGAAATAATGGTGAGATTAATGTTAACCTTAATCATTATATCATATCACATGAGGAGATGAGAAAAACATTATATACACCCAAAAAAAGCAACTGGACTAACGTTAACCTTAATTTAGTAGTAGAACAACCTCAATTCATACCACTATAACAAAACAAGTACCATTATGAGCTGATTCTGGTACCACTATAACCAAAATATCACCCATCTAGTGGGTAAGGGTATCTATCATGGGTAATTTAACACCACCTAACACTAACCTATCCTTTGGCCTTCAGACTAGTTAGCTCATGGATTTGTGTTTGTGATGTTTTTTTGAAGGCTCGAAACCATCACACTCAAATGCCAAGTTCATAAATACAAGCAATGTCTTCTGGTGGCCTACTCCATCATACTTAAAAGCCAAGTTCATAAATAAATCTATACACTTAAATGTCTTTCACAACATGGCCTGAATCAATTGAATTCTTCCACCACATGATAAATGCTTTTTCACTCAACCCTGGACTTTCTTAATGATAGTTTTTAATATAGCTCATAATGGTGAGAAAATATATGCAAAAGATCTTGACTGATAACAGAGAGATGAGAAGGAGAGATGAAAAGAAGGTAATCCGATAATTAGATGAAGGAAAAAGAATCAGATCGAGTAGAAACCTTCTAAGTAAACTAGGATAATCTTGGAGAAATAACTCAAAAGTAAGTTAAAAAAAACTAGGTAAAGGACAGGATAAATAAAAGACATAACATACTATTATCTTGATCTATTATTCATAAATGCTTCATTATCTAATTCTTAGCCACTTTTTGCACCTGACTTGATCTTCTTAGAGCCACCATTTAAAAAAATGGGCCACCTAGATTTGTCTATAATAACGTGTCAAATGAACCAAATGGTGCCACTATCAATAGTGGATAAAGAATTTTGTAGAGGAGAAATAACATAGGCTGAAAGTGATTGAGGATAATGAGAAAATAGACAACCCAAATCTATTTTCCATAGAGAATCGAATGAACCAAATTGTGCCTTTATCAATTGTGGTGAAGGAATTTTGTGGGGGAGAAATAATGGTGAAAGTGATTGAGGATAATTGGGTGAAGTAATGGTGAAAAATCAATTCATAAATATCTATCAGCATATATTTTATATTGCCAGAGTCGAACCATGTCCTGTAGTGGTGCCAAATTTTGCCAAACCAATATATTAGCTTCATGCCAAGAAAGCAACTATATATTAGCTTGATCTTCTTGTAGCTAGCAATTTTAAAAAATGGGTCATCCAGTTCTATCCACCATAAAGTTTCAGATGAACTAAATGGTGCCCTGCCAATAGTGGTGAAGGAATTTTGTAGAGGAGAAATAACAGTAAAAGTAATTGAGGATAATCAAGGTAAAGTAATGGTGAAAAATCAATTCTTAAAAATTTACCAGCATATATCTTATGTTGTTTGGATTGCGCCATGTCCTAGGGTGGTGTCAAATTTCACCGAACCAATACTTCTTACAAAGAAAATGGTCAGGGCTACTCGCAATTAAGAAAGAGAGACCAACATTGATTACCCATGATAATTGACCTCTGGTTCTATTTTACCAGTGACCAACACCAATCTTACTAAATTGATTTTAAAAGAATCAAAACCTTCAGTGACTGGACCGAGCCACAAAAAAATTAACCATTTTGAAAAGAGACTAGCCCATTAAAGTCCAACATATTAGCTTCCATACCCAACACAATATATTAGCTTCCTGCCAAAAAATTGGTTGAGCCTACCCATGGTAAAGGAAGCATGGACCAACATTGATTTCATGAATAATTGAACTCTGGTTTATTTACCCACTGATCAACAGTGATTGAACAAAACGTGGATTAAATGACATTCAAAGTTAAACGATATCCAAAAAGTGAGGGAAAATAGGAAAAATTTTGTTAAGTAGAAGAAAACAAAATTTTGTGAGGTCGAAGAAAATTTGCTCGTCTGAGTCCCCCATTACTAGTAAAACACAGATATACAAGTTCTTGTCCTTTGTTGCTAAATTGGTACTAATTTATCGGGTAATTTTGATATGTGTGTTAATTTATCAAGTTTGGATTTTCATATTAGTGTGCATAAAGGAAAATATGGTGGTACCAAATTCAAGATTCAGGTTATGGTTGCACATATTTAGGTTATGTTGGTACCAGATTCAGCTTATGGTGGTACCAGATTTAGGTTTGGGTTTAGGGCTTAAAATTGTGCATTGGATTCCATAGCCTTAATTTGGTTTCAGGTTTTCATACCTTTGTTATTCTTGGTGGTACCATACTCATTTTATGTGGGTACTAGATTCAGGTTAGGGTTTAGGACTTAAAATTTTACGTGGATTGGATCTCATAGCCTTAATGATGCCGTGTTCAAGTTTTGGTCCTTTGTTATATTGCTTTTTGTGTGGCACAAATAGTCTTGAGTTAGAAATTTTATGATATTCCAACTATATATGTGCTTTTGATAATACTCTAAGGTTTGTAATGACTTGGTATAAAATATGGGCACATCACAAGTGTAGGGCAAATAGGTGATGGAGGGAGGGAAAAACACTAGTGCGACAAGTCGTGTAAATGAAGGGGAGGACAAGCTAAAGTTGAAGAACACATATAATAATTTCATGTAAAACTAATGGTCTCATACTTGTTCATGACACTTAGTCATAGGTGTGGCATATTATCGTTCTATACTAATATTCATAGCACTAGATAAACCATATGCAGTTGAACCTAGTTTTCCTCTTTGTTTGGGTATTTCTTTTTTTTTTATAAGCAATATTCTATTTGGTTGACTGTTTTCTATAATCTAGGTACCTTATAGCATTGGGGGATTGCTAATGACATAATTATTTTAATTGCTATAGTTTTAGTGAGACTCAAAAGTTCAAGGAGAGTAATGGCAGAAATGTATGACTTTCTTGTGAATCTAGTGTTAGATTATGAATGTTGCCTCAAGAGTGTAATTCCTATGCTATGCATGAGTCTATAGGAATGGGCTGAGATGTCCTTACTGTGCAGAGTCATGGATATGAGAGAGAAGGCGCGATATATTGACGATGACCATAAAACCTAGGCAAACTCAGTGCAACATGGCAATATGGAGACTACTTGCCGGACTAGGCATTTCTAGAATCATGTCCAATTGTTGACCATAAAGTAGCGACAATGGGCTAATAAACTAGTCTAGGCAAACTTCTTGATAATAAAGTCTGCACTCTTTGCCCTGATATGATTTCATGGCTTGTTCGCTCATTCGACCTACAAACATTTACTCTGAATGTGCACAAAAAGAGATACATTCTTGCCACATTTGATGTAACAGTCTACATGGGTGTTGGTGATACGATATCCAGTTTCAGCTTTGATAAAAGATCTTGTATGATTAGTAAATTTTGTAGGAGGACAATCGGCCACTCAGTTGTTGACCTGACATCAATTGCCAACAAGTTACGAGATTTTCATGATGTTGAATTCAAAAGGTGCTATGTTCTGCTAGCACTTGGAACAGTCCTCTGCCCATTAGCAAAAAGCTTTTTTAAGGCCATGTACATGTCATGTGTGGAGGATGCAAATTCACTAGGCAATCACCCGTGGGCAACACTCATACTTAAGAAGCTAGTACTTGCATAACAAAGGTCTTGAATGCGAGTATGGCAACACTTGGCGGTTGTGCTCTATTCTTGCAACCATGTCTATGTTAACAAAAAATTTCATTCCCTATATGGTTTAGGTTATTTGTTTTGGGTGTACTGCTTGAATCTACATTACTATTTTCTCATTTATGTGATGTTGTTCTCCAATTGTCTTGGTTTTCTAAGATCCTTGTTAGTATTGTGTAATGTTGTTGGCTCTTTTTTATTGATTTGTTCACTGGTATATTGTTTGGTGTTCCTTAACATAATATGATTTGATTATGTAATTTGTTAACATGTTGTGCATCCAGATTAATATGTCATCCAGATTAATTTATTAATATGTTGCTATATCATTAGGTATTTTACCTATCACAGATTTTACCAGGGGCATATGCTAATGCTGAATCAATCATCCCCATTTGTTTCTTTGACAAAAATAAGACAAAGGAATTGCTATGGAATATTTCTTTCTGTGACACCAAGGTGTGTGGGATTGGTCTTCAAAGATCATTGTTAAGTTTAATTTATGTAGTTCAATATTATATCTAAAGTTGTTCTTAGTTATTTTGTGTGGTGTTCTTTAACATAATATGATTACATTATGCAATTTGTTCACATGCGCATCTAGATTAATATCTCATGCCTTGTGTTATTGGGTTTATGGTTAGGTTTAAGTTTATGGATTAGGGTTTTGTACTAGATTCAGGTTATGAAGGTACCATACATTGTGGTATCAGATTCAGGTTAACATGAATTTGAGTTGCTGTTCGTGCGCCTGTATAACATTGTTCCCTGTAATTGTTTTGGTCTTCTAAGATCACTATTAAAGTTAGGTTATGATGTTTGAGGTTTCTTATAGTGATACTCACAAATTTTTTTTGGTGTTCTTTATTATGATTTGATTTCATTATGCAATTTGTTAACATGTTATGCATCCAGATTAATATCTCATGGCTTGAGTGTTATTCTGAATGGGGAGTGTAGACCTATAAATTATATTCATATAGGAGCATGGAGAGTCTTCCAGCAACCCCTTTCAATCCAATCCGAGGAATGAGTGTTCTTCTGATGAACCAAGTTGTTCGTTAGGATTATTGGATCACTTAGATACACTTGGTGAATTGGTGAATAAGTTGAACAAGATTGCTGACCACATAGCCAATTTTTTAGGCAAGTTGGTTTTTAAAATTTGTGTGTTGGCTAAAGAATTAAAGATAAGCCGGTGCTATGATTGCCATGCAATAAAGGTACGACATGAGGGGCCCCTGATTAAAGACAAGGATGTGCAGGGGAATGATGTGAATGATAGAGGGGCATCAGCCTAATGGCCTTTCCAACTAAAAGAAAAGACAAGGTCCCTAAGGCAGTTGTGGTCTCAGCTAATTTTATAATGGTGAGTGATAGTAAGGAACCTGAGGATGAAGATTCTTTGAATTTTGACAAATCTAGAAGTCTTGCTCTTCATTTATTTTTTGGGGATGAAGAGTTCAAGAAGGGTAAAGTTGACACTAATTATGTAGGTTAGGTACCATACTTACTATTTACAGTTTACTACATTTGTCACTGCATAACAAAAACTTTTCTTCTGGCACATTTGTTTATGTATCTCAAGGAAGGAGCAAAGCGTTGAAGCTTGCTAGTAGCTCCCTTGTTCGGGAGCAATGCTGGTGAATACCTATCCTTTCAAGGAAGTAAATGCCTTCATTCATCAGAATGAGTAAAGAATGGAAGAAAAAAAAATGTAGGCAGAAGCTATTTGTTTTTGGGCCATTTAAAGTTGCATATTCATTATTGCAAGGAGAGTGTGACTAATGATGTATGTTTTGCATGAATTAGGACATCACAGGTACCTTTTTGTTCTACGTGGTTTCATACATATGGTTTGTTATGACCCTTCTAATGGGAGAGGCAGTTGAGGAAGGTAAAGTGTTTTAAATTAAGTTTAGAAGCTTAATTTAAGTTTACATAGCAAGAATAGAGAAGTTTACCAAAGTTCACTAAGTTCCGAGAAGGATAAGGCACTGAACAAAGTTCAGGGGCAAAATGGTAATTTTGCATCCTGAATAGCCGGGACGAGTCCCGAGTGTTTTAAAATGAATTCTTAAAAATTAACTCTTAACCTTAACTCAAACTTGACAAATAGACAAGAATTTAATCAAGAACTACTAGGTTACAAAGATGGGGGACCTAATTGTAACAAGCTTAATATTTTGATGGTTTAAGGGTTAAGTGAGGGTTTAAGAAGGGGAAAGAGGGCTTTGGGCTGCCATAACCCGTTTTCCACCTTCTCACCTCCGTTTGACTCCCAAATTAAGCTTGGAATCAAGAGATTTTGGTGCCAAAAGGTGTAATTCAAAGTATATAAGCTTGGAGAAGTGATTTTCAATCTTGAAATCATGTTTTTGAAGCTTGGAGAGACGTTTTCTCCCATCCCCTATTTTTGAACGAGGTAAGAGTTGTGTTCTTGATTGAATTCATGCTATTTAGTTAGTTTGGAGCTTGGGTTTTGGTTAGAGAGCATAATTTTCATGTTTGGTGCTTTGTTTTTGGATTGGAACTTGTGTAGAACTTTGGGAGCTTAGTTGAACGAAAAGGAGCTTGATTCTTGCTTGGTTCTTGGAAGTTGAGGTAAGGGAGAAGTGTTTTTATGTTCATGGAATGCTATTGGCTTGGAATTGCTTGAGAAATTTGAGTAGTTGTTGGCTAAGGCATTAAGAAACGTTTTGGTGAATTATGGTGGACTAGCGGGATTGAGAGGATTTATTTGATGTTACGATACATCATAGCTTAGCTTTTGATAGTTGGTTATGTTCCTTGCAACATGTACTTTGTGTGTATGAAATTTGGAGGCATTCCATGCATGTTTGGTATGTGTAGGAATCGTCCAAAGTTCATAGCAGCAAAACACGCCAATTTTTGCATTTCTGCAGATTGGCAACGCGTCACCAATTTCAGGTCGAAACCAGCAACGCGTCGCCAATCTAGAAAAACTGTCTTAGAACGTCGACAACTGTGGCGACGCGTCGCCGAGACAGCATCCGACACCCGATTTTGTTTTCAGCATAACTTTTCGTTCGGGTGTCCGATTGAGGTGATTCAAGATTCCACGCGAAGCTAAGAGGGAGTACTATCACTTCAATGTTTTAAAAACACTTAAAATATCTCAGTTCTAGATTTATATTAACTCAAAGTGAAGGCAAATTTTTAAGGAAACTATGTTGCAAATGAACATAATTAGTTATCACTAGCTCAGGTGAGAGGTTTAGAACCCTTGTTGGCCTAGCCGTGCTGTAGCCACGAGGCCACAAGGTGAAACCTTGTTCATCTAGTCTACGTCAACGAGGCCCTGCGGCCTAGTCTACAAAGTCCCACCATAATTCCCCTGCATAACAACTACGGAGAGGCTACATGATCGTTTGCAGTAAGCTTCGGCTTGCTAGGAGCGGGTTTAAACTCGCTAGGCGCGGAGTAATACTCCGTGAGGAGGACTACTTGAGGAGAGGTCTATGACCTAGTTATATGCATATATACTAGTACCCTCATGCTGTGTGAGCTCGTAGCCAGAGTCCTAGCTTTTTTTTGCAGGTACATTGAAGACCCCTTACTGAGAATTGTTGAATTCTCACTCCCTATTTGTTATGCAGAGCCTGAAGTTGCTGGACCGGGTAATCGTTGAGGATTATCGCGGTAGTGAGCTTTTGGTGTGTAAAGGTATGGTAGTTGAGAAACCTTGAGTTTCTAGTTTATCTCAGTTCTAGATTTATATTAACTCAAAGTGAAGGCAAGTTTTTAAGGAAACTATGTTGCAAATGAACATAATTAGTTATCACTAGCTCAGGTGAGAGGTTTAGAACCCTTGTCGGCCTAGCCGTGCCGTAGCCACGAGGCCACAAGGTGAAACCTTGTTCATCTAGTCTACATCAACGAGGCCCTGCGGCCTAGTCTACAAAGTCCCACCATAATTCCCCTGCATAACAACTACGGAGAGGCTACATGATCGTTTGCAGTAAGCTTCGGCTTGCTAGGAGCGGGTTTAAACTCGCTAGGCGCGGAGTAATACTCCGTGAGGAGGACTACTTGAGGAGAGGTCTATGACCTGGTTATATGCATATATACTAGTACCCTCATGCTGTGTGAGCTCGCAGCCAGAGTCCTAGCTTTTTCTTGCAGGTACATTGAAGACCCCTTACTGAGAATTGTTGAATTCTCACTCCCTATTTGTTATGCAGAGCCTGAAGTTGCTGGACCGGGTAATCGTTGAGGATTATCGCGGTAGTGAGCTTTTGGTGTGTAAAGGTATGGTAGTTGAGAAACCTTGAGTTTCTAGTTTACCTAAGTGCTCAGTTGGGTTGTTGGTCAGGTTGCAGTACTAACTAGTTTCTTCCTTTGGCTGCAGAGCCTAGTAGCACTTGGCAGAGGACTTGTGAGACTCACCACTGGGACGGGTGTCCGAAGTGGGAGCTAGGGTAAAGAGATCTCAGTAAAGTCTTGTATTTTGATACAGTACTTTAGTTTGCCTCCATAGTCTATGTTATAAAGAGTCCTTGACTCCAGGATTGTTCTTGGGTGAGAGCATTAGTTGCTTCATTGTATGAATGCTTTCACGAGTTGTTTATGTGTAGTTAAACTCACACAAATGTTGATTTTGATATGCTTTGGCAGTTTGTGTATATTTGTACAGAAATTACTCGGCCGAGTTCTTGTTTAATGTTTTATGGTTTTAATAAACCAAGTCAAAGCATAAGAACATGCATGTTGTATTTCTAGGTTAATCAACTAGTAGCATCGGATTTAATCCGCACACATACTCAGCTAGCCAATTACAATTCACCATGAGACAAACGCTCACAGGGTATCCTGGGCAGGGGCACGGGGGATCGTGTCATGGTTAGTGTTAATTTTAGCTTAATCTATTACCAATTATTGTCAATCACTCTAACACCCCATGTTTTACCTGTTGCCCACTTTCATATGCTTATGTTGATGAACCTAGTACCACCCATGTTCTTGTCAAACACTTTTTATTTGTAGTGAGGTTTTGGGAGATCTCGGTAGCCTGTTTGAGATTTGACTTAGTGATATCAAACACTTTCATCCTCAAACATGGTTTTGTAGCACCATCATTAACATGTGGGCTATGATACTAATGAATCGAGCACGTGCAAAGGCATCATGTGTTAAGAATTGGTGGTATCCCCCGGGTTTCACATTTTGTGTCATTATACTTTTATCTTTTTTTTTCTAGCCCGTTGGTTCAATACTACCCTCGTTGTATCAACTTAGGGTGTTCATAGACGTTATTATGAAAATGTTATCCATTCATTGAGTTTAAAGTGACCATATGAATCTGGTTTGCTCTAGGATGGAATTTTATGTGGTTATAGTCATATAGTCATTTTATTGAGTTTGGTTAATATGGCTGGCTTAATCTCAATCTATACTATTGCCTAGTACTCTTGTTTGGGGGATCTAATTTGTGTATATAGGCTCTCTTTTGTTCTATGCTGATCTTCCTTCCAGTGAATGGTGAGGGCCATTTTTAGTTGTTTATTATTGATTTGACCCTATGCACGATTAACATGCTGGATACTATAGGGGGTCAAAAAACGGTGGATACCTATGTTGATTGCATGGCAAAGTAAGTAAGTTGCTAGCCTGAACATTGGATTTGTATGTGTATGTGAGTGGTCTATAGATATTTAAACCTAAATCTAACATCCACTGTAAGGCCCTGGACCTAGTTTTGAAACCGGAAGAATTCAAGTTCTCAGAGTTCAAAAAGTTAAAGCGTGATCCATTCCTTGATCAACCTAACTACTATGATTGTGCGTTGTTTGTTTGCAAATTCATGAGTAACCCCAATGCAATGACAATGAACCCACAGGGTGAAGAATTACCCTAACTTGATGTGTACCGTGCAGGTTGGATGTCTAGGGTTGCATTATAGGTTACATTAATAGTTTAGCTCCCTGTATTGGTTTTGCAATGGAACTCAGTAGAGCGCAGGTTAAATTTCCTACTTGAGCTACTAATGTGTAATAAGAACACAGTGTCATATTGTTGCAAACAAGGCTTCAGTATGGGCAAAGGCGCACGAAGAATGTGGTGTTGTTGATTAGGCTACTACATGTGGTGCTATTGATATGGCTGCTAACCCTTTCAAGGATATGCCTAAAAAACTGAGAAAAACACATAAACGTAAGAAGTCCCAGGCATGATTTTCTTCAAACTTTTGACTAGAAATTGTGAATACTTTTTTGTATATATTTTGTTATATGGGTTACATTTTGTATATGGGGAGGTTCAATCCTGAGTTTTTTGTAAATATTTTGAGGCACATTTTCTACTGTACATGCTGCTTATAGTTGCTATAGTTAGTTCAGCCTGCTTGAAATAAGGAAGCTCAAAAGTTGATGCCACACAATTATTTCTAAAAAGGTTGATTGCTTCCCTTTATCACGAGCAGGCTTGATAGAAAATAAAGTGAGAATTGGAAACGAGAACACAAGAACACACTAGAAAATTTAAGAAAACTTTCAATTGATCATTGTGTTGCAAATATTTATATACATACAAAAGTCAAAAAGTCTTCAACTAATCCCTTAATTTAAGGGGCTTGTTTGTTGCTAGACTTAAGCTCCACATACCTTTTATTGATTACAATCAAAATATCAAAAGAACATTAAAAGGACACTAAAAGGACAGCTCTTAACATTATAATTGCTACTGTCATCACTCTTCCATGATGCAAGAGCTGTTGAAGATTTTGAGCTTCTTTATTAACATTTCAATTTTCAAATCATGTCCTCTGCAATCCTATGGTGAAAATATTAGTGTTGATTATCCGAAAGGATTTTTTCTTTTACAAGCAAGACTTGAAACACTTCAAACTCCTAAGATATAATAAACATCATCCAAAAGACATGTAAATTTATCTAAATACCTTGCACACTAAAAGTAAACACATTAGTCCTTTATCAATGTTTTGTTCCTATCAAAATTCTAAAATAATTGATTGGAACAAATCCAACAAACTTTGCAAATGCATGACTCTTTTTCTTTTTTGGGCAAAACTAAGTTGATGCAAAAAGTTATGAAGAGTAGAAAATTTTTTTCCTCCCTTGAGTAAGGCTTCGATGCGTATCTTTCAAAAGGCGGGGAGGGGCCGCCAGCCCTCCTAAAATTTTAAAATTTTTGTTAGGGTTGGTTACTATGATATAAAATTGTAATAATATTAAAATTAGGTACTTATCTGTAAACTTTGATGTTGATAATGGGCAAGCGTATAGTTTACCTTTTTGTAGAAAATAAAGAGAAACTTACATAAACCCCTTCAAGGTTTAGCCTAACCTGTATTTGTCCCCATCTATTTTAGAAAAGCTACACTTTCCCCCTAATAGTAACTCCACATGTTATACTAGTATTACCCAATAAGGTTTGTAAATCATGCAAATCAAACACAAGGTTCATCTTATGTTATCTCCTATCTAATTTTTTCTAAATATATAATATATTTGTTATATATTTTTTTCTTCTAAATAATTTCTATATGTATAAATTTACTAATAGTTTTTTTTTTAAATCTATAACATATTTTCAATTTTTAAAATTAAGTTTATGTTTGTGATAAATATTAATATGTAATTTCTAACATCTTTTTCAACTTTTGAATTAGCTTAAATAATAAGGAAAATCTTCATATCAATATTGAATTTATAAAATGTACTTATTCTTAGTATACCTAATGGTTATTATTACTATTGAATTTATAGGACATACTTTAAAATTAATGAGGGATAATCTTCTTAAACACATTACATTCTAAATCATTTTTGCATTGATTGAAAATAATACAAAAAGTCATATTAAACCAACTATTAAATTTTTATTATGTAGATCATATTTTCTAACCTTAAGAATAATTGAAAATCTATAGCATTTTTATCTAAAAAGTGCACATTACTTAAGAATGTTGTTCTCTTCTCCTAACACGGTACGCTTCCAATTTGGTCATACACAGTTTGATTCGTTGCTCACACATGTGTTTGTTGTTGTTCATTTTGTTTTATTCTTTGGGCATGATATGGTTTCATTATGTAATTTATAGACATTTCAAGCATCCAAACTCTCATACCTGTATATTTCGCCTTGTGTTAGCAGGTTGATTCTTATGTTTGAGATTTAGTTCCTGGTAGTACCCGAATCAGGTCATCTGGTATAGGTTTAGGGTCATAGTGGTACATATGTGGGTTGTTCGGGTACAAGATTCAGGTTAACATTAAATCACATGCTTCTCTTAGGTGTATATAATGTTGTTGTTTTCATCTCCTAATGTGACATGATTTAATTTTGTAATTTGTTGGCATATCGTTCTCCCATATTCATATTCCATGCCTTGAGTTACAAGGTGTATTAGGTTTAAACTTCTAGTCTGAGTGCTACCATAGGTAGATCACTATGGTACTGGATTTAGGTTATAGCCATACAGAGTCGGGTTATTATGGTATCAAATTCAACTTAACTACAATCTGCTGCTATTCATACGAATGTGTTCTTCTGTTATTCTAACATGATATGATTTCATTTTGCAATTTATTGATATGTCAACCATCTGATTTAACATCCCACTCCTTTATCCTGAGTAACAAAGTAGATTAAGGTTAATCGGTTCTCCTAAAGTGATCTGATTTCATTATACAATTTACTAGCATTTTGAGTGCCCATATTCATATATCATGCCTTGTGTTAGAAGGTTTATTCCTAATTTTCAGGTGTAGGTCAATGTGGTACTGAGATTAGGTCATTCAGGTACGCTTTTTTGTTATAATGGTGCTGACTAAGGTTCTTCTGGTACCAGATTCATGTTAAGATTTATCTGTTGCTGTTCATTGGTGTGTATAATGTTGTTCTCTTCTCCTAACATGGTGCACTTCCAATTTGTTCTTACACAACCTACTTTGTTGTTTGCATATGTGTTTGTTGTTGTTCTTTCTGTATTATTCTTCTAATGCAATATGATTTCATTTTGCAATTTATAGACATTTCAAGCATCCAAAATCTCTTGCCTATATATCTTGCCTTGTGTTAGCAAGTTTATTCTTACATTTCAGATTTAGTTCATGGTGGTACCAAAATTAGGTCATCTAGTACAAGTTTTGGGTCATAGTGGTATGTATGTAGGTTGTTCTAGTACAAGATTTAGGTTAACATTAAATCACATGCTCCTCACAAGTGTGTATAATGTTGTTGTTTTCATCGCCTAACGTGACATGATTTAATCATGCAACTTATTGACATATCATTCATCCATATTCATATTCCATGCTTAGTGTTACTAGGTGTTCTAGGTTTAAAATTCTTGATTGAGTAGTACCATAGGTAAATCATTATGGTACTGGATTGATGTTATTGTCATATAGCATTGAGTTATTCTAGGTTCAAATTCAGCTTAACTTTGCTATTCACGTGGATGTGCTATTCTGTTCTTCTAACATGATATGATTTAATTATGCAATTTATTGATATGTCAACCAACCAGATTCAATATCCCATTCCTTTATCTCTAGCAATAAAGCAAATTAAGATCAGTCTGTTCTCTTAAAGTGATTTGATTTCATTATGCAACTTATTGACATTTTGAGCATCCAAATTCATATCTCATGCCTTCTGTTAGAAGGTTTATTCCTAGGTTACAAATGTTGGTCAATGTGGTACCAAGATTAGGTCATATAAGTAAACCTTTTAGGTTATAATGGTACTGAGTAAGGCTCTTCTGGTACTAGATCTAGGTTAACTTTAATCAGCTACTGTTTGTTGGTGCGTACAACATTGTTATTTTTTCCTAACACAGTGTGCTTCCAATTTGTTATTACACAGCGCCTTTTTTGTTATTCAGACATGTGTTTGCTATTGTTCACTCTGTTTTATTCTTCTAACTCCATATGATTTCATTATGCAATTTATATACATTTTGAGCATCCGGAATCTCATGCCTATATATCTCACCTTGTGTTAGCAAGTTTATTCTTATGTTTTGAGATTTAGTTCATGGTGGTACTCGAATCTAGTCATCTAATACAGGTTTTGGTTCATAGGGGTACGTAAGTGAGTTATTCTGGGACAGGATTCATGTTAACACTAAATCACTTGCTCCTCGTGGGTGTATATAATGTTGTTGTTTTCATCTCCTAGCATGACATGATTTAATTATGCAACTTATTGACATATCATTAATTAAAATTCATATTCCATACCTAGTGTTACCAAGTGTATTAGGTTTAAAATTTTGGTCTGAGTGGTACCATAGGTTGATCACTATGGTATCAGATTTAGCTTATAACAGTATAGAGTTTGGTTATTCTAATATTCAATTCAGCTTAACTACAATCTACTTTGCTGTTCACATAGATGTGCTATTTCGTTCTTTTAACGTGATATGCTTTTATTATGCAATTTATTGATATGACAACTATCCAAATTCAATATTTCATTCCTCTATCCTGAATAGGGAACCAGATTATGGTTAATCTATTGTCCTACCCAATTTGATTTCATTATGCAATTTATTAACATTTCGAGCATAAATTCATAGGTCATGCCTTGTTTTAGAAGGTTTATTCTTAGGCTTTAGATGTAGGTTAACGTGGTACCGAGATTAGGTCATACAGGTACACCTTTTAGGTTATAATGGTGCCGACTAAGGTTCTTTCAGTACCATATTCAGGTTAACATTAATCAGTTACTATTCATTGGTGTGTATAATGTTGTTCTCTTTTCCTAGGTGCACTTCCAATTTGTTCTTACAAAGTCTACTTTGCTATTCGCACATGTGTTTGCTATTGTTCACTATGTTTTATTCTTCTAACATGATATGATTTCATTATGTAATTTATAGATATTTCGAGCATCTAGAATCTTATGCTTGTATATCTCACCTTATGTTAGCAGGTTTATTCTTACGTTTGAGATTTAGTTAGACGTGGTACTCAAATCATGTCATCTAGAATAGGTTTTGGGTCATAATGGTACATATGTGGGATGTTCTAGTACAAGATCAGGCTAACACTACATCACTAGCTCCTCACGGCGGTATATAATGTTGACATTTTCATCTCCTAATGTGGCATGATTTAATTATGCAACTTATTGACATATCTTTCATCTAGACTCATATGCCTTTCCTAGTGTTACGAAGTGTATTATGTTTAAAATTCTGGTCTAAGTGGTACCATAGGTAGATCACTAAGGTACCAGATTTAGGTTACAGCTATATAGTGTCTGATTATTCTGGTATCAAATTCAGCTTAACTACAATATACTTTGCTTTTCACATGGACGTGCAGTTCTATTCTTATAACATGATATGGTTTCATTATGCAGTTTATTGATATTCGATCATCCAGATTTAATATCTCATTCCTTTTATCCTGAACAATAAAGCAGATTAAGGTTAATATGTTTTCCTAGTGCAATTTGATTTCATTATGCAATTTATTGACATTTCAAACATTTAGATTCATATCTCATCCTTTGTGTTAGTAGGTTTATTCCATGGCTTCAGATGTAGGTCAATGTGGTACCGATCTTAGGTCATATAGGTACACCTTTTAGGTTATAATGGTACTAACTAAGGTTCTTCTAGTACCAGATTCAGGTTAACATTAATCAGTTGCTCGAGCATCTAGAGTCATATCTCATACCATGTTTTAGCAGATTTATTTTGAGTTTTCAGATGTTGGTCAACGTGGTACCAATATCAGGTCATATAGGTACACTTTTTAAGTTATAATGGTACCAACTAAGGTTCTTCTGGTACCATATTGAGGTTAACGTTAATCAGCTGCTGTTCGTTGGTGTGCACAATGTTGTTTTCTTCTCCTAATGTAGTACACTTGTAGTTTGTTCTTACACAGCATGATTTAATTACCCAATTTAATGAGATATCTTGCATTCAGATACATATCTCATGCCTTGAGTTACTATGTAATGTTATTGCAGTTTCTTGACATACCTTGCATCGAGAATCGAGTTTCTACCTTGTGCTAGCAGGCTTATTGTTAGGTTTCATAGCAATGTCACTTGTTCACGCTCGCACATTGGTCATTCTTCCATTGGTTGCTCGACTATGCCAAATGGCCACTAGATTTAGAGCAACCACTCTATTTTTTGCCACCCTTTGCCATAGCTACTTTTCTAAAGCCTTAAGCAAAGTTCCATTCTTCTCTAACTTGCCAATTTCATAGACAAAAGAAATGAAATTTTGGGTTATGGTCTTACCCTAATTGCAGATTTATATACCCCTAACCACCATTTCTATTCTGCTGCTTAAACAATGTTGGCATCCACATATGCATTTCCGTCACACTCAAATGAGAAAAATAGACGAAGTGTAACATTGCAACAATCCAAAAGTTAAAGGATAAACAATGCTGCATTTTTGTCCTTGAAGGATGAAAATGCAACATTAAGTATACTTTAAGAGCGATAGGTGATGTTTACCCTATCTCTAATATAGATTTACCTAATCTAGTTTAGATTCCTAGTGTTACTATTGGATTTAAAAAGTGTAAAGCGATATGGTACTTCTTTTGTAGTTAATGGACATTTTAAATTAGCAATTTTTTAATTCTATAGATGCAAAATAGTTTTTTAAAAGCATAAAGCATAAGGTAGGGGTAAAGTATATATTTCTGAAACAAATAACTTATAATGTGAGTCTGTTGATTCTTTTCGTTTTCTATTTTTAGAATCCTAATACTAACATAACTTTATTTAAATAGAAAATATAAAATTATAACACCCCCATATCCGCCATGAGACAAATGTGCATTGGATTTCATAGCCTTAATCTGTGTTCAGGTTTTCATACCTTCGTTATTATTGGTGGTATCATATTCATTTTATCTAGGTACTAGATTTTGATTATGGTTTTGTTAGATTTAGGTTAGGGTTTCAGACCTAAAATTTTATGTGAATTGGATTTTGTAGCCCTAATGATGCTGTGTTTATATTTTGGTGCCTTTGTTATATTGATTTTTGTGTGGCACAAATAGTCTTGAGTTAGAAATTCTGTGATGTTGCCGCGATATATATGGTTTTGATAATACTCTAAGGTTTGTAATGACTTGGTATTTAATATGGGCACATCAAAAGTCTAAGGCAAAGTGGTGATGTAGGGAGGGAAGAACACTACTGCTACAAGTCACATAAATGAAGGGAAGGATAAGCTGAAGTTGAAGAACACATACAATAATTTCATGTCAGACAAATGGTCTCATACTTGTTCGTTACGCGTAGTTGTAGGTGTGGCATATTGTGGTTCTATATTGACATTCATAGCACATGATAAACCATATGCAGTTGAATCTGCTTTCCCTCTTTGTTTTGAATGTTTCTTTTGTTTTATAAGTTGCATTCTATTTGGTTTTCTATTTTTGTAGAATCTGGGTACCCTGTAGTGTTGCGGGATCCGATGACATGATAGTTAAGAGCAAACTGCCTAACGACCATGTCGCAGATCTAAAGGAAACTTTCCACCAGCTCAGAGTCTTCGGGATCTGCCTTAACCCCGAAAAGTGCATCTTCGGAGTAACCTTGGGAAAGTTTCTTGGATACATGGTATCAGAAAGAGGCATTGATGCTAACCCAGAAAAAATTAAGGCTTTGCTTGAGTTTCGAACTCCGGTCACAATAAAAGATGTGCAGAGACTCGCCGGAAGGATAACCTCTCTTAGCAGGTTTATTTCCAGGTATGGAGACCGGTGTCGAGCATTCTTTAAGGTCCTCACTAAGGCGGCAAAAAAGGAGGGCAACCTCGGAAGTAATGATCATCCTTGGAATGAGGATTGCCAAAAGGCCTGGGAAGAACTCAAAATCTACTTAACCCGTCTGCCCACTCTGCGACAACCTCGCGAGGGAGAGCCCCTCGTATTATACCTCGCCGTCACAGAAAAAGCAGTGAGCTCGGTCCTTGTGAAAGAGGAAGGGCCGAAGCAATGGCCGGTTTATTATGTAA
The DNA here is from genome assembly GCA_005392925.1 of Aquilaria sinensis. Classification (NCBI taxonomy): domain Eukaryota; kingdom Viridiplantae; phylum Streptophyta; class Magnoliopsida; order Malvales; family Thymelaeaceae; genus Aquilaria; species Aquilaria sinensis. The sequence continues at coordinate 263,204 of SMDT01002229.1, read as the reverse complement.
GCAAGTCCCTGCACGGTGCCGAAGTCAGGTATCCATTGCTACAAAAAGCTATATATGCCTTGGTACTGGCAGGAAGAAGGCTACGACCATATTTCCAGGCTCACCCTATCATTGTCCGAAGTAGTCTACCTCTACGGGACGTCATGAAGAAAGTTGATCACTCGGGAAGGCTTTCCAAATGGTGCATAGAGCTTGGCGAACACGACATTACCTATGAACCTCGGAAAGCCATAAAAGCTCAAGCCCTGGCAGACTTCATTGCCGAAGTACCCATCACCGAGGATAGCCATTCGGATCCTGGCGAAGGTGAGCCAGAATGGACTTTGTATGTAGACGGAGCCTCAGGGTCCGAACACCAGGGAGCTGGGGTAATTATCAGAGGTCCCGAAGGTCTAGAAGTAATGAAGGCCATCAAGTTCAGCTTTAACGTCACCAACAATATGGCTGAGTACGAAGCTCTCATAGCAGGGTTACGACTAGCCAGAAAAATTGGTGTAAGAAACTTGAAAGCCCACAGCGATTCCCAGCTGGTAGTTCGGCAAACAGCAGGGGACTATGGGGCGAAGGACCCAACCTTGGCAAAATACCATGAACTGGTAGCAAAGCTTATCCGAGAGTTCGACGCCGTACGAATCGAAAATGTGCCTCGTCGGGATAATGCCGAGGCAGATTGCTTGGCAAAATCGAAAACATGCACCGAGGTGCTAAACCACCCGAGCATCGCAGTGCTGAGTATAGTAACTTCGGGAAAAGGCTGGAAAGATCCGATAAAAAGATATCTCGCAACCAGTGCGCTCCCCGAAGACCCCAGCGAAGCAGCAAAAGTGCGAAGACGCTCCGGTCATTTCTTCCTGATTGGAGAAGAGTTATATCGACAGGGGTATGCAAATCCACTGCAGAGGTGTGTTGGCGAAGAGGATACTGAAATGATCCTCGAAGAAGTTCACGAAGGCGCTTGTGGTTCGCACATTGGAACCGACGCTCTAGCAGCAGTGATCCTTCGCCAAGGATACTTTTGGCCTACCCTAAGAAAGGACGCTAGGCAGTTCGTCCAGAAGTGTGGTAATTGCCAAAGACACTCGAATATCCAAAGAACACCCTCAGAATTGGTAACTTCGGCTGACTACCCCTGGCCCTTCGCAGTTTGGGGCATAGACCTCATTGGGCCACTCCCGACAGCGCCTGGAGGCGTAAAGTTCTGCGTAGTCGCAGTAGACTATTTCTCTAAATGGGTCGAGGCAGAACCGTTGGTGACTATCTCGGCAAAAGATGTGCAGAAGTTCGTATGGAAGAACATTGTATGCAGATTTGGCATACCGAAGGTACTAGTAGCCGACAATGGGTCCCAGTTTATAGACAAAGGATTCCAAGAATTTATCAACAACCTCGGAATAAAGACGCACTTCACCCCAGTAGCTCACCCCCAAAGCAATGGGCAAGTAGAAGTATCTAACAGGACCATAAAAGATGGTATGAAAAAGAGGCTGGGGGAAGCAAAAGGGAAATGGCCAGGAGAGCTCCCAAGTGTGTTATGGAGCTACCGAACAACACCCCGAAGAGCCACAGGGGAGGCACCTTTTTCACTTGTTTTCGGTACGGAGGCTATCATCCCAATCGAGGTAGTACAGCCATCGGTGCGAGTGCAAGTGTTTGATGAAAGGGGAAATGACATCGGCTTGAGAACCAAGCTTGACCTTGTCGGTGAACACAGAGAAATAGCTGAGCTGAGAAGAAAAGCTTTTCAGCAAAGAGTGGCTGCGGCTATAAATTTGCAAGCCAGGCCAAAGGGAATAAAGGAAGGAGACCTCGTTATCCGAAAGGCTAAATTTGGACCTTGGAGGCCATCCCACGGGGTACTTCACGCAAATTGGGAAGGTCTTTACCTGGTAATGGCCGAAGTACGAAAATGAGTTTACAAGCTAGGCGACGCCGAAGGCATAAAATTAAAAAATACATGGCATTCTGATGCCTTGAAAAAATTCTATGCTTAGGATTTTGGTGGAAAAGTTGTATTGTACAAGTTAGAAAAAATTTCTAAGTACAAAAGACTTAGCCTAAATTCTTAAACATGAATTTTACAAGTTAGAACTTCGCGAGGGTAATCGACGTGGGTATGATTTTCCAAAGTCTCTTGAGCGAACGTGTTCGGGACAATGGAAAAAACTTGCAAAAGACTTAGCCAATTTTTTTCAAAAGAAAGAAAGAGTCTTTATTAACAAAGGATCTACTTACAAAGAATGAGGCTCTCCAAAAAAAGAAGTACAAAAAAGGAGAAAAAGAAGGCAAAAGACCCTAAAACAACTTAAGGAATCTCGGGATCCCGGGAACCACCAGCTCCTGTGTCCTTGTCCACCGCCTTCGAAGCCGGAAGAGGGAAGGGCAGTTTAAGGTGCTCGATCTTGGACCAAGACCACCGAGGCCCCTCGGGGATGTTTAGGGCCTCCAAAAAAGAGAGGTCCAGATTTGGGAACCTCTGAAGGACTTGATGCCGAGCGAGACAAAAGCCGTCTTGAAAACCGACCTTTGTCATTTCATCGGCTTTATCCTTCTCGACCCCTAAGGCGTCAAGTTCCTTTTCCAGATCTGCGATCTCCTTCTTCAGTGCCTTCGTCTTCTTCTTCTTCGGCTCCTTCTCCAAAGACTCGACCTTGGCCTGGAGCTCGGCCTTCTCAACAAGCGCCTTCGCCAGGAGAGCCTCCGACTCTGACTTCTCCTTTTGATAGGCTTCGTTTGCCGAAGTCAGCTCCGCCACCTTGGAGCCGAGGTCAGAAATCTTCTGGGAGGAGTCCTTCAAAAGTTCTTCTTTTTCCTTCAAAAACTCCTCCCGAACGGCAGCAACCTCCTTCTTCGTAGCCAGAGCCATCTCTTTGTTCTTCGCAACCAAGTCAGAGCACATGGCCTTAGATTTTTCCATGCAATCTAAGGCCGAGACTCAGAAGGCCGCTTGCTTCACTGCCCGAACTCTGAGGAGGCCGGTGTACCCCAACAGCTGCAAAGAAGTAAGAACAAAGTCAGAAAAGCGAAAAATGAGCCAAGTACTTAGAAAAAATCAAAAGGAAAAAACAAAGGCGGAATGTACCTGGGCAACGTGCTCGGAAACCCTTGCAACAAGGGACTCATCGTTCGGGCACGCCTCGGAAATGGCCTTGAAGGAGGCCTTAGTGAGGATCCCCTTCAAAATTTGGTTAGCCATTTGTGGGCAGTCGCCGGAGTACAAGTTCATGTCCTCCGTAAACGACCAGAATGGCTCCCTCGGGATTTTCCCCTTCGGGATATGGGAATCCCGAAGAGCCCATTTCCGGGCGTGCTCGACCATCCATACCAAGGATGGTACCTCCTCTGCACGACAAAGAAAAGAAGTTTGTCAAGACAAGTAATCCTTAAAGTTCAAAAGATAAAGGCATTGCAGACTTGTCTAGAAAACGAACCTGGCGGCACCTCGGCAACGTCGTCGTCGGAGTCATGGACCCCCTCAGCAGAGATCTCCTTGCCTTTGCTCTTGCGGCGCTCCTCGGCAGAATGGACTTCCACCAGGGCATCTAGAAGAGCAGCCGAGGAAGTGGGACTCTGAAAGGGGGCGTCAGCAGCGACTTCGGTCAGAGGGACAGCAGCCGTGTCAAGCTCTTCGCACACCTCCTCAGGAATTTCTGGCTGAGGAGGAGGCGCGTCTTTCTTCGCCCGTTTTGCCGAAGATGGCCCGGCCCCAGACGTTTTCCGTCTTCGGGAGACAGCCTTCTTTGTCTGCTCGCCCTTCTCGGCTTGACCGAGGAAGAGCGCCTTGTAGTAGGCAGTGGATTCGTCGCCCATCTCTGAAAAAGAAGGAAAATATTAGTGTGAGTCTAAGTGGTTTCCATAACAAAATTTTTTGGATAACTTACTCTCACAAAAAGCCTAATAAGTAACCTCCTTCCGAAGGAGTTTCACCAACCAGGAGTCTTTCCCGGCGATGGCAGGAGCCGGCATCCCGAGGTCCGTCTGATGCTCCTTCACTACCCCTAGTTCCCGAAGGACCCCTTCGGTCATCAGTTTCCACATGATGGGGAAAGGGTAGAGGGAGCGTGAAGGGACCTCGGAATCCCAGTCGGAGACTGCTCGGATCCTTCTGTTGAAGTCCGCAAATCTGGTTGCCAGCTCAGGAGTCAGCAGCATCCTCGGGTCTACAACATCCATCTCCAATTTTCCCTGAGCCCACTTGGTCGGAACGTACGACCAGGCCTCCTCCATCTTAAGAAAGAAAAACTTTTGTTGCCACCTTCGCCAGCTGTCCTTAGTGGCGAAGATGAACGTATACTTTTTGCTCCCCGATCCCCGAGGTAGCATAAAGTAAAAGCCACCCTTCGGGACCGTATAGAGCTTATAGTATTGCAAAAAAAGAATGAAATGGGGTTATATTTTGAAAACGCCGCACATACAAAGGAAGGCGTTAAAGTAGCAGTACGAGTTCGGGGAAGTTGATTTACGGCAATGCCATGAAATTGGCAAAAGTCGCAAATCACCCTCGAAGGAGGATACCGAAGTCCGGCCTTCAGTTGGGCGTGAAAAACGGTAACCTCGTTTTGGCGGTTCATAAAACTGACCTCCTGAGGTCCAGGAAGTCTGGTGGTGGCGTAAGAAGGAAGAAAGAATTTTGCAATCCATCTTTCTAATTTTTCTGAGGTCGTATAGCAAGTGTGACCGAGAAGGGGACGCCAGCTTTCCGGGATAGGGGAAGCAGTTGGCAAAGACATTTTTGAATGAAAAAACCGACTTCGGGAAAGCTTTAAAATCAAAGGATTCTGAAAATCAAAACCCACCGAATCTTTTGCCAAAATCTAGGTCTGAAGTTGCCGTCGCGAAAAGTGGCCGGAAAAAACTCCGTCAACAGCACCGCCACAAAAAAAAGGAGAGAATCAGAAAGCAGGAAGGAAGCAAAAGCAGAAGCAAAAGGAGGTTATGACGGAGTAGCATATATATAGGCCAATTGGGGGTAGGCGAACCGGCGTCATAAGTACTCCGTGAAGGCGAACAGTCGCCATAACTGCTCATTGCGCATAAAAAGGTGCGCCTACTGTATCTGATGCAGTCCCCGCCACTAACAAGCTGCCACGTGTCAGCCATCACGCCGAAAGAGGGACACGCCTTCTGACACCCCTAAACCCTGGGCGCGCCGCTCCAGACTGACACGCCTGGTTACGAGACGCGACGTTGCGCAGACTTACAAAAGGAGAGAAATAGGTTACCTCCAAGACACCAAAAGACAGGCTTTGAGCGAACAGCTTACGTCTTCAGACAGAAGGTCCGTCTTCGGCACAGGTATTACGCCCACATCCCTGAAGGACCCTCTCCGAAAGCTGACAAGCCGAAGTTTCCACTTCGGCTTCTGGAGGAGGTGCCTGTGATAGCCAAAGGGCTATCGCTTCTCTCACCACACACTCCCTACCAAAAGCGTGGTCGAGAAACCTGGTGTCATCCAAACGAGGCACTAACACTGACCTCGGAAGAAGCGAAGCCAAACGCCTCGAACTCACGATTTCGGCCAGAACGTCAGAAATTTCAGAGATGTTGCCGGCTCCCTCGGGGGACCGAACGGATCGCCTTCGGGGATAAAAGACCAGCTATTGCAGACAAGAAAGACTCTCCCCGAAGGTGGAACCCCCAAATCCGAGAAATCCCCGAACTACGGGCATGATTCCCGAAAGAAGGGCATCCGTACCAAAGGACGGTCTCGCCCGAAGGACCTCGGGAGTACGGCATGAGCATTTAAGAAGCCTCTGACATGTCGCCCACAGGCGCTACACGCCGCCTCAAACGGTGGTCTGACGCGTCAACGCCGTTCAAGTCTTGTCACAACCTGTCTCAGTCCAAGACTCAAAGAGCCTATAAACGGCTACTTGTCCCCTATGCCCGAAGGTACAGAAAGCATCCGGCCGAACACGTGTCATAATCTGAACGGGCTAGGCACTCCTATAAATACCAGGAAATAGGACCTGGCAAGGCATCGGACCCTCTCTCCCTAAAAAAATACACACAGGCAAGGCCATCTAACCTCCTAGTGTTCCTCCTCTATCTCCTCTTAGGACCCTGACTTGGGCGTCGGAGGCTCCTTCCCAGAAAAACACTCCGGGGACCTCTTAACCCTCGTTTCTGAGCATTTCAGGCACGCTCCTTTGGGAAACCTTTGCACCAGACGTTCTCCCTCTCAGGAAGTCCCTCCTGAAGTCATAATGTCACTCGACGAAGATGCTGCTGGGCATCACTCATGACTCTCTTCCAAGCCTAGCCTTAGCTCCATGGATGCTTGTAAATACAGTAAACATTCCATGAGAGCAAGAGAACTCCTTACCTTGAGTGTATGTTGAAATTGGAGCTTGATCATAGGTGCACTCAAGTCTTAGCACCAAATAGCTTCCAATTGCCCTTTCTTGCTTTCAATTGCTTCTAGCTTCAAGCTTGGAGATATGGTGGCTATGGAGAAGCTATGGAGGTGGAGGGGCTGTGTTTTTGCTGCTGGAAAAGACCAAATGTGGGAGATAAAGACAAAGATAACCACTTATAAAGACTTTAGTGCACAAAACACACTTAACTAGCCTTAACCATGCTTTATGTCATTTTCCTTGCTACAAGACTATGGTTTCTTAGTCTTAATCTCTTGGCCCACATTTGACCATCCTTTCCTTACTTTGGCTGCCTTTTCTTGAGTGGGATAACTCCAAAATGCTTCCATTTGACTTAAGTCATAAGCATAAACAACCAAAGGCTTACACTAGGACACTTAAGCCTTAAGCCCTTTTGTGTTTTCTTTGTCCAAGCTTGTCTTCCATAAGTATTTTGGTCCTCCAATAGCACTTTCATATTATTCATATTCTTCTCATAACTCTCCAAATCTATTTTGTGAATATTTTGCAATTGAGTACCCAAATTTCCAAAATCTTACAAAAAAGTCCATAGGTTGCTTGACAAACAAGCAATCCTTAAGGCTTTTCTTATGGGCCAATTTACCAACTTGGAACACTTTTAAGGATGTGTTGATCATGCATTTTTCCCCCACACTTCAATCAGTATGATAAGAATTACACAATGTAATAGTTTTTGACCATTTTGTCACATTTTGTAATTCTCCCTTTTTTGTGAAGTGGTAACACTAGACCTCTACACCGGTCAACCTTTTCATCATTTCTCACCCTTAGCCTAATCTTTTTTCCATTTCTTGGACTCAACCCAATCTCTCAACTCCTTGACTCCTTCTCCTTTAGAGGGACCCCTTACCCTACCTCAGCCTTGTCCACAGTCTTAAGATATCACTCTACCAATGGAAGAAATGAGGATGATTATGATGATCTAACCTTACACATCCTGCTAATTTACTTGTATTGAGCACCAAATGAGGACGATATCAATGATCTAACCCTACCCATCTTGCTGATTCACTTAAATCGAGCACCCAAATGAGAACCCAAATCATTGATGCCGACTACCGTGACTGTCCTGGAGGTGCCAATGAAAGTGCCATCCTTCTTCGATTCGAGTACTAAAATGGCGAGCTCCTCTAATCTCCCGAATTGAGCACCCAATCTTGCTGTCCCCATAATCAAACATTTTCATTCACATTCTATCTATTCTGGGTTCCCAAAAGTTGTTTTGTTTCCAGTTCTTTTGGGTTTAAGAATAGGGAGAATGAGGGTAGCCTATATGGAGGGAGAGAGAAAATGGGTTGAAATGGGTTATTATCTTAAATGGGATGTAAAAAATTTGCCATTGAAGTGGATTTTAGTACCTCATAGAAACGGTTATGATTGCTTCAAAAGAAATAGAAATAGTTTATGATCGCTTCATGTAGTTGCTTTGAAAGACACCAGCCTGAAAAAATTTGAAGTTGTTGGAAACCATTTTGATGGCTCTTATAACCCACCAAAAACTAAATTCTATTTCACCTTATTTCTACAGTAGCAGTGAGACTGAGTCAAACCCAAGAAACTAATGTAATAACAATAACTTCTCTTTAACCAGTAAATTAACATGAAACAATAGGGGGTTTGTAAGCAAAAAAAAAAATCAATAGAATTAAGATTAAAGTAGCAAGCAAACAATTAAATTTATTAACTTTAATCAAACAAACTTCAGATCAGAATAGCTATGGAACAATTATTGGATTGATCACCGACTCTCAAATTTTAATTCTTGTTCAAGTACTTAGTCTATATATTACATGGAAAAGCCATAATAATCCTAATTCTTCCTCTACCACACTAACCCTTACCTAGCACTATGGCTAGATCTTTTTAGTAACAGATTAGTGTTGAAAGCAACCTAAACACAAATCAATAATAGCATTAACGATCCAGGAAGAGGTTAAGACAATTAACAATAACACTCAGCATGTATTGTTTAAATTGCACTATATTTCCCTTAGGCAAGCTCACCACCTAGTCTACTGCTTTCACTATCCTATAAGACAATTATGGATCACGAGGATAAGTAAAGCAATCACATGAAGAAAAATCTAACAGGCTTAATTACATAATCGTCATGCATAAACATTCAATAAAGAGAAACATAGATACTTGAATTGAAATAAAACTAAGAACAGCAGTTTGAGTATCACAATCTTAACATTTCAATAGAAAAAGCTCCTCTAATCTAAATAAAAACTTAAGCTAACATGATAAAAGATGAAAGAAAAATAAAACTAAGAAAAAATAATGGAAATATGATGGTAAAGGTCTAGAATTCACAGCTTTAGCCCCCCTTAAATAGCAGCTCCTACTTAGGATTTCCAAATCCTAAACAGACTCAACTTCTAAGGCTTTTTGGACTTGGGTCACCCTTTCAATGAAATTCTAGTCTTTCTTCAGTAAGATTTTGACTTTGGCTCCTTTTAGGATTTGCAAAGGTTTCTTATACTTTAAAATGACACTTAAATCACCCAAAACGGAGGTCTATAGCCCAAGTCATGGCCCAAATACAAAAAGTGCTCCAAAACCAGTGACTGCACATAAATTGCAACTTTGAAGCTGAATAAGACCCATTAACATGTAAACTGGATTTCATGGTCTACATATGATTTGTAGCTCCAAATGTTAACTTTCCAATGAAGGAAGAATCACTCAATTCTGATATCTTTAACTCAAGATATGATTTTTCTACTAGAACGTCACCAATCTACCAGAATCCTAAAAGATAACCAATAAAACTTATAAAATTGCAAATTAAATTCAAATTTAATCAATTGAGCCCATATATGCTTTAACCTATAAAACATGCTCAAAATAGATCTTTAAGGTTCAAAATACATTAAAACATACTAAATATAAGGGGAAAAATATAATAAATGTAACGATCCAAGTTCAGAACCGGTCAATGGAACACCTGCCTACACCACATGGCCTATCCTTCATGAAAAGGATAAGCACTAGGTGCTTGTGTTCTGGAGCTAGAGCCTATATATTCACATAAGGCTTCCCACAATTCACCCATGTGGGATATAGGGGTGTTACAAACTCCCCCTTATGTATCCAACGTCCTTGTTGGGGTCAATCAGATTACTTGGTTCCCCTAACCAAGTAACCTCTCTAATCGGACTACTTAGCCCCTGGCCAAGTAGCCTCTCAAATCCAAGATCAGTCCTGGTAGACGATGCATGTGCACACCCACCACGTCACTCTATCGTGGCCTCGAGTCGTCTCTGATACCATTTGTAACGACCCAAGTCCAGAACCAATCAATGGAACACCTACCCACACCACATGGGCTATCCTTTATGAAAAGGATAAGCGCTAGGTGCTTGTGTTCTGGAGCTAGAGCATATATATTCACATAAGGCTTCCCATAATTCACCCATGTAAGATATGAGGGAGTTACAATAAATGTAAGCTCATCACATTTCAAAGTTTGAGGCAATCACCATTGAAGTAGTTAAATGCTTCAAGAGTATAGCTGAACGTTCACCCATAGAGGCAATATCCCAACTACTTATTGAAGTAGTTAATGGCATCAATTTCAGCAATAAAATATTAGAAACGGTTGACCGCTTCTAATAACTGGCTATGTTTCTCATACAATAGAAGCGGCTAACTACTTCTTCTATCATATGTTTTTCAATTGCTTGAAGCGGCTCACTACTTCTATATACTGCTTATGTGATTTTCATTACAAGCGGTTGACCACTTCCATGGATTGTAAGTTTCTTAGCCTCCTGATATCATCAACTGCTTCTATTTTTATTTTTTAAAGCTAGAATTTCTATATTTTTTAACACCTACTATTTTGTTTAAGTAATATGAACACTTAAATATTGAAAAATAAAAAAAATCACAATTAATAGAAATAACATCCATAATTAATATGCAGCATTAAACATCTAGAATGTTCAAATTATCCAACAATGCAAAAGGTTTCAACCATTCAAGTATTAAACATGAGAAATAATATCCAAGAAATGTCAAGCTAAGTTTATAAGTACCAAATATATTACCTAATCATCATTCATATCATCATCATCGCTCAATTGCGACATACGAAAAGCTTCTCTAGCACCACTTTGGGCATCAGTAAGAAAAGCTCCAACCTATAAACAAAAATGTATTATTATGTTTTTAAAAAATTAATCTCCTGGATATATGAATGTGCCAATCATAAATATATTTAGAAAATAAAGTTATGAATTCTACCTGATTTGAGTTCTCTTTTTGCGCAAGAAGATAGAATAAGACATTAAATCGAGAATTAATCTAAGCAGCAAGCTGTTGAAGTTCTACTTTCATTGCTACTTATCTCCCATGCATATTAACTTGTGAAGAATGACCCTTATAATGGCTTGTTCCAAAATATGTCATGGGTGTAACTCCAAAACCCATATCTCAAACATGCCCACTATGCTCAGCACCAAAAACTTCAGTAAATACAGCATCATACACAGTGCTAAAAGTGCTGGAAGAGCCTACTAATGTTTTAGTCCTCATTTGTTACAAATCAAACATATATGTGTTTTGTTTTCCAAGAATTGAAACAAATATACATTTATACATATGTATAAAAAAAGGCCACAAATTATCGCTTGTTCTTCAGCTTCTGGATTCAAAGTTCCATCCTAACTTTTTCGACACTCTGACCATAATTCTATTCAAATGGGATCTCTTCCAATTTTTTTTTCTCTACAAGCAAATAAAAGTAACATTTTTAGTCATCAAATTCCAATTCTTGTGCATGTGTGGATCAAACATCTTATTTGTGTAAGTACATCTGTTTAAGCTCATTAATCCATATCCAAGGGAAACCATTTACAATAAAAAAAACATGTGAACAATGAAAATGTATGTGTTATGTTTAGGCAAATATAATGGCATAAGAAGGTTCTTACCATCAGAATGGAAAGCCATCGTTGACATTTGATCCCAACTTATTCCTAACCTGAAACCTTCTTTGGACTTATAAATATAGAGCTATCTTGGGAGGGTCAACATGAAGACAATAATGGGCATGTTTTAGTATCTAATTTACAAAGACAAGAGTAGTTCAAGGGTCAAAGGTAATCAATAGCAGTATATACTTCTATGTATTAAACAGATTTGTGAATTCAGTATGATTCATCTCAGTTTTTGAATCATAAGGAATTTCCCAACAAATAATAAGGTGATTGTTAGTGTTGTGCCCAAAATCTAATCATGAGATGATTGTATTTTTTACACATTGAGTCATGATATTTTATTAAAGCATTAATCCAGCAATTATGTTTGTTGTTTTGTTTCTGCGTAACGTAATAAACATAATTGTAACCCTAGAATAATGATATTCTCAAATGTCCCTAGTCTAGTATTATTGTGGAGCGGGTTAAAATAATACATATATGATTCATCTCAGTTTTTGAATCATAAGGAATTTCCCAACAAATAATAAAGTGATTGTTAGTATTGTGTCCAAAAGCCAATTATGAGATGATTGTATTTTTTGCACATTGAGTCATGATATTTTATTAAGGAATTAATCCAGCAATTATGTTTGTTGTTTTGTTTCTGCATAACGTAATAAACATAATTGTAACCCTAGAATAATGATATTCTCAAATGTCCCTGGTCTAGTATTATTGTGGAGCGGGTTACAATAATACATATATGATTCATCTCAATTTTTGAATCATAAGGAATTTCCCAACAAATAATAAAGTGATTGTTAGTATTGTGTCCAAAAGCCAATCATGAGATAATTGTATTTTTTGCACATTGAGTCATGATATTTTATTAAGGCATTAATCCAGCAATTATGTTTGTTGTTGTGTTTCTGCATAATGTAATAAACATAATTGTAACCCTAGAATAATGATATTCTCAAATGTCCCTGGTCTAGTATTATTGTGGAGTGGGTTACAATAATACATATATGATTCATCTCAGTTTTTGAATCATAAGGAATTTCCCAACAAATAATAAAGTGATTGTTAGTATTGTGTCCAAAAGCCAATCATGAGATGATTGTATTTTTTGCACATTAAGTCATGATATTTTATTAAGGCATTAATCCAGCAATTGTGTTTGTAATTTTGTTTCTGCATAACGTAATAAACATAACTGTAACCCTCGAATAATGATATTCTCAAATGTCTCTGGTCTAGTATTATTATAGAGTGGGTTACAATAATACATAATGACTAGCATATGTGGAGACTAATATGAGATATGTAATCTACATATGGGTACAAGTTGCAGAACTTGTTAGTGGACCGACCTACCATGAGGACGCTACATGGATCGTTTTATGAGTGTCATAAGTGATTCTCATAGTGATCATGGTATATGTAGTCCTTTAACCTAAGATCATCAAGGTTCTCTACATGTGAGACACATATTTTGATGTTTTCCTTTGTTGCTCGTAACTGAGTGAACTTAAAAGAGGTCATTAGGTATGTCACATATCATGTAGAGGGTTTTGTATGATCAAAAAGAGATTTGTCCCTCCTATATAACAGGAGTGATATCTTCGAGCCCCTTGATAAAGTAAGACTTGGAAAATGCATGGCCATGCTCGGATGAGTTGATACATGATATCAATATCATCGGTTTAAGTTAGTCTACTCGGTAATCAAGAAACCAAAGATTAGGCTATATGAGAGTGACACATTTCATGTCTCGTGCTTAGTCTTGATATCTTGGACAAATGGACAATGACATAAATGGGTAATGATCATAAAGGTTTAGTCAAATCACCGAAAATCTTGTCACTTGGGTAGCAATGATGTATTGCTAGACACTGCTCATTGCTTATGATCATAAATGTGATTTATGATCATTGCTAATGTGGTAAGAGCCTATTGGGTCGCACACATAGAGCTATTTGGATTATTAGAGAGCATGAGCTAATTATTTGGGTTATGGTTTCATGATAATTTCGTGTTAAGAATTTGCCCAAAAGTTGAGCCATTATTAAGCCCAAAATTAAAGCCTAATTGGATTAGGGCTTTGAAACCCATTAGGCCTAGAAGTTGAGTCTCACTATAAATACAACTTTTAGTGAGAAATTCGCAGCCTTGCCTTAGCCTCCCAAAAGAGACAGTCGCACTCTTTTCTTGCAATTCTTTGGAGGATGCAAGCTAGCACTACGAGCGCAAGAGAAATGTATTTGCCGGGACGTGGTAGAAGCGTGGTGATCCCGAGAAACTCGTGTGGATACCATAGAGAGCTTGAACACGTCAACTGTTCAAGTTTTGTGATTTGACTCTACAGTTGGGTGAGAGATCTCAATCGAAATTAGGTATGAAAAATTTCGAACATCCGATTTACCGCGTTTCACTTGGATCCTAGAAGGTTTCAGTTAAATTCTGCTGCGCTTGTTTGGTTCCTAAAACCTTACAATGCTAAAATTTGGAGCTTATGAATCAAATAAGGAATCCTCCTTGGGAAAAAATGAACCAGAAACAAAAAAATATATACTTAAGGAATATTGCACACATACAATTTGTTTTGTTTTGTTTTTTTGCTTAACTACTCCTTCTCATGTTGTGTGATGTGTTCATCATCTTCCCATTCTTAGTGTTTCTAGCACAACATCCTGAGATTACGACTAAAATTTTAATAATAAATGATCAAGTATATGAAAATGCTTAATAACATTTTATTTATTGGTAAAATACCTGGTACTCTACATTAAACCATCTTGCCACCAGTGCAGCCCATTGTGATGCTTCAACATATTCCAGCTTCCCTCTAATTATGTCATCCATACGTTTTTCCCACAGTTTATAATATTTCCTTTTCAACTTTGCCTTGTGTGCTTACCAAGAATGACCTACTTTTTGCAATATGTAATGTGAAAAACTTGGAGGGCAAGCAAATTTTTTCTAGAAAACAAAAAACAAAATAAGCAGAATTGATCCCCTACCACAAATTCAATAAACTTTTATACTCAAAATAGTACTTATATATACATAAGTAAGAATAGCCTCCTTGAATGGGCCAAATCCTTCAACATTCCAAGTTGGGAAATTAAGTGAACATAAATCATAATTATGGGTAAGAGTGCCAATAAAAGTTGACATAACAGTCGTCGAACAATCCTCTAGTTGACCGGTGCACTCATAGGTTAACACCTCTATTCTTTCATTTTCAAGCAAGCTAAACACTTCTATAGTTTTTATTTCCCTTTCTATAGCGATGACTACCATTTTAACCTATATAATGTGTTAACAACTAGAATTACTAGAATAGCACATCCTAACACAACACACAATTTACAATTTACAATTTCAGTTAACTTACCTAGAATCCAACAACCTTTTTCCTCAAAATCATCATCCGCAACAGCTTCATTTTCCACCGCTTCATCACTTTTTACTTCACTTTCATTTTGATGTTGTTGTTGCTGCTGCACCTGACTTACATTTTCATTTTTTTTATTGTTGTTGTTATTACACTAGACTTCTTTGTTGTTGTCCTTAACTTGTTGGCTGGTGTCCCTGACTAATTTGTTGGTGTCCTTGACTAAATGTGCTATTGTCCTTGACTTGTTTGCTACTGTCTGTCACCTATTACTATTTTATTCGACACCTTAAGCTTTTTTCCATTTTCCTTTATGCCTTTTTCCTTGTCCATTAGCAAAACTGAATAGTTAAAAAAGAAGTAACAATGGAAGCAAATTACTATTAGCAACTAGTTAAAGATGTAGAGCACATGATGAAATAAAGGTAAACAAAATGAAATCTAACCAATCCAATTATGCAAGCTGTTCATGTTTGCTTTTGCTTGTGTAAGAAACCGACTATAGGCCTTTCTAATACAAAAAAAAATCTGGACATGAAAAATAAACTCTATAGGCCTATGTATATATCTAATAATTATCAAAAAAGTGTTCTTTCTAATACAAAAAATTATATGAAAAATAAACTCTATAGGCCTATGCATGTATCTAATAATATTTTTTTAAAAAAATATGAACAAAATAAATAAGGGAAAAAATAATATTAAGAGCACACAAGTTATAAAGTCAAAGTATTTTTATTTCATGTTGCAAAAGCATATGGGGCAAAGTCCTTCATCCAAATTATAAGGAAGAGGAAAAATACTTAACTAAGCAATAGTAAATTCTTTAGCTTCCATGTTTGCTCTAACCCAATTAGGTTGCTCATCAGAATCAAATCCACCAACATTGGGTTGCATTACACTAATATCATCAGGTACTATAGACACCTTATCCATGTTATATAAATCTCTTGGCTTGACTTTTATAATTGTGTACCAATTAGGATTAGTCAGTTTTGGTATGTAGAAAACTTGTTCTACTTGTTGTGAAAAAACACAAAATCATCAATAATTCATTCACCCATACCTATCTTAGGTGCTCCAACCAGATAAGATTCCATAAGCTGGAAACTTATTAATTATTAACATTAACATGACCCACAACTTAAAAGTTTGCCTAGTCAGAGCATTAAATGTAATAACTCCTTCCCATAGAATTTTTAGATCATCTATCAAAGGTTCTAAGAAGGTGTTAATGTCATTCCTAGGACTCTCTTCTCTTGGAATGAGAGATGACAACAAGAAATAAGTTTATTTCATGTAAAGAAAGTTAAATACTATCAGGACTATGGGTCAAATGCTGCATGATTTTGCCATTGAATTGAATAGGTTGAAACCAATACTTGTCAAAGCAAGCTTAATATTACGACAACCAGATGCAAAATTAGAATACTTGGTGTCAAATGATTTCCATTAGCCAAATGTCATAATAAACCATCCTTCTTCTACCCTTCTTCATAACCCTTTTCATGCCACCTCATGTCCCTTGAAGATTTTGGTGAGCTATATAACCTTTTAAGTTTTAAGTCTAGGGATCAATGGAAAATAACATAACACCTTGGCTATTTTTTTTTTGTTTTCTCTGGTTATTACTGTCTGCTCGACCACTTTCATCAATATTTGCCCAATGAGAATCACTACAAGTCTTGAAAGATTCTAATGCAAACTTTTCATCTTTATAGAGCATGCAATGATTCGTGTATACATGAATTTTTTCAAGACTTAGTTGTAAAATTTTAGTGATCTCATTTGCCTTATAATATGATGAATGGAATTTAGCATCTTTGGGTAGGATTTCTCTAAATAGATTTAAGTTGGCATTAAATGATGTAATCGTCCACCCATGCAAATATTTCAAGTGGAATAAATGAAGTATATAAGATAGTCTATAGTGTGTCTGACAACCTTCATAAAGTTTCCCGTTTGTCATATTTAACATCTTAGTATATTCTTCTGATACACCCTCATTGCCAGCTTATAGGATCATAATGGCTTATAAGTTCATCTTGGTCATTTTTTGCTTCATACCGTAAATCGACATTCCTTATTTCAACACTTGAATGAGTTGGAACCTCGAATACATCACGCAACAAAGCATTCATGTCATCACCAGCACATGGTTCATGTTTGTCAACGTTTCCAGCTAAATGTATTTCATCAAAGTTATCTTTAAGGTTTCAACAAATCATGTTCGATGAAGAATTTTTTTCCCCATGCACAAACCAAAAATAATATTCGTTTAGAACACCAACAGGTGAGTTTTAGCAACATCTTGAGTTTGAACTTTGTAATTCTTGCATTCCTTACATAGACACCTTATGGTATTATTAATATTCACATTTCTAAATACAAACCCCAAAAATTGGCCAATGCAACTTTCATTCTCTTGAGCGTTTCAAGGTTTTCGTATTCAACTTTTATCCATTGCCTAAATTTAATAGTAAGTAGAAATTTTAAGCTAGTTCTATAAATCCATCAACAACTAGTTTTGAAACTAAGCCACTTTATAAGAAGGAAATTCTGTTTTTAATGGATTTTAATCAAGAACTGGTTAAAACATATTAAAAAACCTTGCTTTAACCAAACAAAATAAAATTTTAAAGAACAGTTATAAGAGGTAGCCTAGTACTCTAATCAAAGACTATAGTCTTTGGCAATATTTTTAGCAATTATCACTAATGTATAACCACATAATACAACATAAAAGTCAAGAAATTTGACCTCCAACTTCTTTATACTCTCCCTTGACCAATAACACAACTTCTCTTAGTACACTTTTGTGTAGGTAAATGGAGTTGTATTTTTCAGCCTATATAAGAACAAAAAAAAAAAAATAAGTTACTCAAGAAACACAGGCAAAAGAAATTGAAACACATCAAAATAGGTCATGTAGCTTATAGACAGGCAAAGAAAAGGTATATGTGACAAATAACAAGTCACCTCTCACATACAAAGTTGATTATAAATGAAATAAGAAACTTCAATTACAAAAACAAAAGTCTCTAAACATGATTGAGCAAGACAATTCAATTAGTAGTCACGAATGTAGGGCCCTTGAAAAAAAAACAAAAGAAAAATGCCTATGACAACATCTACTCAATATTTTAGGAAATTTTTTCTTTAAATCAAGTCTTCAAAGAAAAAAAAACCTAAAATAACAACTACTCAATCTTCTAGGATTTTTTTTGTCAACTCTTGTTGAGAAGGATTTTTATTTTGTAACACTAAACATATATCAACTTGTGATTACGTAAACATGAGTTGATATCAGGGACCTTAAAGTTCCCTTCCATTCACCAAAAACAACTACCTTATTTTGGACTTGATTGGTTCAAATAATATTCCACTTGATATATGTTTTGAGGAAAATAAGATGTGTTGCATTTAGAAAGCCAAGGTCTATTTTTGAAAATTACATAAAAAAAAGTAAATTTGCCCCAACAAGTTGTCACCCACCAACCATGCTATCAAGAAAAGGAAAAGCCTCAGCATGCCACCTAATGAGCAAGCAAACACAAGAGAAAAAATAATCTAAATTTAAAAAACAAAAAAAATAATCAAATACATTATCAAATTAAACTCTCTGAAACATAAAATATTTTCTATGCTTGAGCTTTTTATGCATACCCTGATCTTATATGTCTAGAGAAAGCTAACACAATTAAAAAGACCATTTTACATACTAGAAGCCAAATTTTTTTCACCAATAACAGCAGTGGTGCACTCTACCTTAGTAGTAGGATTGAAAATAGCAAATGGAACTCAACAGTACTGTTCCAGATTCAAACCAAGACCAAATCTAAGTAGCTAACCAGAGTTGCATTTTTTAACCTAGACAAGAACAAAAGGAAAAAAAAATTAGCAGGATAATATTATTGATGAAATGTAGAAAGGAACAGACCCATCTTAATAAAGGAAGATTGCTAGACAAAACATGACCAGCACACACAAGCTACCAACTCAATTGATTAGTACAACAAAATAAAGACAAAAAAACAACTTACACAGCCTGACTATGCCTTAAAACTAGTCACTGCTATTAAAACCAACAAACAAAAAGAGAAGCACCATCAACACCGAACTTGGCAAGCCTATCAGCCTCTATATTAATGAAGACTACTTCAAACAAAAATGAACAAGAAACTAGTATTCATTAGGTAGATCATTAAGGTAAAGAAAAAGAAAATGTCAAGTACCTTTATAGATAGGTCAGCTGCGAAAGCGATCATATAAAATTTGGTATTAAACCAATAAAACTACAACCAACTAGTCTCCTGTCATGAGAGTACAAGGTGCATTTCAGTTAATGTAGCAAAATGACATATTTGTATTGAATTATGCCAACATAAGCAAACAGATGATTTCAATACAAGCTTGTTACTTTCTTTAAATTCTTAATTACAGGTGGAATTTTTTTGGTTAGCCGCTTGTTGCATGATAGATCATTACAAATGGGGAAGTAATTAGTTATGTAGCAATATCAACCAAGAGCAGGCCCTACTTTCTTCATGCAGAAGTTAAAAAGAACCACTAGCAAGAAATGTACAAAGTTTGCAATCCAGACAAAAAAGCAATATCTCTAGATAGGTAACCCGCTAATTAACAACTAAGGGAATTAATGGTAAAACCAAGAAAAAACATTGGATGCACACCAAAACATAATTCACTAACAAATAATTTAGTAAAAAAAATTTCTATTATAAAGATAATAATTAACTATAATGCTAGCAAGAAGAAGCATGAACAAGCTAGAATTAGAAGTGTTAATAACTCCTTGAGGTTTGCAAGCTACTTACATAGAGACCAATAACATAATTTCGCATATCTTACAATAGTAGAGTTTTTTTTAACCAATAACAACTACTTTATCTCTACTAGAAGTGAGACAAACTATTGTCAGAGGAGATGTTTGTTTTTTAAAGATATTAGAATGAACTATTATTTAATTGTGAAGAGCTAAATTTCAAAAGGAATTGCATCTTTATTGGATAAAAACTACATCCTTTGAAAGGTACATACATTATGCAAAATAAAAGTTCCAGAAAGTGGAAATCATCTAGTAGTTTACAAATTAAGATCACAATACATCTAATTCGATACCTACATAGTAGTTAAGGCTATATAAAAATCTTGGTTGAAAATGTACATATGATTCGATACGTACATAGTAGTTAAAATGAAAAGTGAACCAAAACCACTTGCTCTTTAAATTGATCACATTTATCAGCTTTAAATTCTTCATTACTGAAATATTTAAGAGTTTGATCAATTACAATCAATAGGATAAAAAAAATGAGTAAGTTGATGAAATTACGTACCCAAGATTTTGATGGCTGGAATGACAAATGAATGCCAACCAATAGGCGAGAATTTGAGATGCCAATGACAATTGAGAGAGGCTAATGGGCGGACAATGAGAAGGATGACGGCAGAGAATGAGAGATTGCAATGACGGGGAATGAGGAGCACGAGAAAAAGAGAAAGAAAGAGGATGAGGGTCGTGAACGAGGAGGGTGCTAGGTGGTGAACAAGGTGGTGAGTGGCTAAGCACTAGGAGTCAAGAGGTGGAAAACCCAATAGGGCAAGAAGCCTACGATGATAAGGCTAAAATAGGCTTTGGGATCCTATTTTTTATTTTTTATTTGAGAAATTCCTAACTCTTTTATTTTGTTTGCAAACGTTCCCAAATTTTACATTATGTTAAATTCTCATCATTATAAGAAAACGACATTCATAGCAATCAAGAGAAATCATTTCCAACTTAAGCACACCTCAGAATATTGAATCAGTTTTTATTTATTGCTTTAACCTATATTCTTCTATGTGCTCACGTTTTTGTAATGTAAATAAATGATGCAAAGAATTACAGACTACCCAAAAACAAAAATGATGCAAAGAATATAGGACAGAAGGAGCACTAATGTTATTTATTATATTAACATAATATTAGGCTCGTTGGCTTGATAAAAATTTGAGCCGAGTATTATCAAGCTCGAGCTCAATTCTTTAAGAATTCAAACCTAAAATTCAGCTTAAGTTTGGGTTTGAGGCTTGTTAGGCTTGACTAGATAGTACAAAAATTAATGCCCAGTTCATTTAGAGTCTTGTTAATATGTTATTTGGGTCAAATGTATTGACCAACTTTCAAACAGATGAAACCCTCGCTCAAAGTACCCAAAATTATGAGTCATACCACTCACAAAATTTATGCCATTTATTCTCAGTGGCCAGAAGCTACTTCCAAGGCCAATTGCCTGATGTTCTTAGGTCACCTTATTCGATGCTCTCAGGCTGATTTGATGTTCCTAGGCCCATGCTCAACATTCCCAGGCCTATACTTGACATTACTAGATGGATTGTTGATGTTCTTGGGCCTATTTGACATTCTTAAGTCGACACCCAACATTCTTAGGCCGATCGCTGACAAACTCATCGTGTTTAATAGGAAGACCAACATGCTTTGCCGGAGATATGCTTGTCCATGCAATACGTCACCGCATTCCTCATGCATTCTCATGAGCAAACTAATTGGTTTCTAACTCTTAGGCGTCTGGGTTTAGGAGCAACAAAAGTGGGCATGGCCTATTTGGTATCGGCGAAAAGGCATTGCAAGTGGAATAGTGTAGTCGAGTATTATGGTGTATAATTTTATGTACTTTAAGGGGGGTTTCTTTCTAGTTGAAAGCTGGTCAACGTATTTGCCCCAAATAACATGTTAATAGGAGAGTATTAACTCTAAATGAATAGCCGGCAAGTTTGAGCTCAAATTGTTTGATAAAGGCTAGATTCATTTTCCACCCCTAGTCTTCTATGTGATAA
Organism: Aquilaria sinensis; assembly: GCA_005392925.1. Taxonomy (NCBI): domain Eukaryota; kingdom Viridiplantae; phylum Streptophyta; class Magnoliopsida; order Malvales; family Thymelaeaceae; genus Aquilaria; species Aquilaria sinensis. The sequence goes on along the minus strand of SMDT01002229.1, from coordinate 241,623 downwards.
TTTTCAACCCATTGAGAGATTTGTGTTTGTCATGTTGGAACCAAAAGCCAAAAAAAACCATAATGAAAAATGTTGGTAAAAAGAAAATGTTGGAGATGACAAAGAATGAGACATTGAATTCTACAATAATGTGACATGAATTTGGCTATTACGACTTCTAAAGTAAACAACTTTCCCTAGATGGAAACAGTATCCTGAAACCATGGGATAAACTATGGGATTCCTATCCTAAAATGAGTTCCTTGGAGCTCCTCTAGCTATATAAACCCCTCAATTTGCTAATCTTGAGGTATGATGCATTGGCTCTCTCTCTCTCTTTACTATTCCTTTCTTATTGGAAGCCTAACTTGAACGTCAGAGGGTTTCCCTAAGGGACACATCTCGAGGCCTTAATGTTGTCTTTGTACGTAGGTCGCCAATCCAAGATTCACCGGGTTTCTTAGCCAAGCCCATACCATCTCATCAACTATTAAATTAGTGTCATCTATAGGAACCATGGTGACTACTCAAAGGTTACACTTGGAGAACCAAGACCTACCAAAGAATGAGTAGGAGAGCCATCACCTTCCTAGGCCTATAGGGCCTACAAGTGAAGAAGTAACCTAAAGGGTTGATCCGGAAGACCCTATGGAGCTCCAAAGGGACCCCCATAAGGGAAAATGCCCTACACCACTAAATGGGGATCAGTTCCAGGCTCTGCAACATACCTTATTTGGGCAACTAAGTGTGACATTGCAACAGGAAATCTGGAAAGCCTTTCTGAGGGCTTCGGACGAGGCCGCCAAAAGCCATCGAGTGCCCAATAAGCCATGGTGGGCTCCTCCCTGAGACCAGCCCCCAAGGATGCAAGTCCATGAACAACAGCATCCCTAGACTATTTCGAGGGACCTAGCGACATCAGTGTTATCCTGCAGAGACTCGACCAAATGACGCAAACGCATGCGGGCTCCTGAGCCTCCGAAGGAAAATCTTGGGCATGGAATTGATGTGGAGTACTTGTGGTTCAAACTTTTTACAATGAGATAATCAATGCCCCTGCTCCCGATAAGTTCCACATGCCAAAAATTGACTTGTGCAATGGCCTTACCGATCCAGTTAACCATCTGCAAAGGTATGTTACCTTCATAAGGCTTGAGCGGATCTCTGATGCAATTATGTATAGAGCCTTTAGCTCTACAATAATAGGAGCCGCTGCCTCCTGGTTTGGGACAAACTGGGGGTACCACTTCTCCTAAGTGTTCTTGTGACATTTCTTGAGGAGTTGACCGACCCCAAAAATGGTGGCTCATTTGCAGAAAATTAGGTAAGGTCGTGATGAACCCCTGAGAGGCTTCGTCTGGAAGTTTAACGTAGAAGCTATACAAGTATAAAGGGTTATCCTTAAAGCCATACTTGGTAACCATTACCCAAGGGCTAGGAGACTCAAGGCTAGCCTAGGATCTCTATGAGAATCCTATAAAAGATATAGAGGAAGCTCTCGACCGAACCACGTGGTATATGCATGCCAAAGAGCTTAACTGACTGACGGACCCAAAGAACCAATTGAAGGCTAAAGAAGGTGAGCCCAAAAAAAAGGTGGAGGTATAAGTCACGGTCAGAGCCCGTCCTCTGACCTTTGAAAGGGACAAGGTCAAACATCTTGTATACACCTTAGAGAATAAGAACAAGGTTCCTTGGTGGCCTCCATCGATGCCTCATTAGGGCAAAAAAGACCCTAAAAAGTTCTTCAGGTATCACAAGGACAAAGGCTATGATACTGAAAAATGCTGGTAGCTGAAAAAACTATTCAAAGAAATGGTTCGTGCAGGAAAGTTGAAGGAATATCTGTTTAGATAGCCATCCCCTTATCAAAAGTAAAAAGATAGTCCTCGCAAAAGGGATGATGATGAGGATCGTTAACGAAGGCGAAAGCCTGAGAGGCCGCGATCCCTAAAAGATCATAGGAATCTTGGACCCCCAACTAGGGTCGTTTCCATGATTATGAAGGAAGAGCCCTCAATGGCCTAAAAGAGATAAGGGTGGTAAATTGCCCAACTAGAGGTAGCTGACCCTAACAGGACCTCAACGAGCATTAATGGATCCCAGATAGCTATTGCTTACTTGGATCCACTTATATTCAGGGTTCGCAATAACAATTTTGACATATAAAGAGTTTACCTGGATACTAGGGCAAACGTTAATGTCATCTTTATCGACTTATTGGGAAAAATAAAGGTTAGAAACTTTATCCTTTGTAACCAGACCCACCTTTGGGATAAGAAGGGAAGAGATCCCCACAATAGGGGCCATCAATATGCCTCTCATGTTGGTTGAGAAAGACCATAAAGAGGAACTTACCTGTGATTACCACACCGCTGAATTTCCCATCCTGGACATCTCATCACCTTATAACACCATACTCGGCAGACTAATTCAGGTGCAATTCCATGTCTGATTCAAAGTTAGATGTTCATTATGCTCTTTGTGACCTTTATTGGGGACACAACTATCTTTGTCGACCAGGCATCAATGCGACAGGGCTATATGGCAACCTCACGAAGGCCTAAAGAAAGTAAGCTCGCACCAGTAGATGCTAAAAGGATAAAAGAGTTACCCCTGAAAAATGAGGCTAGCACAACCCTGTCTAAAGACACCAAGCTTGTGAAAATGGCCCATGGAAAGCCAATAAAGATTGGTAAGGACCTTCCACCCAAGGTAAGACAGTTATTTATTCAATTCCCAAGAGCAAATAAAGATGTGTTTACATGTTCCTCAAATGAGATGTCCAGGATTGACTCATAAATAATTGCCCATAGATTACAAGTAGATCCCTTTGCCCAACCAGTACAACAAAAAAATGCAACATGGTGCCCGAAAGGTGAGAGTTCATTAGAGTATAAGTTGATAGGATATTAAAGGCAATAATTATTTGGGATGTATGATACCACGAATGGATCATTAACGTAGTGTTGGTAAAAAGAAAGAATGGAAATCGGCGCATGTGTGTTGACTACACCAACATTAACAATGCCTGGCCAAAAGACCCGTACCCCTTGCCATCTATAGACCAATTGGTCAATGGTACATCAGAATTCAAAATATTATCCTTCATGGACTCTTTCAATGGCTACCATCAAATTTGCATGCACCCGAAAAATGAAAAGAAAATGACTTTCAAAACAGGTGAAATAGTATATTGTTACCAGTGAATGTCGTTTGGCCTAAAAAACGCTTCTGCTACATATTAAAGGCTGATGAACCAGATCTTTGTAAACTAGATAGGAAGAAATATGGAGGCTTATGTAGATGACATGATTATCAAAAGTACGGCTATAGAGCAGCACTTTGATGACCTTCGGGAAACCTTCCAAAGAATGCGATAGTTCAAGATGAAAATCAATCCTAATAAATGCACCCTCAGTGTTGGAACTGGTAAATTTCTTGGTTACATGGTCTCCAAATGGAGGATTGATGCAAACCCAGAAAAGATTGAGGCCATCCTCACGATGACTGATCCTTAAAGCAAAAAGGACATTCAGAGGCTAGTTGGGAGGCTAACCACGCTTACACAGTGTGTCTCATGATTTGGCGACTGATGTGAGCCTTTCTTTTAGATATTAAAAAAAAGAGGTGATGTTCGAATGGACAGATGAATGTCATAAAGCTTTCCACCAAATAAAAAACTACCCATGACACCTCCCTACGTTATAATAACCTAAGCCCAATAAGCCCCCAGTGCTTTACTTAGCTGTTTCCACAGGCTCAGTCAGTGCAGTGCTTGTTAGGGAGTAGGGATTAGAGCAATGGCCAGTATACTATGTTAGTCGGACCCTCTAGGGGCTGAACCCAGATATCCTGCTCTTTATAAGGCGGTCTTGGCCCTCTTTATGGCTTTTCAAAAACTATGACCCTACTTTCAAATGTACCACATAATTGTCAGGACAAAGCTACCCTTATGGGATATCTTACAAAAGCTAGATAAGTTTGGTAGACTTGATAAATGGTGCATCGAGTTAGGGGAATACGATATCCACTATGAGCCTCAAAAGGCCTTAAAAGCACAAGCCCTATTAGACTTTAGTGGCTGAAATGACACTGATAGAAAAAATCGAAGAGGAAAAGAAAGAAGATAAATCCCTTTGGGAAATATACGCCGACGGGGCCTTATGATCTGAATACTGAAGAGCAGGCATCATACTTAGGGTCCACTCATCCTAGAAATGACCCTTAGAGTTGCGTTTCTTTTTCTTGTAATAAATAATGTAGCTGAATATGAAGCCATCCTTGAGGGGTTACGGATGGCTGGTTAGGTAGGAGTACAATGTATACAAATATACAGTGACCCTCAGCTAATAGTAAACCAAATCATGGGAATAAAAAGGGCCTACTTTTTACAAGTACTTTAATATGGAAAAGGATTTGATAAGGATTTTTTACCTCATGCAGGTTTAAAAGATCCCAAGGATATAAATATAAGGGCAGATGTTGTTATGACCTTCAAAACCATTGTAAATAAGCCATGAGCTGGGTAAAATAAGGTGTATCAAGCTAAGGAACCTAGGAAAAACTTCGAAGAACATGGAAAATGAAATTATGAATAAAGGTTGAAGGTGGCTTAAGTGGTAAGATCATTCGGGTTCAAACATTGCTTGGCCGAGAAGTAAGATGCAAATAATGATTTAAAGAGATGAGGGACTCAATTGAAAACATATTCAAGTAGCTTTTTAAAGGAATCTTTTGTGTGAAGGCTTTATTGATTCATGCATGAAAATGAGTCCGCCATGGCTAGTGTTCAACCACTTTTAACGCCACTTGGCTAATCTTGGTTAATGACATGCTTCCACTAATGTTGTATCCTCCATCTGGTTACTTTTTCCCTGGTTAAAGGCTTAAGCTCAAGTTCATAAAGTGTTCTTGAGCTTTTGAGTGTAATCTGAAGTTACTCAAGGAGGAAACTTGGTGGTGAATCCAAATCCATGAGCAAAATGAGCTATGGAAGTGATTTATAGCCACAAAAAGCTAAAGAATGGTGTGATTTAAGCTATTAAATCTTCACGCAATAAGGTTGCTAAGAAAGGTAAGGACCTTACGCAATTCCTTAAACGTTCATAGTTAACTATGTTGTTTAGTGGAATTCTAGGCACTTAGGTGATAGTAAGCTTCCCAAGGGATCCTAAGAGGCTGTAGGGGCTAAGATTGCTTTGACAACTATGTTCTTTGTTAATTAGCTATGTTTATGTTAAGCATTAGGGCTTAGGATTGAGTAAGCCAACTCAATTCTTAAGCTTGTGAGCTCTCGGATAGTATAGGAAAACATTAAGAGGTTAACCAAATTGAATGTAAAACTAAGGCTACGCTTGCTAAGCCTTGTTGGCTATTAAATGAAGTTGGTGTTTGTGGTGTGTGAGTTGTGTGCTTCTATGCTTGTTTGTGCATGCTAACCCTATTTATTGAATTACTTGTTATGTATATGTACTTATGTTGTTTTATTGTCCTCATGTTTTATTGCAGGTGCTTGGATGTGTCTCAGTTAAGTGTGCAACTTAACCTATGTATTGGCCATAATGGCTGTATATGGTCCTTACTGAGTTATAAAACTTATGCCCTGTCTTTTTATGTCACAAGAAAAAGGGTTGCTTGAGAAGTAAAGAGACTAAGTGTATTGTGTGCTCTCTCAGGTCTTGGCAAGGTAGTGCACTATCTTGTGTATTTTGCTCAATAGTTACATTCCAAGTCTTACTTGGATGGCAAGCTAATGAGTGTACTTCATTGCTTGTTGGTTTAGGGAAGCTAAGTGTGTAGGAACATGCCTTAGGTTGGATGGTAGTGCTTGTTTTGAAAAATCAATGCTGGTGGTTTTGGTTGTCATGGATTTTATGAATGGATGAATGAGAGTTATGATGTTATAAAGTATGTTTCCATAATAGGCACCTAACTTACTTGGTTGAGCTTGTTCATGTGTTTGAAAGTTAGGTGTTGGTAAGCACCCTTAGGGCATGCCCCATATGTCCGGCCCATGTCCAAGGCACACACTAATCCCCCTACCTTATGTATTCTGGCACATTCTACACTAAACCTCCCATATGCCTTAGAAGCACCTAGGGTGCCCTGCCCATGTGTTCAGCCTATATTGGACACTTAGAAAATTTAAGTTAAGTACTCTACCCGATAGAAATGTTTGAGTACCCATACTATCCTTCTTGGGTTTTAAGGTCTTCAAATAGGCTAGGGTTAGTGTTGGGCATGATAGATGCCTTCTCAAAAGGATGGGAGAAGGCTGAGATAGAAAAACTCACAGAGCCCTTGGTCTACCTAATAAACTTTACGTTCCCTAGAGATGATTAGAGGGACCCAATCATGCTTTACCTCTAGACGGGGGCACTTGATAGAACCCCTAAAGAGAAAAGGAAGATTAGGATCTAAGTTGGACGATTCTTTATCGTTGGAGATGAACTGTACAAACGAGCATTTGTTTCCACTTTGCAGCAATGCCTAACTTCACAAAAAAGGCAGAAAGTTCTCTAAGAAATCCACCAGGGGGATTGTAGAGCACACATTGACACAAACTCCTTGGCCTACAAAGCCTTACGCCAAGGCTACTTCTGGCCTACAATCAGATAGGATGGTAGGGAGTTCGTCCAGCGATGCCACAACTATCAGCTCAGCTCGAGAATATAGAGGCTACTCTCCTTCAGTTTCTCCCTAATAGTGGACCCCTGGCCATTCACTATGTGGGGATTAGATCTGATTGGAGCACTTCCCATGGCCCTGGGACAAGTCAAGTATTGTATTGTGGCGGTAGATTACTTTACCAAGAAGGTGGAAGTAGAACCTCTAGCCTCCATCACGGCCATTTAGGTCATCAAATTCTTGTGGAAGAACATTATTTGTTGGTTTAGATGCCCAAGGGCCATCATTATTGACAATGGCAAACAATTTAACAACCAGCAAGTTTGTTAATTTGTAGAAGAAAAGGGCATCTATCTTTACGTTGCCCCAATTGCTCATCCATAGTTTAATGGACAAGTGGAGGTAACTAACAAGACCATCAAGGAAGGCCTAAAGAAGAGACTACGAGAAGCCAAGGGGAGATAAACAGACAAATTATTGAGTGTCATATGAGACTATAGAACAACCCCTTGCAAGGCCATGGGAGAGTCACCTTTTTGATGGTCTACAAGACTGATACCCTTATCCCTGTAGAAGTTTTTTACCCCATTCTCTAAACTTTGGCCTATGATCCTAGTGAAAATAACGTAGCACTTGAAAGAAACCTTGATCTACTGGAAGAACTAAGGGAAGAGATAAGGGCTTGCATGAGAGCCTTCAGACAGCGGGCTGCCCTCACTCATAATTGAAGAATGAAACAAAAGAATATACAAGTAGGAGGCCTGGCCCTTGTTAAGGAAAAACTAACTGGGAGGAACCCAAGACATGGGGCTATGAGGCCGAATGAGGACCATACCTTGTCACAAGGAAACTTAGAGACGGGGTCTATGAGCTAACCAACTCAGAAGGGAGAAAGCTACCTAGAAACTATCACTTAGAGGATCTATCACCTTACTTTGCCTAATCACTTTATTACACAATGTACTTTACTACATCTTGAATAAAAAAAGGCACTTCTCCTGGACAACTTGTGTTTTTACAAATTAATACTCCTCGATCACTTAAAAAGATTAGGAACTCTCTAAAGAGCCTATGAAGGCTTTCTACTATGAGGGTTAGTTAATAAGAGCATCCATTACAATGGCAGAATTACCTTTTTACTTAATAAACTTCCAACTAAAAGTGTAGGGTTTCGGGAGCCAAACAAACATAGTGGAATATAATCAAAACCCTTCAGGATTCAAGTGAAACGGGGTAAACCGGGTATTTGAAATTTTCATACCTAATTTGGTTAAGATCTTTCACCCAACTGTTAAGTCAAATCACAAAACCTGAACAGTTGATGTGTTCAAGCTCTCTATGGTATCCACACAAGTTTTTCGGGATCACCATGCTTTCACCACGTCCTGGCAGATGCATTTCTCTTGCACTCGTAGTGCTAGCTTGCATCCTCCAAGGAATGGAAAGAGAATAGTGCGGCTGGAACTTTTGGGCGACTAGGGCAAGAGTTGCGAATTTCTCACTATATGTTGTATATATAATAAGACTCAACTTCCAAGCCTAATGGGTTTCAAAGCCCTAATCCAATTAGGCTTTAATTTCGGGCTTAATAATGGCTCAACTTTTGGGCCATTTATTAATACAAAATTATCATGAAACCATAACCTAAATAAATTAGCCCATGCACTCAAATAATCCAAATAGGGTTTATGTGTGTGACCCAATAGGCTCTTACCACATTGGCAATGATCATAAATCACATTTATGATCATAAACAATGAGTAGTGTCTAGCAACACATCATTGCTACCCAAGTGACAAGATTGTCGGTGATTCGATTAAACCTTTATGATCATTCTTCATATATGTCATTATCTCTTTGTCAAAGATATCAAGACTAAGCACGAGACATGGAATGTGTCACTCTCGTATAGCCCAATCTTTGGTTTCTTAATTACCGAGTAGACTAACTTAAACTGATGACATGATATCGTATATCAACTCATCCGAGCATGGCCATGCATTTTCTTAGTCTCACTCTATCAAGGGGTTCGAAGATATTATTCCCGTTACATAGGAGGGACAAATCTCATCTTGATCATACAAAACCCTCCGCATGATATGTGACATACCCAGTGATCTCCTTCAAGTTCACTTAGTTACGTTTAATAAAAAGAAGTATCAAAGTATGTGACTCACATATAGGGAACCTTGATGACCTTAGGTCAAAGGACAACATATACCATGATCACTATGGGAATCACTTATGACACTCATATAACAATCCATGTAGCATTCTCATGGTAGATCAGTCCAGTACACAAGTTTTCCAACTTGTACCCATATGTATACTACATATCTCATATTAGTCTCCACATATACTGGTCGTTATGTATTATTGTAACCCGCTCCATGATAATACTAGACCAGGGACATTTAATAATATCGTTATTCTAGGGTTATAATTATATTTATTACGTTACGCAGAAACAAAACAACAAACATAATTACTAGATTAATGCCTTAATAAATATCATGGCTCAATGTGCAAAAATACAATCATCTTATGATTGCCTTTTGGGCACAACACTAACAAAAAGATTATTGAAAAAATTGTTCACAAGTACAAAAATGCAGATAAAGGAGAAATAGTGAGCAAAATGAAATTTTTATTAACTTTAAAATAGTTACAATTATAGAAGGAAAGAACGATTTCAAAGGAATACAAAAAGTGGGGAAGGATAGCTACAAAGCTTCCTAAAATTTGTCAAGAAGAAGGACCTTATCAAGGTCTGTCGCCGATGTGTCCTCATCAAATTTAGGAATCTAAATTCCAGCTTTCCTCTTCTTCGGCTAAGTCTCATAATTTGAATCCAAATCCTCATAAGCCAAGAGAAAGAAGATATCCAAGTTTAGATTAGCCCGCTCCACTAAAAAGTGGAGAAAGAAAGCCTTCCTTGAACTCTAAGAAGACGCTCTTTCCAAGCCCTATTTCCTTCTTCTAGAGATGCACACAAAGCTCCTTCACTCGATCATTGGCGTCAGTTCGAAGGCATTGGTGCCCCACGAAGCCAATTTGCTTGATGCGTTCCACGAGGGGCGTCATGGTAGTGACCGAGCTAAAGCTGGCTTCGTTAAGGACAGTAATTGGGCCCAATGGAGCATAGTGATCCATCAGTAGAGTCTGCTTGATGACATTAATTTTTTACTTTGTCGCATTCAACAAGGCCGTCAAACGAGCTGCCTCTTTCTGGGGGTCAGCTTTTTTCTCCTGGGACAGCTTAAAGGCCTCTTGCAGCTCTCCTATCTTGCTCTCAGCCCTTTGACGAGGCCCTCATTTGCCTCCCTAACCTCTTTCTCCAGCTTGAGGTCATCACAAAGGCACTTCTGGCACTACGTTCGCTGCTCAAGTCCTTTTCCAAAAAGGCCACATTTTTTAATAAAGACCCAAGCTAGGACTAGAAGGCCTTTTCATGGGCTAACCAACACTCCCCCATGCCATAGGCAATAATGGCCCTTTGTAAAAACTAAATTCGTTAAAGCAAACTAAATAAGGCATTTAAAACAAAGAGAGACCATCGAGAAGCGTACCTGGAGAAAGCTGTAGCCCATATTCATCAGCTAGGAGCCTTCTGACCGAGGGAGATAAACGAGAAAGCGCCAATCCTTGGGAGTTTTCAACCTCTCAAGGATGCGGTGAGTAATGTCAGTCTGGTCCTCAAGGCTCGACTTGCCAATACTCACTGCCCATTGAGGGTTAAAAATTTGGTCAGGTGTGAGTCCCTTCAGCTCCAAATTTTTCCTCTGGGACTGACTTCACATAAGGATTAGATTGCACAGTTGACAGTGATCGTCCACTTTTAGCTCAAAAAGCCCCCCTCGGGTAGAAGGGACCTTCTCAGGAACAACCATCACCGACGCCTTAATAGGGGTGGGGGTAAAGGGGAAGGGACATTTTTTGACTGCCTCAGGGCCACCTTTGCTTCTGGGAAACTTCCCCAGCTACCCTCTACTTATGGGATGCCATTTCAGTGTGTGGCTTCATAGCAAGGAGGGACCCAAATGCCTTCGCATGTTTCTCTAAAGCTTATGGGTGAAAAGATCCTTAATCACCACAGAATGACTACAAGTCTATAAAATCAGCCTGATAAAAGTTTTCTAATGATGACATACCACTACCATTGTCACAAGTGGCATTGCCTCATGACGGGTCTGTAGGGTGCAACCTCTTATGAATCAATTGGGACTCAGGAGGGGAATCGGAAAGCTCTACCACCTTACTTGGGGGCTTGGATGAATGGGCCTGCACAAACATGTGTTACATCGACAAGAAGAACATTAATCTTCTGAGCATCTGCCAAGGTGTCAGTGATATCCTTGAGCCTCTTCATGAACTTTTTCACCTAACTACTCATTTTTTCAAAAAAGAAAATTAAGATTAGACGCTAATTCCTCGCAGGGGAAGTAAGAAACCATAATCTTCCAAAACAACTTTTTGAGCTTGGTGGGGGGCCCTGCTGGGCCCTGACTGCAATCCTGTAGGCTTCTACGATGCCTTCCTCCTGACCTTCCGTACAATTGCAGTGGCTCTTCACCCCCGGTTAAGACTGGTAGGCCTTATTGATTCCCGTCCACCTTAAGGTAGTCTCATTAATTTTCATGTAATGGATGGGGAAAAACTCCATATAATTATTGTTCCCTCACGATTTCCTCCCGCTAGCTGATTAGGCTAAAGTATGAGTGATGGCCCTCCAAGTTATCATATATCGGCAGCACCTCAATTAGGGCATGTTGAGGCACATCCAAAAAGTTGCAGGGGAACCCCCAAGCCTGTTCCTTCAGTGTGAAAAAGAAACGCTCTTTCCACCCTGTGCACGAGTCCTTGTACGATACGAACGCAAAGGACTTGTTTCCTCTTCGGTTCGCAGGGGCAATCTGGAAGAAGCTAACATCCTTCCTCAAGTCCAGCATATAAAATTGGAGGAAAACCTCCAGTAGGGGGGTCATTCCTACCAACTTGCAGCAAATGATAACCCATTGATATGGGCAAATGAGTTGGGCATTAACTACGATGGTGGGATTTGGTAGTGCTCACATATTTGCTCCACCAGTGGATGGGGTGGCAAGCGAAACCCACACCTGGAGTTGGTCAATGAAAATGGTGAGGACGTCCATCCTCCTGTTGCCACCCTCTAAGCCCCCATCCTTTAACACCTTATCACGGGAAAAGGCAACCATAATGCCATTAGGCTAGAAGTAGCAACAGAGATTCATCGTCGAGGTGCCTTCATTGTGTTGAGTCACAACCCCCCTTAACACCTCTACATTAAGGAAGAACAGTGCATTTGATGAATCAGGCACATTAGCGGCAGCCCTAGATGATGATTTTGAAGAAGTTATTTGGAAAAACCGATTGGGTAACATATCAGGGCTGTCACCAGCACAATGGGGAGATGAAAAAATGATTGATAACAAAAAAAAAATAGTAGAAGTGTCAAGAGAAAAATGAAAATAAAACATGAATAGAAGACAAGGACTCATTACCTGATTATGAAGAAAAAGGCCAACCTTGGAAAAAAAAAGAACTCTAACAAAAAAAAAAATAAAGAACTAGCAGCAAGCAAATGACACGAAAGTACAAAGTAGCAGCGAAATAAGCCAACCAGTGAAAAAATGAGGTAAAAACCCTTGTGGTATATATAGACAAATCTCTGAAAGATGAGTTTCCTCCTCGAAACTACCATTGCAATAATGGCAAAATTCTCACTTAATAGTGGAAGGACATGTGGCCATGAACAGCCGTCAAAGTTGTCATGCCTGATTAGTTTCTTAAGGTGCATTTAATAAACGTTGCTTCACCTCCTTCTTAACTGGTACACCTGCCATATGTCAAAATTGCATGGGCTTAATGGGAGGAAAGGGCCAGATGATGACGTTTTCCTAAGTGAGGAATCAAAAAGAGCATTGCATCGTCCTCGCTAAACGACGCTGCTTGAAGTATATTAATCTTACAACAGAAAAAGGGGGCTTGCAGCACACTTTCAAGTGAAGGCCCTTCCCTTTTTGGGGAATGACGATGTAAAAATAGAGGAAAAATGTGGAGCCCTTAGCCACATTTTTCTGGGGGGGGGGGGGCGGGAATGATTTATTGGTAGGAAATAAGCCCAAATCTAGGGCCTAAAGCTAATAGAAGCTTGGCCTGAATAGGTCTACAAGTGAACTCTACCTTGGATGGAAATAGTATCCCAAAACCATAGGATAAGCTACGGGATTTTTATCCTAAAATGAATTCCTCGGAGCTCCCTAACTATATAAACCCCTCCATTTGCCAATCCCGATGTATGATGCATAGACTCTCTCTCTCTCTCTCTCTTTTTGCTACTCCCTTCTTATCGGAAGCCTAACTTAAACGTCGGAGGGTTTCCCCTGGGAAAACATCCCGGGGCTTTGACGTTGTCTTTGTATGCAGATCGCCAATCTATGATTCACCAGGCTTCTGAGCCAGGCCCATACGTTCCCATCAACCATCAAACTTGATTACTCATATTTGTTTATCTTAAAAATCAATATTAGTGTGATTTTTAGGTTACAGTGGTTTAATTAAATTATCATAAAATCATAATAAAAATGTTTGAGAACAATTCTTTTAATTAATATTAAAATTTTAAATAATTTATTTAACAATAAAATTAAAACTGCTGAAATTAAAAGATAAAATCAGCCAACATCACCTCTTATTACAACCAGACAGGTAACGGTAGGACCATGAGCTCGTCCTACCACGCACGCTTCCTCGCCGCCAAAGAAACCAAAAGTCTTTTGAAATCTAGGCTCATAGGGAATTTTTTTTCCTTCGCAGCACACAAAAAGTGTTAAAAGATTAATCTCCAAAATGAACAATCAGACCCGCATCTTAACCTACTCACATAAGTTGATCTTTCAACTTAAATTCAGTTAATTCCAGCCCTTGAAATTTGTAAAATGGCGTGAGTAGGTCTGGGCCTTGAAGGCCAAATTCACACTTGATCCTTAACATCTCATTTTGTTTGTGTATAGGTGACTCTAATTCATTTAAAATTGGTTTAACTCTTTAAAGATTGATTACACAATTAATAGTTACTCCCTCTGCCCCCCAAAAATGACAAATATTCTTTTTTGAGTTATTTAAAAAGAATGAGCTATTACCCATTTTAGAAAAATTTTAACATATGATTTACCTTGTTACTATCATTTAAGCTCTCTTTTCATAAAACCAAAAAACCCAGCCAAGCCCATTTTTTTTTCTAATTTTCATTTAAATTCTCACTGTACAAAACTAAAAAAAAAAATTATTTTAGCTTCAAGGATAAAAATGAAAAGAACATAAATTATTCATATCTTAATCTCCGTGTACAAAAAAACACATTATCTAAAATAAGATAGAGGGAGTATAAATTAAGAAAAATTATTATCAAAACTTGATAATAACTTTTAATAGAGATATACTCTTATTTTCTATTTATATTATGAAAACAATTATATTTTTAATTTTTTAAAGTTCATTATAAAAATATAATTTAATGTATCTTTATGCAAATCACCATGAAAAAGGGAGGATTTCCTTTCAATTTTTTAGATTTTTACTTTTAATCAAATAAATATTTTCAATTATTATTTTCTTCACAATCATGTTATTTGAGATATTATTTTAAAGGAAAGCTTACAATAATCCCTCTGGTTTGATTAAACCTACACTTTGCCCCTTTATTTTTAGAAATCTATACGTTGCCCTTGCTTGTTTTACAAGTAAATTGCATAAATGATCCATAACCTTTAACTATTGTTTTGTTTTAGTCCTTAACATATTGAATGTTCTATTTTGGTCCTAAACATATTAAAAATTTTCATTTTGGTCCTAAATCTATTAAAAACATTTCATTTTGGTTCCCATTGGATGAAATGTGTTAACTTAAAATATTCATCTGATAAAAAAATTTTAGATCATAATTTAAATTATCCGATAATTGTCTTATAATAAATTTAGTTTATATAATAATTTTTTTATAGTTAATATAAAATTAAAATCATCTTTTTCTTTTCTTTCTATAAATTGAATTTGTTTTATTTAGGAAGAAAAAACTACTAATTTAAATTTTTTATTTGCTATAAAAAATATTAAATTATTTAAATTTTTTATTTGCTATAAAAAATATTAAATTATTTAAATTTACTAGAAGACAGTTATCAAATATTTAAATGAGAATTTTAAAAATTTATGTTAGATAATTATTCTGAGTTAATGAATTTTATCTGATGAGGGACAAAAATGAAACAATTTTAGTAGGCTTAGGATTAAAATAGAATATTTAATAGATTAGGATTAAAATGAAACTATAGAGGGATTATTTACAAAATTTACTCATTGTTTTATGATAGTCATCTTTAAATAATTTTAACCTCTCCATTATTTTTTTTATAGTTAATAGAAATTTTAAATTAATATTTTTTATTTTCTATAAATGCATTTTCCTCTTTGTAAGTGTAATTCAATATTTTTAAATGTCAGTTAGCTGTTAAAAAATATAAAAAATTTCAAAATTATTGAAGTATAGTTATTAAACAGTTTAAATTAGGATTTCAAAAGTTATCAATTGAGACTGCAAAAGAAGTGAAGTAAAGTGTAAGTTTTTTAAAATACAGCTGGAGTTAGTGAAGTTTCAATGTTGATGATTTGTTAGGGTTAGATTCTAATTATTACTGCACCTTCTTTTTCATAAATCGGTAAATATATATGGACCAAATTCGAAAAACAATCATAGATTTGCCACTGAAACAAAAATATGATGTCTCAAAAACTAATGTTCATTAGAAATCATTCCATTTTGAACGGTTAAGGATAGTATATTTCCTTAAAATATAACCCTTAATTGTGTAATCAATGCTGAATAATGGCCCTTTACAAAATTAAGACGCTAGAATTGACTGGATCTGAGTTTATGAACCAATTTCGCAAGCGCTTCTGAAGTTTAAGGGCACTTGTGTATTTAAGCCAAACAAATCCGGGAAAGAATCGCGCACGTGGTTCAGCTGTGGGATGTGATAAGTACTGAAAACAGTACGATCTTTTACCCACTTTTCTCGTCCTTACCCAAAAATTCCGCGCTTGAAAGAGCCTAAGCTTTTTCAATCGGTTCAACAGATTTCAACTCAAACTTTCCGAAACAGGTTGTTCTAAATTTCTGATCTACTGTGGAAGTGTTCGGTACTTGCTGAAACAGCCATGAGTTTTTGGACCAGATGGGCTACTTTCATTTTGTTTCTTCATCTGCTTGCTCCAGCACATGTGAGCTCAAGTGGGTTGTCTGGAATCGGCAAAAAGTTCCTTAGTCAAGCTAAGAGCCGGGAACTTTTTGATTGGGTTGTTGGTATTAGGAGGAAGATACATGAGAATCCTGAGTTGGGTTTTGAAGAATTTGAGACTAGCAAGCTCATCAGAGAGGAGCTGGATAAATTAGGGGTTCCTTATAAGTATCCAGTTGCGGTTACTGGAGTTCTTGGATATATTGGAACCGGTAAACCTCCGTTTGTAGCCATAAGAGCAGATATGGATGCTCTGGCCATGCAGGTTTGACTCCTTCCGTCTTGGAGTTTTTCTTTGTTTTGGATTATTATAGGTTGGAAGGAATCGTTTGAACTACTAACTCTGTTAATATAAGTTCACTTTTTGGATATGATTTGGCATATTAATTCCCACTTCATGTAAAAATGGAAATGAATTCATAATGTGTTGATGTTATATTGAATTGTGCAGGAATTGGTTGAGTGGGAGCATAAGAGTAAAATCCCCGGGAAGATGCATGCTTGTGGGCATGACGCCCATGTTGCAATTCTACTTGGTGCTGCAAAAATACTCAAGGAGAATATTAATGAAATAAAGGTTGGTTCAATTTTGATCTGGTTTGTCTGTTTTATGTCAAATCCAATTCATGCTCCTTTCTTTTCCAGGACGCTAGTTGATGCTGCCTAATTTATGTCAAATCCAATTCATGCTCCTTTCTTTTCCAGGGCGCTATTTGATGCTGCCTAAATTATGTATAAAATTTAAGATGCAATAAATCGATAAGGATCATTTAATCAATAGCAGTGAGTCCTGTTTGAAGGGACTCATAAGCGGAACGTCTCAAAATAATACCAGGCGCAGATTCAATAAATCTCACCAACCACTAGAACTCTTGACTGTTAAGTTTTGACCTGCTGATGAATTGCTGTTGGGTATAGACCTTGTTAAAACTCAAAAAAGCCAGTAACTGAAGGTTGGCTTCTGTGTATGGTCTCTTTTTATTTTTCCTGGCGTTTCTGTTTGTCATTTCTAGGTCCAAATCAGTTGTTCACTTTTTTTGTAAGTTTGAACGCCCCTTTATCTGTTTTAGTTATAGGCAAAGAGTGGCACTGGAAAGTCTGTTCCATGAATTTGTCAAGTTTGTAATTTCAAAGCATGTACTTGTGAACTGTGATGTGATTACTTAAGCAGGGTAGGAACACATATAGGGGCTGGTAGATCTCAAATATGTTGAACTATGTTGATGACAAATGATTATTTGATCTTTTAAGTACTCTAAACTTTCTTCCTTTTACTACTTGCATTCTGAATGTTGATATAAAATGTTTCAAACTTGTGTTAGGGTACCGTTGTTCTGGTTTTCCAACCAGCTGAGGAAGGGGGCGGAGGGGGAAAAAGAATTGTTGATGCTGGGGAGCTAGATAATGTTTCTGCCATTTTTGGTCTACATGTTGCACCTCATTTACCTCTTGGAACTGTTGCGTCAAGATCTGGTCCTATGCTGGCTGGTAGTGGCCTCTTTGAAGCAACGATAAGTGGGAAGGGTGGTCATGCAGCTATACCTCAGCAATCCATCGATCCAATATTGGCAGCATCTAATGTAGTTGTTAGCTTACAACATCTAGTATCACGGGAAGCTGATCCATTGGATTCACAGGTAATTTTCAAACTCTCTCTCTGTTTGTGTTTATAATAAAAAGCTCTTTCTGTGCTTGTCTGTCTACAATATGTATGTGCATGTGTTTGTGGCTGCGGGTGGATGGATTTGTGTCTGTAACTGCTTGTATCTCACTTTATTCATCTTGATTTTACTCAAGTAGAAGTTTCTCTTTCCTAATATTTATCTTTCTATCAGAAAATCAAACCAAGTCTAACGAACATACATGATCTCTTTTAGTCAATCTGATCAAGACCAAGAAATCAGTGCTCGTTTTCTTATTTTCGACCATTCCATTTGGCTTCTAGAATGTTGCAAGGCCTTTTTGTTGACAATACTCTTGGCAGACAAAATATATAAATGCATCTAGAAGCTTCAAGGAACTTAATGTCGCTGATTCTGAGTTCCTATTAAATCAAAAAGTGAGAATATACGAACTCCATTGGTCCCTCTATAGACAAGAATTTTCTTATCCTTCAGAAGCTGTCTTTTCTATCTCACTGTCCTGTCCAAAAGAGAGAGAAGAATCATTGAAATCTTCCAGTTTAGCTCTCTTGTATGCAATGTTTTGTTCAAAGCCTTTACATCATGCTCAAAACTATCTACCGGGCTATGAGCCTAAATTGAGAGAGCAGTATTCATACTTTTTCTATCCAAGGGCAGGATAGAAGAAGATTAGGGATAGGCCTTACATCTTACTTGCTTAAAGAAGAATAGGTTATTAAGACATTCATTCTTTAACTTAGTCATCAACAGTTAGCATTATTTTGCATGCAGCTCCTAGGCAAAAGTTTTTCCTTGAGAGGAGCTTTAGATTCTGATAGTCTTCAAAGGGGGAAATATATTGTTCCATTGAAAGAAGATTAGCGAAGAGACTTAACATTCGTATATGAGGAAACCCTGCATCTTTTGTAACCTTCAGATAATTCAACTTCCAATTCAATCAGACAATTGATGTAACCTTCTGGTCATTCACATTCCATTTCAATTGAACATTGTGGACAATGTGGCCTTCTATCAGTGTGAAAGTCGCTGATACATGTAATTGTTAACTGTGAAGAAAAGAACAGAAAAAATATCATATGAAGCTACAGTTCCCACACCATCGTCCCAAAACTGAACTTATATAGCAATATGAAGAAACTGCATAAAAACATCTCAGCCATGCTGAGCCCATTTCTAAACCTCAGTATCACATGGTTCTACTATGTTAGTGCATCTACTGGACTAGGTTAACTCATCTCTTGGACCACATAGATCTGGATTGCAAATTTTTCTGTCTTTCTATCTTAACTGATTGGGAAGACATGAACTAATGGGCAAAGTTGCTAATTTTTTGGAAACGAACCCAGATACCCTCTTTCAGAGAGATGCTTGCTTTTCCAGCTAGCCAATTTTTTTCTCATACTTACTGATTATTAGTGTCCAGAAACTCCAGGTGGCAAGTGCTTTATGTATTTCTGCTAAAGGAGTAAAAAACAAGTAAAATGGTAAAGAAACTCAAATAACTCAAATTGGAGCGGAGTGTTCTGAAAGACCAACCAAAGCTCACTTCCCCAAATTTTAAACCCAATACAACCTTCAAATAGAGTAAATGCATTTGGAGATAGAAAATCCAACTTCTGCCTTGCAAAGTATTTATTATGTCATTCTGTAGAGTAAATTGGAAGGCCACACTTCAATTGTCTGTCTTCATGGGCCCAAAAAGAAGAAAATTGTCTGTCTTCCAATCTCAAAACTGTTCAAGTTACCCATAATCATCTATACCTGGTATTATAACGACCATTTTCTTTTCTTGGGGAGATCCGGTGCTATGACCCCATATAGTTTTGTAATTCAAGGTTCTATATGTGTTTGTTAGTACAGAACTAGAAGGATTTGATTAATTCAAAATCATCTGTATATTTAAGGAACTTGTGGGATACATGCCTAGCTGATATCTGTATAATTCAAGGATTTGCTACTAGAGGTTTTTTGTTGTGTAACTGTGAACAGAAGTGCACGCGTAGCTGATTCCTGCAAGGTCTTCTGTTATTATCGGGAGTACAATTTGCCAAGTTTATCCGAGGAGTGATTGGGGACCACAACCTAGAAGTTAAGGGGGGAGGGATGAATGGAGGTCAAGTAAAAGTACTTCAAAAGTTGTCTCAGAATTGTTTCCATGCATCGTATTTTCTCTTGCAGTGGTGCATGTTAGCTGAATCGTGCAAGTGTTTTTTTTTTTTGTCTTTGTTCTTGTTTTTCATCTCTCATCTTTCTGAGTCAACTTTATGATGATCAGGTACTACTTCATGAAACTGAAGAAAAGGGTGGAAGAATATAAGAAAATAAATTTAACTGGTTTTTTATTTGAGCTAGTTAGGCAACCTATTTCTTTTTCCTTAAAAGGAGACATACTTTCTGATTCATGCTTGATTAGGTTTCCATCATGTATTGCTTCTTTTCATGGTTTGTGTAAACAATGTCACATTATTCGTTTACAAGTTTTTACTCAGAAAAAGAACTTTCACCTGGCAGGTGGTGACAGTTTCAAAGTTTCAAGGAGGTGCTGCATTCAACGTAATTCCAGATTCAGTTACAATTGGTGGGACCTTCCGAGCATTTTCAAAAGAAAGTTTGATGCAACTTAAGCATCGAATCGAGGAGGTACTAAAATTACTTAACTATTTTTTAACTAATGACCTGCCTCGGCACAATTCTTCTATAAACTTGCAAGTTGCCGAGATATAAACTTGTCGCTTTACTCATTCCCACTGTTAAAGCCTTACTTTTGCTTTTGGTTGTTTCTTAGAGCTAATTAATTGCACCTCAGGTTATCAAGGGACAAGCTGCTGTGCAGAGATGTCGTGCATCAGTCAATTTCTTTGAGAGTGAAAAACCCATGTTCCCGCCAACTATAAATGATAAAGGCTTGCATGAGCACTTTAGAAATGTCGCTGGAGATCTACTCGGCGACAACAAACTCAATGACATGATTCTGATGGGGTCCGAGGATTTTGCATTTTACCAGGAGATGATGCCTGGATATTTCTTCTTCCTTGGCTTGCTAAATGATACGGATCCTCAAACCGCTGGTATGCACTCACCCCACCTTGTCATCAAAGAAGATGCATTTCCATATGGTGTTGCACTTCATGCATCATTGGCTGTCGAGTACCTTAATAAAGCAGAGCAGGACGTTCCTTTGTCGAAAGAGAAGCAACATGATGAGCTTTGAGGTGCTGCATATGTATCCTCTTGCTTCCAGCTTATATGCTAGTAGTTTAGGGCAACAAGCATGGGAATTATAAAATTCTTTATCATTAATGGGTCCAAATATATGAGTCCTCTATATCTGTTAGGTTTAATTTATACTTTTGCTGTTCTCTGCAACGGAACAAATGGTATCCTTCATGTAAATGCAGATTAGGTGACTCTCTTGACATTTCATTTTGCTCAATAATAGAAATCATTTCTGCCTGGGAATTGCTTTTGTGGAGGACGATTGTCTTGTGGGACAAATCTGATGAAAGCATTGGAACTCCCAGAAGATTCAATAGAAGAAGGGGTCCATAGGTAGGAAACTCTAAAGCATCCTCTAACCTCTCTAATTGATTCTAAAACACAGCTCACTGGAAGCACTTAGTCCTGTCTAGTATTAGTATTAGCGATTAACATCATAGTTTGAAAAAAACTATTTAATGGTAACTTTTGGTTTTTAGCTTTAGCCGTTTAATTTTTGTCATTAATAAATCATCAAAAACTCTATTACTAATCCTAAAAAGATCTTTTCAAACGGGCCTTCACATGATTAATAAATCATCAAAAACTCTATTACTAATCTTAGAAAGCTCTTTTCAAACGGGCCTTCACATGGTGTTACACAGTTTTGGTTAATGGGTTGTAGAGGCATATTTTCGAAAGTTAAGTCACTCTAGTATTTAAGCGAAGGCAGAGGAGTTTGCTTGTGTATACTCATGTGAAACTTTGCCCATCTATCATGATATTCCATGTTGAACGTAGATAGCCAGAATTGTTTTGTGTTTAATTTCTTAAATCATAAAATTTATAATGCAATCGCTTAATTTTATTAGCATATTCATTTAAAGTCTCTTTCTTTTAACATGTGTCACAACTAAAGTAGATTATCATTTGTGGCAAATTACAATCATAGTTTGCTAAACTACATGTAGCAAAAACTAAGACACATAAGCTTCCAATAAGCATAGAAATATTAACCTCAAAAAGATTCTACTAATAGTTTATTAACTTTCTGCAATGAATGTACAGAGAGGATTTCTTCTAAGCTTCCAATAAGCATAAAAATATTAACTTCAAAAACACATTCTACTAATAGTTTATTTACTTCTTGCTATATTTGTAGGGAGATGATTTCTTGTAGTCACAATTATTAACAGGCGTACACACAAAACTCGAGGAGTAGTGAGCTTAGACACTTAAATTTAAGGAGAAACGAAAACTTAACTTTGGGAAAATGTAGAAGCTCAAACACCGAAAAAAACAAAAGTTTACACCAATCCAGGAATAGAAGCTCGGGCACAAGAAAATGTTCCAATATTTTGTTTTTGCCAATTTTTTGTGAGGATGTTTAGGACCTCTAAGATTGAAGCTGTGATTAGAAAGGTATGGTCCAAAGCAATTGTTGGCTTTAAGATATTTGAAGTTGTTATGCAATACCTTAGTCCCAGAGCTTCAATTATCTTCTCTTGGAATCTTCAATAACAAATTCGTGCCACTGAAGCTCAACTTCTGCAAGCTCAATGCTTTTCGGATCCATTGATCCTTAAGCATCGCATGTAGCCTCTTCAGTGTGAATAATTGTCATCGCTGGCTGATGAAGAGCTTCTCTGTTTTTTAAAATCATGAATCAAATGGCTAGCGCTTAGGGACCAAAATATAAGACTCTTCTATTTGACAACTAAAATTAGGAGAATCTCCTCTCTTATTTCAGCTCTCCAAAACTCAAATAGGCAGTGGCTCTACTTAGAAGAAGACATTCGCCAACTAATCTGTAGTACATTTAAGGCTCTATTTTTTGAACCTGTCATTTGAAGCACACAAGCACAAAATGAGTTGTGTGCCTCTGTTACACAGATTCTTACAGGTTCCAAGCAAGCTCAACTTATGCTCCCTTTCACTCTAGAAGAAATCTAGAGAGCTATTTTTTAGCAAAGGAACTATAAATCTTAGGGTCCATACAACTTGAAACTAGTTGTCCTTAAAAATTAATGGGAACATCTTGGCCCATCGATCATAGATATTGTTTTAAATTTTCTTAATGGCGGTATGCTTTTGAAACAACTTAATTGTACCTTCATTATGTTGATTCCAAAAGTTAAGAAGATCTTAACAGTAGATGATCTGAGGCCAATCAGTTTATACAATACATTGTACAAGGTTATTGCCAAGGTCTTGGTTAATCGACTGCAGCCACTTCTCAATTTTCTTATCTCTGACAACCAAAATTTTTTCATACCAGGTTGCTTAATCTAGGATAACATCATAATTTTCATGAATTCTTCATGCTATAGCACATTAAGCATGACAAATGAGCCTCTAATGATTGCTTATAGACTGATGACAAGGAAGAGAGCTAAGGAGTTGTGAGAGGCATTGCATCGACGTGTTTTGCAACATTTCGAGCATGGAAACAAGGATGAACACCATGGCATGCCATTTGGTACATCAAGGAAGCAAGAGACACCATGGTGCCCATTTTTGGAGCATCAAGGTCTACATGCACCCTTGGAGCATACATACACCTATGGTGCGTACATCCTGGACCACATGTGCACCTTGGGACATGATCATGGTTCGAGGTGCCAAGGACCTAGCCTACACTCTCCTAGACCCATTGGTGCACTTGAGCCACGGTACGTGCGTCTTGTTAAGTTCACACAACCTGGACAAAGGAGTAACTTAGCTTGCTAGACCTTTAAGTTACCATATTTTGTCACTTGAGCTTGTGAACATGTATTATTTAGCATGTTTTAACATATTTATCTATTTAGGTCAAATTTTAGGTATTTTTCTTAATTATATGGCTGAACCTACCCTTATTTCTAGTATTATGGGTGTTTTGTGAGTGTTCTAGTTGATTTAGGTGTTCTAGCTCTACAAGGGCTTTATTTTCTTTCTTTCCTAGGAGAATTGAGCTACATGGCCTACTTTCAACCTTAAGAAAGCCAAATTTATACCTATACAATCAGACCTATGAAATTTCAATATAATTATTAGAGATTTATTTTCTCATTAGTTCTGTGTGAACTTCACTTGGTGCTCAAGGAATTGTGTGGTTTTTGTAGATCAAGTCTTCTAATTCTACATTTGTTCTTATTGATTTTTGCAGCTTGAAGTATTCTTGAGGTTGTTCCTATGTGGTTTGTCATCACTATTCACAACACAAGTGCTTCAATAGGGTCCTGAGGATATAAAGCAGTTTTAAAGTTAGATATGTGGAATGTGCATGACAAGCTCCAATGGTACTTTATTGAAAAGTTCCTTCGAGTTATGCAATCTATTTATTATGCAATGTGTACCCATTATTTTCTATTCTGTTCTCGTGAATGACAGTACTACGTATTGGTTTCCGTGATTACAGTTATTCAAAAGGGAAACCCTGTGTCTCCCTAATTATTTATACTTTATGCTGAAGCCTTTTCAAGTTACCTCAACTTACTGCAAACTAGTGGACTTCTTCTTGGGCTTAAAGTTAGTCAGAGTGTGTTGTGAAATACAGAAGTTTAAAAATTTGTAACCCTTTATTACTCACAAGTGTATGATTAATTTCGTTTTGTGCAAAGATGAGGAAAGGTATCGTCCCAAAGGATAATGTGATCTTACCAAGAAATGAGCATTAGTTACCTAAATTACTTGAACTATTAAAGTAAAAGTGACAAGTAAAACCTAAGACCAAATGAATAAATGAGTGATTAAGGTGTAAAGGACAAGAACAAATGACCCCACTAATTACCTAGTCAACTCTAAGGTGGGTAGTTAAATAAAAGCACAAGCTATTAAAGGAATTTAAACTAAAGAGGTTAAATGGGGAAGGTCTTCTCTTTAGGAATTCACCCTATTCCTTGCAATCCAAGTTAGTTGCACCCTAAAACATTTACCCCCTTGTGTGGTGTACAGACCTAAAACTCAAAAACTCACTTTCTCATGTTAAGTCTTTGCTCACCTAGAATCAAACAAAACATTTCTCAATCTCATGATTAATCCTAGACGGACTAAGCTATTAATCCCTTTCCAACACCTAATGTGCTTGTAGAATATCTCTAATTAACAATACCAATTATACCATATTCCCATTTTCTATACCCCTTCATTCTCTCTCAAGAACTAAGTGGGACTAGTGAGTGTATGGAGAGGCAATCAATCACATAAGCATTAGGCTCAAGAATAGGAAACACAAAGAGATAAACATCCATGAAAGAGCATCAAATAACCATTAGATATCAAGTAATAGATGTTTCATCCTAAAGGGATACAAAGATCTACTCAAAACCCATGCTTTCTTCCAACATTAAACCCATAATCAAATAATCCATGAAAATGCACAAAATAAAAATAGGAGAAGGAGAAACCCAAGATGGATCCTAGTGGCCTAAGTCTCCTTGACTCTTAGTTTCCTTATTCAAGTTTCCAACCTTGCTCCAAGGGTGGTTTTCACAAGAAGAGATGGGAAGAAGAGTATCCAAGGTTGAACATGGGCTTCTCCTTTCCTCTTGCTATTTATACCTAAGGGCTCTCCTCTTGTCTTGGTTTAATTCTCAAGCCCTAAAAGGATAAAAACCTTTCCTCCAAGGATAGCTAACCAGGTGGGAAAATGTGGAGGACCATCAAAATATGAGGTTCGGGCGAAACAAGGGAGTGTCACCATTGGGTCGAGTTGGCGGTGATGCGTCGCCAGAAGTGGAAAATTGGTAGAGTGCTTGCAATGCTGGCGACGCGTCGTCTACGCTTCTTACTTCAGCTTGAATTTTGCATGCCCAAATTCTATCTCACTTAATCCCGCTCCAAACCGACACATTCACAATATACTCCCACCTGCAGGAAGCAAAGCAAAACAAGAAAAACTAAAAGAGAAAGGAAGAAATGAACGAAATTTTCAGTTAAAGTTACCAAAAAGTCAACCACATTGACTGCAAAATTATGCGCTTAACAGAATGGCCATCATACTAATCACTTATTTTTTGATGATGATTATCTTATATTTTTCAAGCCTATTCCTATGATCGTACAACACTTACAAAGCACTTTTTAGCTTTATTCAGTTGCTGTAGGCTAGGAAGCCAACTTTCATAAGCCAAAATGTCTCTATTTCGACTAGGGAGGATTTCAGTTAGATTTTATCTTTTTGCATCAACACATGTATACTTTATTATCTTGAACTATCTTTATCTGAGAAAATGTCTCGATCTTTATCTTACCAATTTCTGGCTAGCAATGTTAAAAGAGAACTTGAGAGTTGGAAATGGAATCTCTTAGATAATGGGGAACGCTTGACCTAATCTAGTATTCTATTTCTTCCTTGCCTATTTATGCTATGTCCCTTTGTGGTGGAATAGGGCCCTAATGCCCTGATTTGCTAACAATAGTAGGCTCTTTGGGAACTATGATGTCACTTAGGTTATAATTGGCTAGTTATTACTTGTAAAGTATCTTAAAACATTTACATGCAACTAGCTACTTAGCCTACCCTGCATAGAAAATATGCATGCGTTGTCCTGACTATGCAATAATAATAAATAAAAACAACATTGAAAATAGTGTCATGGTAGTTAACAAAAATACTATTCAAAATGAGCCAAGACATAAAACTTTAGTCATTTAACTTCAAGTAACAACTATGTGGATACATCTCAAACTTATATGCACCTAAATGTAACCTTAGTATTGTACACACTAATGGACACTAGTACAGGCAATCTCTTTGTATGAAAATACCATACATATGAAAAAAGCAACATATATCTACTAAGATCCATTTTTAGCTATTCACCCAAGCAAGCTAGTTTTAAGTGATAAGCCACATTTTCCTTGTACTCACTTAGCCTCAAATTGTAAGGCAAACACTTTGCTCAGTACTAGCTTATGCTACAAGTATATTAGAAATTTGAAGTTTCCTATTTAGAGAGTCCTTTCAGACCAATAAAATTTGGCCTTAACAGTCACCCCTTATCAACTGTTAAGGCTGATTAGCCCGTTTAATACCTGTACAACACTTAACGGGTAAGTACTCTAAAGTACTTAATAAGGGATTCGGCACCTGCAGGGGAAAACAAATGCAGGCATGCAAAGCACAACGTGCATATATATAACATACAAAACAAATCAAACAATTAACAACACAACCAAAAGCAAGAATAAGGATAACAAACAATGCAAATAATGGACGAATGGATGGATGAATGAAATATGCATATGCAAATGCACTTATGACTTCCTTACACCCATAGGTGCTAGATTTTCCGTGAACTATTTTGGCCGGGGTACTTGGATACTGGCCCTCATATACTATACCAGCACTTAATCAACTCCATAAAGTCCTCTTACAGGCATTTTAGAGTAAGTCATTACTTACTTAACCCTTTCCCGCCTCTGATGGGCTACTTAGAATAAGTTGTCATTTACTCTCCTTTTACCCTTCTTTTCCCTTTAACTTATTGTGCAGGGTAGCTGCCTTATGTGGTCCAACTTACCAAGCTCTTGGAGCTTAGCTTAGGGCTCATTAGTAGCTTACTTACCAAACCACAAAGTTTAGTTAAGATCTTCTGAGGTTTTCTTTCATTGCTCGAAGGTCTAAGACCTCATACTTCGGCTAACAAAGAATCTGAAACCCACCCTAATTCCCTTAGTGCTCCCTTAATAACTTGAGTACTTTAACCCCCTTAGCCACTATTCCTTACCATACCTTAACTACACCACTTAGCTACCACCTAAATAATGCATAATTCCCAACTCGGGAATGAGTTCTAGACCCAACCAAGGCTATGGAACATCTTAGAATGCCCTAATGATGTTAACCAAGAGATTAAGGCATTCTTAGGGTGCCCCATGCTTGAGGGGATTAGGCCTTAGAAACGCCATTGGTGAGGCATCACTAAGGGCATTATTTCTCTGGTTTCCTGGAAAGTTGTTGGCAACACGTCAGCAATGTCCTTCCAGCATTACACGACCACATGCTATTTTGCACAAAACTTGCTTAATCTTTCAATCCCCAAAACCAATTCACATGAGTCTTGTTTTTACTTCATTCCAACATGTAATACTACACTTCTATGTATTATTTGAGCTAAATTAAATTGAATCCCTTATCTCAAATCATTCTTAAAGTAAGAAGCAAGCAACAAGCACACATGAGCTTAATGGAGTTCTTTTGAGTTCTAAGCTTAAATTCAACCAAATTGGACACCAAAGGCATGAAATTAAGACCATTTCTAACCATTTAATAAGGCTTAGAATTAACCCACAAGTATCATAGATGCTTACCTTAGGGTTTGAACTAAAAACTTGCAAGAGCAACTTCAAATGCATCAAATACACCAAAGAAGAGCTAGAGGCATGTTGGGATGACTTTGGGATCTTTAATTCTTATGGAATTTTGGGTAGATTGGGAGGTTTGATGATGAATAGCTATGGAGAGTGTAGAGCTACAAAAGTCATGGATGAGGCAGATGATGAATAGTTACAACCACACCAATTATATAACCAACTACTCCCACCTAGCCCATTTCTCTCCTATTTATCACTTTGGCCTTCAAACTTAGCTTTGATTCACTTAGGCCACTTGAACTCTTCATACACCATCACTTATTGGTCCCATAGAAAGGTTTTTCTTACCTACACATTTTGCACTTAAGCCACTTAACCCATTATAAGACATAATAGCTCAATTTCTCACTTCGTACATTTTTCACCTTTAACTTTCACTTTTGGTACAAATGGCTAGAAACACTTATGGTCTTAACTTATTTAGCTCAAAACACTTGCATGAGCCTAATTCCACTAAAATGGTGATCATGCCATTAACTTGGGCCAAAATTACCATTTTACCTTTATTTTCCTTTTATGTACCAGTTACACTTTGGAACCCAACTTAACCTTACTTAGCTTGCTTTCCTTGCTTAATAAAACTTATTTGAGAAAAAATAACTTGGGATTTACTTACATTAGCATCTGAACTAGGGGAAGTACTTGGAGAGCCTTTACACCATTTTTAAGGTCATGGTCACTTGGTTGTATTCTTTATCCAAAATTTTTTATACGATTTTGGTGGTCAGGATCTCATGGGAGAAAGTCCATGCATATGAAGTCAAAAGGAATTTTGATGCTTCCAAAGGGATGGGGGTGGGGGTAATTAAGCTTTGCTAGTAAAAGGCTTTTTGACACGTTTTTATAGGTGACCCTAGGAAACTAGTATCTATGATTCTAATAGGAAAATATGGGGCTTGTAGGTGCATTTGGTAAGTTTAACCTATAAGAAATGTGTCTTTCTTATGGAAGAGAAATTCTTACAACATATATTTTTTGGACTATTGGTAATAATAGTCAATCTATTAAGGTTTGGGAAGGAAATTGGATCCTCGAAGTCTCTCCTGATTAGCTATTGATATCTTTGGAAGCCTATCCCTAGTTTAGACATCACTGTGTTAGAGGCCTCACCATAGCAAATTTGAATACATGAAAAATTCCATTACTTTGGACGTTGTTTCCAATATTTTTAGTCTGCAAAATATGTGATTTATCTCCCCATGTATAAATAGGGCAGCAATTCAAAATTTTTTGTCCTAGCACACTTCAGGATCCTTCTCTATGAAGCATGCACATGTCATAAAAATTATAAAAAAATATGCTTGCTTGCTCAATAGCCCACTAATTTAATTGTGTTTCCTGGTGTTCAAATCCCCATATAGTTTTAAAACAACTTTAGACTTTCATATTCTACAAAATTTTAAGATCTTTCCCTAAAAATGTCTCATGAATGCCTTTCCTACATCTGCTAATCTTCCAAGACATGGTGGTATCTATTTCCCAACTTATTTCTGATGTAATGTAGCTAATGAAATAGCCATGCACTTATTCTGGAGTTGCCAGGACTCTGCTTAGGTACAGTTCAACTCCAGTTCACTATTAGCGACTAAACTACAAATTTTAAAAATGCAAAAATTTGAAAAATTTAAAGTCCAATGTTGTAATTATTATTGATGACTAAAATGATATTTTTCAAAATTTATGTCCTTATTGCACTATATTTCAAAATTTTAACGACTAATATTGTAATTTTGACTATTGCCTACTAAGATCATTAAAGTTGCCAAATATAAATGGTTACTTTTTTGAAACAACATAAATATAGGATTTACTAAATATAAAAGTCATCAAATATGACATTCACTAAATTTGGAAGTCCAAAAAAAATGAAAGTTACTGAATATGAAAGCATCTAAATATGAGGCTTGCGAAATTGGCAAAGTTACTAAAAGGGTAAAGTTGAGGCTTAAGGTAAGAGTAAGGATTGAGTGTCAAGGTTGAGGGTTTAGGGTTTTAAGGTTAGGTTTTAGGGTTTAGGATTAAGATTGAAGGTTTATGGTTATGGTTAGGGTTAGGATTTAGGGTTAGGGCTTTAGGTTTATGTTTAAGGTTTAGAGTTTAGAATTACGATTAACGGTAAAAGTTTGGATTAGGGTTAGACGTATGTTTACAGTTTAAGTTTATGGTTTAGAGTTTAGATTTAGGTAGAGTTTAGATTTAAGGTTTATGGTAAAGGTTAGGGTTAGGTTAGAGGTTTGTTTAGGGTTTAAGTTAACAGTTTAGAGTTTAGATTTAGGTATAGGGTTAAATTTAGAATTAAGGGTTTATGGTTGAGGTTAGGGTTAGCGTTTAGTCTAGGGTTTAGGGTTAGGGTTTTGGGTTTAAGTTTAGGGTTTATACACAGAATATTTGATCATTTATATTGCAGACATTTTTTAGACTTTAATTCCTTATAATGATCATTGGTATGGTTTATTGACACCTTATCTTTTCATTTATTTAAAGATAAAAATATATCATGAATGTTATCATATTCAGATTGGAGTATGATCTTGTTTATGCATTTTATAAAATATTATTTGTTTCATAGTTGCTACTATATCATCATGAGACAACAAAAATATCATTTTATTGAACACCTTACACGTGTTGGGGACAATTAGAATCTAAAGGTTCATTAGAATAAAGATAACCCTCTTGGATTCAAATATACAATTTCAAATCATATAAAAATTGGATTATCATAGTCGTGATTCCATTGTTGTCTAAATGTAACTATAATTTTATTTTATAGAATAATCATATATGTGCAAGGATCCCTATGGAGCACACTGACAAGTTTTAAAGTGTCATTGATGAAGGTGGTTTACTATGTTGTTAAAAACTTCAAAATAGGTCATGCATCTTGTACTTACATACCTGTTACGTGCGACCTTAAAATATTTTTTTTTCAAGTACACATCTTTGACTTGAGTGTCTGTTGATTGTTTGGAGATCTCAAGGCACAAGTTTGAGTTTGTTCAATACTTAGATGTTGGAACACATTGTCCTCTTAACATTAAAAGCACAGGTTTTTTAGTATTGATAAAATCAAGATCCATGAAGAGAATTGGTGCAAGCACAGAAATTATTGGCCTATGCCTTTTCGACAAGAATTTGTAGCATTGAAAGATTCTCCATATTCAACGTTTAGACACAAATAGTGGTTGGTGCATACCTATGCTATTAATGCACAAAAGTTTTCTAGTTGTTGCTAATCCTCCTCTGGTAGTAATATGGCTAATAGTTAGTGAATTTAGGTTCATTATGTCTTGCAAAGGCTTTCTTATCAGGTGAGAACTGAAAATAGCGTTTCCATTTAATGACACATTAATTGCCAACAGGACTATAAAATTACTTAAACTTTCACTTGGTGATTAGCTCTCACCACTAGGACTACCTACCGTAGATCTAAATATATTGAATCTAGAATATACACAACAGGTATGTGCAACAGATGTATGCATGAGAGTATGAATACTATTCTCATAAACATTATGTTTGCTTTCCTCTTATCTTCGTTAAGCTAAAATGCCACTATGGTGTGCTTGTCTATCTCTAGACTCAATTGTTTTTATAATTTTACATTGTAATACTAGTTAATATCTCACAAAGAACATATATCAAATAAATGAAAGTACACTAATTGAAATAATTTTATTTAGATACACATACATAGGTTCAACTTACGTAATTTGATTAATGATAGTTTGAACATTTAGATAATTATGTAACACATTATGGAGAATATGATACATTAGCATATAAATATCATATAGAATAAAAGGGTGATTTTATTGATTTATAATTAAATCTTTATGATTAACTTAACTTGAATTGATTACTTGGATTATCATTAACTTAACCATATCAACCAAAGTGGAATTGTTTGTAATTTTTTTTGAAGTACTTTATTAATTGCAAATTTAACAGTTAAATGATAATACATTATATTATAAATGAAGCTGCCAATATATTGCACAAGTGTCATATAATTGTCCAAATTTATTATATTTACTAGTAATAATAAAGCACTATAGTTTGAAGCATAACATGTATAACAACTTTATTGCAACTTTGACTTTCAAAGGTTAACAATAATCATAAATAATTGATCTGAAACAAACATCTAATTAATACACAAAGTTTTGCAACTAATGAAAATTATCAGCAACTTCCTCTTCCTAATTATTTTGGTTGTTTGACGTCCAAAGTATTAAATGCTGCTACCGCTAGGTATACTGCACCTAAAATTTTTAATGTATCGCACCTCATACCATTACCGTTTTTTCAAAAAAAAATAAATGTTAGAATATTATTTTAAGATGACATAAATTCAATAATTTTTTTACAAATTTTATTTGTATTCTAATTTTTCTCATCATAATTTTTCAAATACAAATAAAATATATATGATACAAGTTATTTCTTTAATACAAAAAACATAAAAAAGTTATATATAGAGAGAAAAATAAATAATACTCAGAAAGAAACTAATTTATTGATATAAGAGAAAAAAATCATACTTTAATAATAACAATACATTTTTTAATACCACATTGAGATAAAGCCCCTGTTTGTGAATAGTTTTTATCATTAGAGTTATAGTTTTAGATAATTTATGTAACAGTTGAGATAAAACGCTAAATTTAAAAGTTAAAAATCACCTTTAGATAATTTTTTCAAAACTCTAATACTAATCGTTGACATTAATGCCAAACGGGGCCTTAAATGACAAAATGTGAAAACATTTATACCGCATACCCCTTATTCATGATAAACGGTACACCACGGTATTTAACTCAATAGAGATAACTAACCAGTGACATTCATAACAAACTAAATTTGTAATGTTTTGACAAAAAATATGTAATAGGGAAAAAATAATGGTTTTTTTAATAATAGTAATTTGATATTTTAATTACACATTATGGGTAGTTTAAGTTTATTTTCATATTTAGGGTACAAAATCATCATGTCAACAATTTGATGCCACATCACCCAACCGTTGTTGCCTCCACTTGACTATAGGTGTCAATTTGTACCCTTACTCGTTGGTACCCTACGTACGAGGTTTTTTTTTTTTTTTCAATTGGACAGGCTTAAGCTAGGTTCAGTTATATTTTGTTTTATACCTGTATGTACAGGAGGGTATGGGTTTAGGGGTCTGCCCTCCCCGAACCCAACCCGTACCCTATCTACATATTGTACATAATATATAAGTATCTAAAATATTACATATATTATATATAGATACCTAATTCTAGTTCTATACAACCTAAATATATAATATAGTTATAGCCTAGAAAACACTAAAATTCACAATTGTATACCTAAGTTACTTTATTTTCGGTTATGTTTTATTATTCAAGCATGTTATGCTTTGTTTAATTTCAATTTTATGTTATGCAATCACTTGTACTGGTATTGCGAATACAATACTTGACCCTACCTGCTTCAAAATGGAGAGAGTTTGGGCGAAGAAATCTTACCCATTGTTGGTTGCGAGTAGAGTTTGGGTAGAAATTTTATATTGTGGGCAGGGTTTGAAAATCACTCTATCCTCTCCAAATCCGACCCATTAACATCACTACCATCCCTACACTTAGACTAATCAACTTTGCCAACTATCTCAAGTCTTCTACCTTCAAAAACCCCTCCAACAGCCAATAAACAGCCAATAAAATCACCAAAGGAATGTGGCATTTGGAAGCAGTATATGTTAATGCATTCGACCTAAAATTAATTGGTGATAAGTTGAAGAATTTTTGCCACAATACAAAGTCGCAAGTAATTAATTTCTTTTAAGCCATATGAGAGTCAACATGGTATTCACTTGTTTTGGATGTGAAAAGCTTGAGGCAGGCCTGGGATGAATTGATGAATTTGTTCTGCACTCTTCTAGTATACCGAAGCTCAACAAGCATGAGGGCTCTTATGTAAGATATGAAAGTTTAAGGTTTCTAAAATTTTATTGAAACATATGAGAGATCATGTTTTTGTTTTCCTTCTATCAAGAAATATAACGAATTTAATGGCACAGGTGTTTCTTCTACTTTCAACTAAGTAACAAAATATTCTCCTTCTCACCGAGCAGTCTCAGCCAAACGAGATCAAGGTTTGAAGCTTGAAACGTTTCATGTCCAATAACATGAAAACCATAATAACTTCACAATAAAAAGCTAGCATAAAACAATGTAACCCATCCGTTTGAGCTAGAAATTCAAAGAAAAATTCCCCAAACTTACTTAAGATTGCATTGAGACCAAGCCCCTGCCATTGAACAATTGATGCTCATGACACACGGAGCTCTATTACGTGGGACTCGTAGAGAAAAACTGAACACTTATCATCGTCAAAGACCAAACCTGAACCTGTTCTCTTGGCCCTCTTCGAGCATGAGACCAGTGATTCATGTGAAGACAGAAGAATTGAACACTTTTTGGAATGCCCAAGTGGTATTTATAAGTATGGATATGATATATAGGTCACAGTATACAAATCACTTTTATTTTTTACTAACATGGCCAACCTATCTCCGGTGATAGAACTTAAAAGATAAACAATTGCCTCTGCCCTATCTATTTATTTATTTGTTTACAGGATGCAGAGAAAGAATAGACGAATTTCCAATCTTCAACTTCTTGGTAAAATAACCATATGCATTCACCACTAGGGCAAAGCTCCCCTAAGTTACTGAGGCCTTAAATTTGACTTGAATACTCTGATTCACTTAAGGTAAGGAATTGGAGTTACGAATAACTCTGAATTCCTCATAACAGTAAGCCCAGGCTTCTCTGTCATGTCAAGCGCTTCAGGTCTCATTCCATTGGGGAGCTTCCAGTCAAAATGGTAGAGCAATTGTGCAAGAAGCAGCTCCACATTCATTATACCGAAAGACAGGCCAGGGCAGATCCTTCTTCCAGCCCCAAATGGTATCAACTCGAAGTGGTTCCCTTTGTAATCTCTCGAACTATCGGAGAACCTCTCTGGATAGAACTTTTCTGGTTCATTCCAGTACTTTGGGTCCCTCGCCATAGCCCATGCATTTATAATCACTCGGGTCTTGGGAGGAATGTGGAATCCATTCAACTCGCACTTGTCTGTGCTTTCTCTTGGAATAAGAAGAGGAAGTGGGGTGTGAGTTCTGAGATTTTCTTTGATCACTAACTTCAAGTACTTTAGTTCTTGCAGGCCGGCCTCATCAACCTTGCCCTTATTGCCAAACACGGCTCTCACCTCTGCTTGTGCCTTCTCCATGACCCTTGGGTTTCTCAGAAGCTCTGACATGGTCCATTCAACAGTTGAAGCAGAAGTGCCAGCTCCAGCAACAAATACATCCTGCAGTTGATAGTTTATTGATCATTTATTATTTTATACTACAAGTTTATTATATTTATTGAGGATTCGAATTTTGGCATGTGATGAATGAGCATGCAGTTATGATAACTTACCATGATAACGGCTTTGATATTGTCAGTGGTGAGAGACATTTCTGGATCACCCTGGTCCTGAAGATTCAGGAGAATCTGAACTAGATCTTCTGCCTCTTGCCCATCACCATTTGCCTTTCCCTCCCTCTTTCTAGACCTATGTTCCTCAATAATTTCATCAAGAATCATGTCGATTTCTTTAAGAACTTTCTCACATCTCCGTTTCAGGCCAGTGAGCGAGAAAAGAAATTTTCTAGAAGGGAAAAGATCAGCAAGAGCCATTCCTTCGGTGACCTCAGTAGTCTTGTGCACCACCTGAATGAAGTCTTCACGAACCTGGCACTTCTCCCCAAATGCTGACTTCATAATGATCTGGATTGTAGAAGCGTATATCATCTTACTCAGATTCACCGATGAGCCAGCCCCAGAAGCAATGGTTTGAACCATATCTGAGACCACCCTTTCTCTTATGGGCTCATAAGACTGGATCCTCTTGACGCTGAGGAGCTGAACTACGCAAATCTTTCTCAACAGCCTCCAGAATTCCCCATATGGAGCGGTGACAATATCCCCACTGTGGTAAGAAATGACGTCTTGCGATGGGACATATGGTCTGTTTGCAAAGATTAAATCGTGAGTTTTCATCACTTCCTGGGCTAATTCAGGTGAAGAAACTAGGACGGTGGACGCTTCACCAAGCTGCAGGTGCACAAGAGGGCCATACTTTTTGGCCATGTCTCCCAGGACGTGATGGGGCAAAGGAGCAAACAGCTGGTGCACGTTACCAATAATCGGGAGTTTAGGGGGTCCAGGAGGTAAATTTTTGGTAAATTTTTTGGCTTCTGATTTTCTCCAGCTTGCTTTCAGGATCATGAGAAGGAAGAAAGCAAATGCTAGAATTGATGGAATAGTTGGGAACGAAACATCCATGACGGAAGTTTGAGAGCTTTAACTTGAAAATTTTCCGATGTTGTTGGGTTGGATTGGAGAGACAATGTACCACAAATTGTGTCATATATATACTACTTGTCCGGCTGGCTATATATTTTTTTAACCTTGACTGTGGGAAACGTCAATCTTTGCGATAAAAGTCAAGTCTTTCCCCTTTAAAGAATGCAGTTTTACAATCTTGACTTTTAAAATTCTAATTGCGCCGATCGGAGATGAATGCATGATAACTTGCAAAGTTGAAGTTTTTTATTTTTATTTTTTTACTTTTCTCCAAACGACACTGATTTTCAAAAGATACAACTAAAAGTTTTATCTTGTCTTGTTTTTGTTTTTAGGATGTCCAAACTGATATAATAGGGCATTAATATATCATTACCATCACAATGGATGCCCGTGCCTCAACTTTGTTCATTTATTGTTTGTTTTCCAGAGCCCTCAGCTTGGGTTGAAATCTCTAGGAACGCCCGAATCAGAGCTAGGTTTTAATTTTCCGGGTTTGAAACTTCATTTGGACGGATCTGAGTGCGCGGAAACGGTCGCGAAGAGATAATCTGAGAATGCAGTTGCTTTGAACTTTTGGCTAGGTCAACTACCGTTTCCGTCTCTTACTTTTGGCTCTTGATCTCCGTTTCTCTTGGTAAACACGCTTTTTCTTCCGTGGACATATGTTCACATTGGACCTAATCTTTTCTTCTAAATTTACCCTTAGTTGAGAGATTTTATTCCCTCTGTATCCTAGTGTGGCAAAAATTATTTTTAAAACCATGTGTAGCATTATTGTTCGTTGGATAATATCTGGGTTACGAGTTATGGGTTGCTTGTTGAAATCCGTTGTCTGTCTCATGATCCGAGGTCGAGGTGAAGGTTTTCTGGTTGAAGGTTTCTCGTTGAAGGTTTTTGAGATGATCAAGCTTGAGTTTTTTTTTCTATTTGTTCTGGATTTTTTGGACGAATGTCACAGCATCGTTGTACATTGTTGTTGGAATCTTTTTAATCTAAAGGAGAAGTTAGCATCTTTTGTGTTTGTTTGGCTAAGAGTAAATTGTCTTTCTTTGTTCTTCTGTTAGTAGTTTTTGTTGATTTTCGTAGTTTGCTTGTGTTTGGATGGATTTCGATCTGGATGAGCCCTTCGTGGTTTTGGAGTTTAAAGGAATTAGTGATGATTCTAACAATGGTACTAGATCGAGCTCCAAGTCGGAGGTTTTTTCAGAGAAGTGTAGTTGATTTGTTGGTTTTGGAAGTACTTCTCTTGATTCAGATGTGGTATCTATTGAATCTGGAAGGCTACATGTTGAACGTGGAGCTGTTGATGTGATGTCTGCTAGTGTTGGTGGCAAAAGTGATGATTTGTTTTGTGGGACACGTTTTGTTTTTTGGTTACTGTTGATAGTTTATGTTATTTTCCCTAACGTTTTAATATTTTTAACTGCTAACGTGTTTTGATTATTCATATGCTGAATTTTTGTTTGGTTTGTTATAGAGTAGATATTTTTGTTTTGTTTTGTATATTTGCTTGACACTTTTGGGGATTTTCTTGACAGTTTAGGAACAATGTACTATTTTATGATTGCTTGTGTTAAGGTGCTAGCTTGAGTTTTTAAAATTTTTAGTAATAGTTTGTATCGATTGCCCTAACATTTAAGAATTTTAAGTGCTAATGTGTTTTGATTATTGATGTGTTAAATTGTCATTTAGTTTTTTTCTTTTCATTTTTTAGATTTGCTTGACAATTTAGGTGATTTGGTCTGCCAATTTTGGAGTAATGCAGTTTTGTGATTGTTTTTATGTAGGGGTAGTGTAACACCCCAATTTTATAAATCTTCATTTTAAAAAATATCTTAATTTTACAGGGTTATTAAGCAATTAATTAAAAATAATTTAAGAAATATGAGGTAAAATATTTTTTTATTGTATTTTTCAAATAATAAAATTATTAAACTAAATCAGATTAATTAAATGACAATCTTAGGAAAACTAATATATGAATAATGAACCAATTTCAATAAACCATATGTTTCTATTAGAAATCAAATAACACAGAATAAAATCCAATCCCAACTAGTTTTTTGAGGGGCTACAACATACCATCACTTAGTCTATTCCACATCTTAAATCTCATCATATGGTTCAATATACTTTATCTCCTCATAGTACTAACCTAGCAAAATATGTTAGAATGAGGGATGAGCACTGATAGCCGAAGTGCCTATCACCCTTCAAACCCGCAGGCTCGGTAAGGCACTGCCCTTGGAAAGGAAAGCACCGATTTCGGAAAGGAGGGTGTCCGGCTCCTCCTACATACGACCTCGGTAGTACATCATCATCCCTAGAGACGACAGTACCAACCTCGGGAAGACGGTCCATCGTCATCCTCAATAAGACGACCGAACTACCTTCGCCAAAGAAGGACGTCCCCGAAGGGGACCACCCTCGGCGAGGATATTCCTGAATTACTGAAGTGATCTCGGGGAATAGTTCTCCTGCTCCGAAGAGCTCTTTTCTACCTAAGGGACCTCGGGAGTACGGTAAAAGCAATTAAGGAGCCTCTGACACATCTCTGACACACCGCCCCCAGACACGCTCTGACATGCCGCCTTCGCGCGGCTTAGGCTCCCGGCTAGGCAGCCTGTGGCCGACTAAATGTTCCCCTTCTCTCCGAAGGTACGAATCGTATCTAACCGAACACGTGTCACGATCTGGGCCGGCCATGTCAAAACGAACCTCTACTGTTCACCTCCCTATAAATATTTGGTAAGCATCCCAGGTAAGGGGGACGGGACTCCAAGGGGAAATCTCTCTACTTTCTACTTACCCTTCATTCCCAAAACACTAACTTGGGCGTCGGAGGCTTCTCCTTCGAAAAATATTCCGGGGACCTCTAACCCCTGTTTCTCTGAGTCTTCGCAGCCCTCTTCCCTCAGGAGCTTCCTCACCCAGGCGTTCTCTCACCGGCAGTCTTTGCTCCAGGCTCACCATGTCACGCAACGATGATGCGGAAGGGCATCAAGCACCACTTACTCAGTAAAGAGGAAGTATCACGCTCCTCGCATGGGTTCTAATATTCTCTTAACAAATAACAAATGAATAATAAACTTTAAGTTATAGTAATTTAATCAAAGAACAATTTCATGCAGCATCATAACAATAATACTAAAGCCTTACTAGCATCTTGAACTAATATGCATGTGCATAATTTCTTTTATTGAGTAAATCATATCGCATTGATTAAATCATTTAATCGATTACTTGAATATCGTCGGACGAACTTAGGATGGTGAGTGTGTACATCATCCACTCTTGGGATAACTCTTAGGTAGTGTCACTAAACATGCTACCAAGTCATAGCCTCTTGGGATACCAATGCCGAGGTAGAGCTTCTCGTGATACCACCTATAAGTATGGTCTCCTACCAACTATGGTCTAGCAATGCATAAATCATGTCTCCAAACTCCATATCAATATCGAGTCATGATTAGGATGGTCCATCGCCATAACTTGCCTCTTAGGTTTGAATCATTCGTTTCGAATCTCTCTTCTAAATTTACGGCTCATCAAATTATGCATATATGGTCTGCCGCCAACCTTGCATGCCTCGTGTTTTATCTTACTATTCAAATCTTTTACTTAATGCAGTCTCATGTATGACAACACCAATCATATGCAACAATCAAATGATGCATGACTGTAATTCATTTCATGTTAAAACCTTTTTAGTAGAGTGTCATGATTCTAGTGCATCCTACTTTGTTTTATCTTGTTATCTTAGTTTAGTTTTGTGTGATGATATAAATTGATGATATTTAAGTATATTTATGCTAAATGTCCATCTTCTCTCCCGTGAATTCTTTTTAAGTTAGTCATTTATTATGTACACACATAATCCTTTGTTTACCCACTTATAATAGTTTCCTAGGGCCTTAGCATCCGACTAATGGTTGCTTTCAACCTTAATCATACCACTAGTGAGTTTCTTAACCCTAAATACAGCGCTAGTGGTGTTTGTCTTACCGGCCCAAAACATGGTACTAGCAGGGTTTATTCAAATAGTCCTATCATACTTCTAACCTAATTCTTGTTATAAACAGTCCTATCATGATACTAGCACCAAACAAACATCATATCTACATCAGTATAACCATGCAGCCAATCAATCAAAATTATATCTCAATGGAAAAAAAACTAAAAAAACTAAAATAAAATTTTTGAAAAATAAATTTAATTGATCTACCCATGTTGTCTAGGCGTTTAAATATTTTAATTAGCCCAATTATTTACTTAGAATTTATTATTCAAGTTTATGCTTATTTTGGGCCCAAGAGAACTCACGAGAACTAACCTATTCTTCCCTCTTACCTAGTGTGAAATAACCCGACAAAAAGGGCATTTCCTAGAATAGATCCTACCAAAGATTAGGAAGGTTGAAAATTAGAAAATATCTTAAAATTTAAAATTTTCCTAAACTGTACTTGGAATATTCACATTCATGATATCTAGGTCAAAATTTTACCTAGTAGGCAAAAAAGGGTCTCGATGAGTCTCTGGTAGCCTCATGCCTACTTGAAATTGCATTGGGAGCCTTTCATGATGATAATCTTAAAATTACAGCACCTCGCACAATGAGTTTAATAAGCTTATATTTATTATATTTATTTCTCTCATATTTAGTATGTTTTAATATATTTTGAACCTCAAAGATATATTTTGAGTATGTTTTGTAGCTTAGAGCATATATGGACTCAATTGATTGAAAGTGAATTTAATTGCAATTTTACAAATTTTAATTTGGTTGTGTTCTTTCAGGATTCTGACAGAGTGGCGATGTTACAATAGAAAAATCATATCCTCAGCTACAGAGATCGAAATGAAGTGATTCTTGATTCATTGGAAAGCTAACATCTAGAGCTACAAATCACATTTAGACCATGAAATCCATTTTGCACTTTAAGAAGGTCAACTTCAGCTTCAAAGTTGTAATTTACGAGTTATCATTGGTTCAAAAGCAGTTGCGGTATTTTGGGCATATCTTTGGCTATAGATGTCCGTTTTATGAGATTCAGGTGTCGTTTCAAAGCTAAGAAAGAGATCTACTTCCTGTATCAAGGTCGAATATCAGCTTGCAGTTACTATTGCTGTTCTGGAGCATTGTTTGGCTGAC
Organism: Aquilaria sinensis; assembly: GCA_005392925.1. Lineage (NCBI taxonomy): Eukaryota > Viridiplantae > Streptophyta > Magnoliopsida > Malvales > Thymelaeaceae > Aquilaria > Aquilaria sinensis. The sequence goes on along the minus strand of SMDT01002229.1, from coordinate 199,943 downwards.
AACTTTGAAACCTTCTAGTTATTTTGAATCTTTTTATTTGTTTGAGGTACTTTTGTAATAATACAGAAAGTTTAGGAAATTTTTATGAGTTTAGCACACTTACTTTTTTTTTCCTTTGGTTTAAAAGCGTGGCTGCCGTAAGAACTCCCCCCTTCCCTCTCTCTTTCAATAGTTTTAGTTTTTTTTTATTGTTATTGTTCTTTGTTTTTCTTCCAAACATAAGTGAGTAATTTTTCTGGTTCAGTTCTAGGGACAATTTCTATCACCAACACCGATTGTGAGAATTGATTTTCCTTGCTTAAATGCTCTTTAAATTCAAGTATTTACTTTTTTGTTATTCAAATTTATTGCAATTAATTTTCCTGTTCTCGCTTGTTGGATTGATTATGCGACTGCAAATTTCCTTGATTTTCTTTCAACTGCGTAGGTGAAGAATTCAATTAGAAGTAAGTGAATTGATTAGAGATTACTTTTATTTCTGGTTAGTTCATACGAAGAAGTAAAACAGATTAAATTGTTCAAGCTTTTAGATTGTTGCCTAGAATAAACTCTTTGGTTCATTGATCTTAATGCTTATTTTGAGATAATTAGAAATTGCTTTTTGGTCGTTCGTCGAAACCGCAAAAAATAATTCTGGTATCCCTAACAACTCAAAATAAATAAATTTGTAGTCTAGCAGTGAAAACCAGGTCGAATCCCAGAGGAAATTTTTTTACTGAAAACTTCCTGTCAGAAAATTGAAATAAAAGATTAAGGGTTTTCTTCAATTAAAAGCTGAAATAAATTAACTGTAGAATCAAAATAAAATTAACCAATACTAAAAAATGCTCAATTTAGGGTTGATTATCCATTCCAATCATACAGTTGATCATCGGAAGAAAATATTTCTTCAATCTAAGTAAATAAACAGGATTCTCTTTAAAGCTAAAAAGAACCTAAAGAATTCAACAGTAAAATTAACCAAAAAAAGTTTTAGATTAATTTCTTAATTTTGAGTAACAAGATATTGAAAAACAATTTCTAATTATCTCAAAATCAACATTAAGATCAATGAACCAGAAAGTTTATTTCAGGCAACAATCCAAAAGCTTAAACAATTTAACCTGTTTTACTTCTTCATATGAATTAACTAGAAATAAAAGTAATTTCTGATCAATTCACTTACTTCTAATTGAATTCTTTACCTAAGCAGTTGAAAGAAAATCAAGCAAATTTGTAATCACATAACCAATCCAACAAGCAAGAACAGTTAAATTAATTGCAATAAATCTGAATAACAAAGAAATAAATACTTGAATTTAAAGAGAATTTAAGCAAGTAAAATCAATCCTCACAAATGGTGTTGGCGATGGAAATCATCTCTAGAACTGAATCAGAAAATTACTCACTCATGATTGAAAGAAAAATAAAGAACAATAATCATAGAAAAAAAAACTAAAAAGCAAAAAAGAGAAGGCGAGAGGAGCCTCTGGCGGCAGGGACGCTTTTAAACCAAAAGAAAAACAAACCTAGTGTACTAAACTCATAAAAACTCCCTAAACTTTCTATATTGTTACGAAAGTGCCCTAAATAAATAAAAATATTCAAAATAACTAGAAGGTTTTAAAGTTGTCAGCCAAGTATTGCTCCAGAACAGCAACAGCAAATTCAAGCCGATATTCGACCTTGATTTAGCCATTATTTCTCAAAACTCAAACCGTGAAAGTTATAGATCTATTTATTAGCTTCGAAACGATACCTGAATCGCATAAAACGGATATCTACAGCCAAAGATATGCCAAAAATACCGCAACCGCTTCTGAACCGGCGGTGACTCGTAAATCGCGACTTTGAAGCTGAATTTGACCCTCTTAACGTGCAAACTAGGTTTCATGGTCTGCATATGAATTGTAGCTCCAGATGTTAGCTTTAAATTGAATCAATAATTACTCTATTATGATCTCTGTAGCTCAAGATATGATTTTTCTACCGGAATATCACCAATCTGTCAGAATCCTAAAAGAACACAAGCAAATTAAAACTTGTAAAATGACAAATCAAATCCACTTTCAATCAATTGAGTCCAGATATATTCTATGCTACAAAACATACTCAAAATATATCTTTAAGGTTCAAAACATATTAAAATATACTAAATATGAGAGAAATAATAATAATAAATATAAACTTATCACTTTTCGATATCTTGTTACTCAAAATTAAGAAATTAATTAAAAGCTTTTTCTGGTTAATTTTACTACTGAATTCCTTGAGTTCTTTTTAGCTTTAAAAGCGTCTTGTTTATTTGCTTGGATTGAAGAAGTACTTTTATTCGATGATCAACTGTATGATTGGAATGACTAATCAACCCTGAACTGAGTGTTTTTAGTATTGATTAATTTTATTTTGATTCTACAGTTAATTTAATTCAGCATTCAATTCAAGAAAACCCCCTTAACATTTTATTTCAGTTTTATGATAGGAAGTTTTCGGTTAAGAAATTTCTCTTATAATTTGACCTGGTTTTCACTGCTAGACTATAAATTTATTTATTCTAAGTTGTTATGGATACCAGAATTATTTTTTTGCGGTTTCGATGACTAACCAAAAATTTAGCGACGTTGCCGGGAACATTTTTTTTTTGTTAAAGTTTCCGTTTTATTTATTTATTTTGTTTTCTTTTTTTCTTTCTCAGTAAACTGATTTATACCAAAATCTTCTCGTACAGGTGAATTAGTGTTTGATCTAGAGATTGAGAAGACAACAAAGGCAAACAGGAAAGCAAAAAAGCAAGTGGTCAATTTTACAGCTTCGACATCTGCAAACAGCGTTCTAGAAAGTGAAGAAGAAGCAATTCTTACTGTAGACATAGCAGCACAAAGAACACTAAGAGAGCTGGTAGCTCCTGATGTTGTCCAGCAACCCTTGTGCATCAATTTTCCTAATATTGAGGTAGTATTTGAATTAAAATTTGGATTAATTCATTTATTGCCTACTTTTCGTGGTCTTACAGGCGATGACCCCCACAAACACTTGAAAGAATTTCATGTAATTTGCTCAACCATGAAACCACAAGAAGTTACAAAGAAACAGATTAAATTGAGAGTATTCCCATTCTCATTGGCTGATAAGGCAAAAGACTGACTGTATTACCTACCCTCCGGCTTGATCAGAACCTAGAATGACCTGAAGAGAAAATTTTTGGAAATTTTTTTTCCAACTTCAAGGGCTGGAATGATTAGGAAGGAAATCAGCGGGATTCTACAGTACAACAGAGAAAGTCTTTACGAGTACTGGGAGAGATTCAAGCAGCTATGTGTGAGCTGCCCACATCACCAAATTTCTTATCAACTGTTGTTGCAGTACATCTACGAAGGGCTACTCTTCATGGATCGATGTATGCTGGATTCTTCAAGTGAAGGAGCACTTGTAGAAAAGACGCCCGAAGAAGCAAAAGACTTGATTTCTAAAATGGCAGCTAACTCGCAATAGTTTGGGACACGGGTAGACCAAGTACCAAAAAAGGTAAATGAGATAGGAACTTCAAGTATTGAAGCTCAATTTTCTGAACTAACCTCTCTTGTTAGACAAGTTGCCTTGGGACAGGTCCAAAATTTTAGAGTTTGTGGCATTTGGTCTACTCAAGGACACTTTACTGACTCGTGCCCATAGCTGCAAGAGGATACAACACCACAAGTGAATGTGATGAGTGGGTTTGTTAACCAACCAAGAAGGTCTGACCCCTATGCCAATCAATACAACCCAGGTTGGAGAGACCACCTGAATCTAAGATATGGGCAACCAAATAATCAGCCACCATATCCATCTGCCGATTATAACAAACCAGCTCCTCCACTACAAAACCAAGCACCAAATTCAGGTATGGCTTTAGAAGATATTGTGAAAGCTTTAGCCACTAACACACAAATGTTTCAACAGGAAACAAGGGCTAGCATTAAAGACTTAGGGAACCAAATTTTACAACTTGTAGCCTCATTGAACAAATTTGAAGCTGAAAAATGAAAGCTGCCATCTTAAGCTGAAATCAACCCAAGGGAGCATGTTAATGTCATGGCCCTTCAAAGTGGCAAAGAGGTGCTAACCACCACATCAAAAATGGCAGCACTTAAAAAGGAACAAGATAGCCTAAAACCATCAACATCTAATGCACCAACTGATGAGGTAAGCAACAAGCCAATTTTTCCAAAATCAACAATTCTGATCCCACCTTCTTTTCATGGTAGGTTGGCTAAATTAAAGAAAGAGGAGACTGAGCAGGAAATTCTTAAAACTTTTAGGAAGGTCGAAATCAACATACCCTTACTGGATGCAATCAAGCAGATGCCGCGGTATGCCAAGTTTCTAAAGGAGTTGTGCACCAATAAAAAAAAGCTGAAGGTTGATGAGATAATCAAAGTTGGGGAGAATGTGTCAGCAATAATCCAAAGAAAGCTGCCTAAGAAGTGTAAAGACGTTGGTATGTTATACCATGTGTAATAGGCAATTTTAATGTGGAAAAAGCTATGTTAGATTTGGGAGCCTCAATGAATGTCATGCCATATTCAATATATGCTTTTTTGAAACTTGGACCTCTGAATGAAACTGGTGTTATGATGCAATTAGCTGATAAATCCAAAGCCTATCCTAGGGGCATAGTTGAGGATGTTTTTGTGCAAGTAAATGATTTAATTTTTCCTGTTGATTTTTATGTGCTTGATATGGAAAATGATGACCTAATTGCTCCTATTTTGTTAGGAAGACCATTTTTAAAGACATCCAAGACCAAGATTGATGTGGATACTAGCACTCTCACAATGGAATTTGATGGAAAAATTGCACCATTCAATATTTTTGACACATTGAAGGAAACTGACAAGGATAATTATGTTTCTTTTGTTGAAAAAATTGATACTTTGGTGCAGAATGAATCAGGAACAAAATTGATACATTGAAGGAAACAACAAGGACAACAAGGAGAAAAACTTAACAGGGGCTATAAGGTTCAAAATCGACAGCCAAAAGAATCCCAAAAAGGTGACAGTGGCTTACTGGGCACGGGTGCAAGTAGGGGCAATCATACCTGGAACGAGTGTACAAGTCTAGAATTTTTAATAGGGAAGAACCTACGAATGAAATATATCATAGATTTAATCAATTTAGCTGCTAGAAAAAAATTAAAAAAAAATAAAAAAAATAAAAGAATGATTCTAAATGATTTAGACTCACACAAAGAAATTCAGTATTACCGGCGCACGTAAGATAGATTTCGGTGTCCGAATAGGGTTTTCGTTCAACTTAATGAACCTAGGCAATAATAGAAAATTAAATAACATTCGAAATTGCTTAGATGATGGAGAAATGAAGCCCAAAAGGCTGGACTTGCACTGGTTCGATATGGAGCGTGATCAAGACAGCAACTGTATGGAGAGTGTGATCATGATTCTTTTGATGTGATGCATTCTTCTCCACTTTAACGAGCAAGACCAGGAACAATGGCAGAATTTTATGGCTATCTAATTGAAGTAAAAAAATAGGAGAGATGGGTATGGTCAAAGTTACAAGAAGGTGACAAGGATGGCGAGGTGAAGAGTGGCGGCCATGGTTATTTCTTTTAACAATGTTGCTTGAAGGCTTGTTGGACAAGAAAGAGGGAAGATAACTACTTTGCCTAGGTTTTAGTTGCTAGAGGCATACTAGAATTTAACCTAGAAAAAATTATGGGGAAAAACAAAAAAGAAATAAGGGAGTTTTATTTAGATAAGGACAAATTGATTGTGATTTAGTTAATAAAAAATATAGATAAGTAGGTAAACTAAATTGAATTTGATTTTGAAAAAAAAAAACAAAATTCTACGATGGATCCAACTGCAAAATTTTTTTCAAAAAAAAATATTATGGTTAGGTGAAAAATTATTCTATATAACTGTAACACGAATCCGGTATAAATCCTGAACTCAAATAGGCTAAATTTTAGAAAACCTAAGCAAAAGGATTTAGAATTGAGTAAGACAAAGTTCTTTTAACTCATTTTCACTAGAAAAATCCAATGATGTGCTCAGGTTTCCAATTCAATGTTTGGTTGAAAGAGGAAAAAAAATGCTCCTAGCCTAAAAAAAGATGACTTTGAGCTTCTGGCTTAAAATTTGACTTAGTAACCACCAAAAGAATTATCTAAGGATCAAGAATCTTAGTTTTACATTGATTTTACAAATTGATAGGTAAAATTATGAAAAAAAAATCCATGATGGAAAAATGGTAATTTTTGCACTTAGGGTAATTTCATAATTTTCTTTTTTCTTAATTCTTAGGGTTAGTATAGATAGTTTTGGTTGTGCCAGGGCATCTCCAACAACTTCCTCAAAATTTTTATAAGATGGGGAAGTAAAAAGTAAAATCTCCATATTTTTTTTGCTCCAACTCCAACAACTTCCTTATTTTATAGAATTTTTTATTTATTATATAACAATTAAATATTATGGATTTAAAGTAAATTCAAATTAATGAGTAGTTTAATTATTGTATAATTAAATATTGTTGAAAATGTAAAAAATTATTCCTTCAATTTTACCAAGAATGACTATTTTACTGTTTAACTAAAATTTGACTTAAATACATTCATATTAATATTTACATTATTAAAAAACTTAAAAATTATATTTATAAAAGAGGGTCTTTAAGGTACCATTGTATTCATAAAAAATTTATATTTTTATAAGAAATTTTGAAAGAAAAAAAATATGAATTAATTCTTGTTTGTATAATTAAATATTGTGCAAAAATGTAAAAATTTACTACCTCCACCCACTCACAAAAAGAAATTGACTATTTTACATTTTTTAACTAAAGTTTGACTTAAATATATTTATATTAATCTTTACTATAACTTTTTTAAGAAAATTATATTTATAAAATAGAGTCTTTAAGATACCATTTTTATATAAAAGTTTTATATTTCTATAAGAAATTTTTCAAGAAAGAAAATTATAAATTAATTGTTATGAATAGTAAATGGGACAATTTTTACGAGATAGAAAGAGTATTATTTTTCATTCCCCAAAATTTTTTGGAGTTTCTACAGAAACGGGGAATGAGATATTCTCTTTCATCTCATTCCTTATTTTAGATAATAGGATGGAAAAGTTGTTGGAGTGAAAAATGACTTTGTATTCCCTAAAATGAAGAAAAACTACAAAATAGAGAAGCTGTTGGAGATGCTCTTAGTGTGGCAGATGGCATTGGAGGTGATGGTTATGATGATCTTTATTTGATTTGTTCAAGATTTGTTAATTTGGATGAAACTTTTTTCCTTCTATCAGAACTTTGCTAAGACACGTGGCTATAAGGTTAGGAAATTACGGAATCGATATAGAGGGCATGAAAAAAGGATTTTGCATTACAAGGAATTTTATTGCAGCTTCGCTGGTTTTAGAGATAGCAGACAAAATAATGATAGTGATTATAATGATATGCTTGTTAGGTGTGGTAAGATAAGGACAAGGACTAGTTGTTTGGTTAGAGTTCGCTTTAAATTACTTGATGATCGCTGTTGAGGATGTGTAGCACATATTAGGGAGCACAATCATGAATATATGATACCACAACAAAGACATTTACTAGAGTTAGGGAAGTATATGAACAAGGATTTGTATGCAGCTGCATGAGTGATGAATACTCTTAGTGTATTGCTATTAAGGGCTTAAATCATCATTATACACTTTGAGTATAATTAATTTCTATATTCTGAGCATTTTTCTGCCAAGTTACTATTCATGCAATTTTACTATTCACAGTTACTATTCATTGACTTATTGCTCATGTGTGTACTTCACTGTTCATACGCGTATTTACTGTATATACATAATTTACTGTTCATTAATATATATATATATATATATATATATTAAATAAGTATTTTTTTTATGTTGGTAAAATCATCACTTGGCGACCCTTCACGATAAAAATCATATCTGGAGCTGTAGATGTCATAACTGAGTTATTCCAAATTCATCTGAAAGCTAACACATAGATCTTTAACTCTGTTTCATTTGCAAGCTAGTTTGATCATTTTCATTGCTGAAGTCTGATTATAGATGAAACCATTCATTCTTTCATGTGCTGAAGAGCAGTCTCGGTAGAAAAACCATAACTTGGGATATGGATGTCCGATTTGAATGAGCAAGCTATTGATTCGAAGCTAAAGAAGTGATCTACAAGTTCTATGCTTTAAGGAAGAGCTGATTCAATGTCTACGATAGTCAAAAAATTAAAATGAGTTGCAGCCCGCCTTTGTAGATTTGTATTTACCTATATTTTACTATTTTACCATTTCACCCACCCAAAACTTTATAAATATGCACCTTGGGGGGGAGGACGGATTCATGCCATTTCTTAGGCCTCTTTTATACTCTTGTATCATCTTTAGCTTTTCTTCTTTAGTTTTGTTCTAGTTTTCAATACCGAAGTTCTGTCTAAGTGTTTTCTCATTCTTCTTCTTGTTCTTCCTTTGATCTTTCAATCCATGTTCATTTCATATTTCTACATGTTGTTTATTTTTATTATAACTAACTAATCTTCCTTTTGCTAAGGTGAAAGGGTGAAGCTTTTGGAATAAAGGTTATGATTGAATTGAATTAATCACAACGTTAACGGTATTTTCTTTCTTAATCTATTTAACTTCCCTCCTTGTTAAGTGGGAGTCTTGATTCATCATAGTCAATCATTAGCACAAAACCTGCTTGATTCCCTCTGTAGAACATGGCTCTACCGGCTATATTGGAATTTTGAGTTATTGTAGACAAAAGTTGGCATGATGGATACTTGAACCCATTAGCAGGCGTTAGCGTTTTAAGATCAATGAAACTTAATACTAACTAAATTCCCCGATTATGACCTCTTTTATATGTGGATACCAATTGAGTGGTAAGATAGGCTAAAATTAATCATAACCAATGTACTAAAAGTGGATCCCCTAACCTTAGCCATTTTATTTGAATTTGAGTTTTTAATCAACATCTATTCGTACCTTGTACCAAAATCTTTCCTTATTACCAAATCTGTAATTTATATTTCTTAATTCACTTCCCTGTAGTTCGACACTCGGATTCCCAATATTTTATTACTTGCAACAACTTATAATGAGATTTAATGAGTAGTGGGATTTAGTGTGTTGATGCATTTAGGGCTTTGAGAAATAAGGTTAGAGATTCTAAATGTGATGGTCTTACAAAAAAAAAATGTTCTATAACCGTGTTGATATTATGCTAAGAATTATGTTTGAAGAAGGTGATCTTCAAATGTTAATTGATGCATTTAAAGCTCCATCGGAGAGTGATCCTAATTTTTATTTTGAGTTTATGATAAATGATGAGAGTAGTTTTTTTTTTTTTATAAACCTAAAAGAAATGAAATAAAAAAAACTAAAAAGGATAGGATAATCTAAGGGTCATAGTGGCCATATAGTAAGCTCAATTTATGACTGATTGGCGGATGACCAAGATGTTTGTTTTCCTAAAATGGCTTATAAGCTAACAAATTTCCAGGACATCTAACTCAACATCCAGATGGACAAGAGAATAATCTATAATTTGAAGAAACCCAGTAGACAATTATTAGAATCATTATGTTGGCCATACCTGAGGAGAGAGTAACCTTTACAGTGGAAAGAATAGCCCTGATCGTTGTAAACATTGTAGAAGGGCTTTCACCAATACAATTATAAGATGCCCAAAAAGAACTTGAGAAAGGGTTCCAACATGTCTATGCCACAGCCCTCATCCTTGAAATTGGGTTCCAAGCCCCCATCCACATGGAAAATGAAAAGGAAAAGGAATGAGTGTTGAACTCCCCAGCTTTTCAAGTGAGGGGGTGGTTGAATAAGGTGAGATGTTTGCATGTACTTCTTAACCTGTCTTACCCTTTGAAGCTCTTGAGAAAGAATATCCCTGTTTCTACTGACTTGTTAGGGATCGACAACTACCTTCTTGAATATCATAGAATTAAGGCCCATCCATTTACTCTACATGGAAAGCAAAGTCATATCCCTAACTTCTGAATTCCATGCAAAATTATCAAGAAGGCTTCTTCAAAGCCAATGAAGAAAATCCTCATTTGAAGTAGGATGAACCACCTCTAAAGAGAGACTCCACATAAACCTTGAAATTGGGTAGTGTAAGAAAAGATGTGATCAATTAATGAAACCTGATTTTGTGACTTTTAGAGATGTAGTTATTTTTTATACAATGTTTTGAACAAATCGGTATAATTTGTATGTGCACCATTTTTTGGATGCAATCATCACAAGAAAAACATTTTAATTGGTCATACTTTTTTAGTTAATCAAAAGAAAAGACTTTTTTTAAGCTTTTGAAGTATTTAAAAGGTGTACGGGTGGTAGGATGGCATAGACCTTGATGTCTCATCAAGACAATGCATTGCTTTTGCTGTGAAAAAAGTGTTTGTTGGGGTGCAACATCGGTTATATCTGTTTTATATAATGGAAAATGTCGAGAAGAATATAAAAGGATTGATGTTATTTGATGAGTTTTCAAGGTTATTAAAAAATGCTTGTATCATTGTGTCAATGTTGAAGAGTTTGATGAAACAAGGAACAAAATGCTGGTAACATGTAATTGCCAGAATGTTTGTTAGTTGAAAAAATTATTCAATATCAAATCCAGGTGTTGCCCTGTTCTTTGCAAAGATGTTTTCTCTACTGGTAAATTTTCCTTATAGTTTATAGATTTTTCATTGACACATTATATTTTTTCCCTTACAGTTTATGCTATTTTCTATTGCCCTAGTAGTTTATATTTTTTACATTTTGTGTTTAGCAGGCATTCGATCTCCCTAATGGAGTGAAAGTACAAACAGTATGTTGATATCATTATTTAACAAGTGGATGGGTCTATTTTCCATCTTTTGCGCAATAAAGAGAAGGTTAAAAGAGTGGAGGAAAAGAAAGGTTATAGAGGATTACAATAATTTTTATAATATTACTATTAAGTATCCAGGCTGCTTTTTCCTTATTAAAGCTTCAAAGTTACACGCATGTAATGTTTATCGGGGATTTTGAGGATGAATATACAAAGGGTATTTCTGCTGAGTATAAGATATTGTGTGAAATGGGTAATGTGGTTGATTATGAAGTTTTATTAAGATTTTATGATCACCAGTGGTTTGAATGTCAGATTTGACAAATGTTCAAAATTGATCTCATGCTCTTGTAAACTTTTTAAGGAAAGAGAGTATCTTTTATGCACATGCATTGCAAATATATAATTTGGATTGTGTGGTAGAACTTCCAAGTCAATATTTTCTTGATCGTTGGACAAATAAGGCAAGAGGTGTTGCAGTTGGTGGGGATGAGTCTCCTTGTCTAAATATGTTGTCTGTTATTTCATGGTGATCTAAGATGATGAATGATTTGTTTAGATTGGTTGTTGAGAGCCAAAATGATGAGGCATGCAAGTCAATATGTGATAAAGGTTTGTCATTAATGATTTAGCTTGTTTGGCAGCAAAAAGAGATTCGAAGAAGTGATAGCAACATTCTGAGTATGGAAAGTAATATGGAAGACATTAGTGTTAATGAAGTTGTTGATCCAAAGTTTGTCTCTTCAAATTTTTGTGGGTCAAAGAAAAAAAGAAGTTTGAAATTATTAAATATCAAGGCTATTTTTTCTGTGTTGTGTCTAGTTACTTCTTGGGCTGCTATTTTTTATTGCAAGAATACATTCCAAAAGAAATTTTTTAAATTATAGATAATGAAAATTTTGCACATGTAGTGGTTAAAGTGCATATGTAATTAGAATTGGAGTGTATGACATACATATCATTTTTTAGATGCAAGTTGATCTTTCTTTATGAACTTTTGTTGTTCTTTCCCCTTTTGGTTTTTGCAGCAAAAGGAGGTAAAGTTAATGAGTTTTCAAGATAATATATGGTGGTGTTAGCTTGAGGAAAAGTCAGAAGCAAGGTTTTAAATCTCGTACCGGAAGCTGTACCATTTTTTTAGTGGTACGGTACGGTCTCGGGTACCGGAATTATCTCGGTGGTATGTCTCAGATGTACCAGTCTATTATAAATTTTATACATATATATATATATCACATACATATAAAAAGAACATATCAACAAGTGATACACCAACATATTTAAAGTCTCAATATTCAACATATAAGGTCTCAAATAACACATAAAACATAACAATACATCAAAATGTCTCAACTTTCAATTCAAGTTCAACCTAAAAAAACAAAAGATTTAACCATCATTAAGTTCCACATAATCATATTGTGCTAGCAATCAGGAATTAACTTTGGCAAATTATAGCTATAGTGGACAAGATATTGAAATTAAAGCACTGACTTTTGCTGCTCTAGTTGAAAACTCTTTTAACTTTTTTTTTTAAATAATACTCAAGAAAAATAAAACACACATGTAATTGGACATGACCAATTCAACAATTTTCTGTTTGCAATGTTTTGTTATCAAGAAATCTTTTCATGTTCGAGCACTTCCAAGATGTGAAAAATGAATAATTGTAATAGCAATAATAATAGGAACCATTGTGGATGAATCTTCAATTTATAATAAAAAAGAAATTGAGTTAACCAATATTTTCTTTTAGGGATAGAAACGATCGCCAGTAGAATTAAAACATAACTAATTTTTAGTCACAATTCACAAAGCAATAACAATACAACCACTTAAATACAAATCAATTACATTAAACCGAACCAAACGTAAAATGAAAAAAAAAAAAGCAATAAAACAAACCTTCCGTGAAGAGCTTTTTCCGGCAGTAGAGTGGAAGTGCTGGTGGACGGTGACGGATGTAGTGGCGGAGCTATAGAAATGGGGAGGAGATTCAGGAGAAGCATCGGTACTGTAGGCTGCTCTACTCGGCGTGCTCCCTGCTTCGCTGGTGGACAGATGCAAGTGGAGTGGGGGTGGTGGTGGATGGGTAGAGGCTGTGGTGGCGGAGCGGAGCAAAACAGACGAGGAGCCAGAGGCGGAGCTCCCTCCGGCAGATGAAGATGCGAGTCGCAGACGCTACTGTCTGCTGGTGCTCGACTGCTCTGTCACGCAAATTGTGAAAACGGCAGAATTAGGATTTTAGGTAATTAGGTTTCTCAGGATTTTCTCTTTTTTTTTTTTTTTAATGTTTCGTAAAATCTGTACCACATAGAACCGGTACACCCGAGATGCCTGTACACTGAGATATCCGGTACAAACCGGTACAGACCGATATATAATTCGAGACACCACCAGCTTATTCCGTTCCGTTTTTTCTCCAGTACTGGTATGTACCGGCCGTACTGGCCGGTACGGTACGGAATTAAAAACCATGGTCAAAAGTGTCCAATTGATAATGGGATAAAGTATTAAAATTATAGCATACCTTTGTTGTTTGGATGCAGGTTTATCTTGATGGGTCAATTTTTGTTCTTTGTTTACCTTCTGTTTTGCTACTAGATGTTGTGTAAAATTTGAGATATGTTAGATAAAAATGAATGATATATTAAAGAAATGTATAAGGAAGTAAAACTGCATCACCCATGCTTGTCTTTCAAATTATCTGCAGGATTCCGTTTATTAGATCTTGTTGCACGGATGCTATCAGGTTGTGAAGCTTATTTTAGTCTTTCTTTTTGCTTTGTTATATAAAGATAGAACGATTAGTTCTTATCAGGTTTTGAATTCATTTTCCCTGACATAATGTGGACATTGTATTGACACATCTAATAGTTTTCAGAACAATACATCTGAATAAGTAGTGTTTGTAACTATTATATGTGAAGGATGAGAAGTGCACAAAATGATTTCGGGCCAATTCATTTTAACTTAAGCCAACTTAATTTAAAATAACTTATTTTTATGTATACATCTTTTTTACTTGAAATTAATTTTATTTGAAAGTCAATATTATTTAGGTGAAATAATCCATTGATTGTAAAATTTTTATAATTCTATTAATTTTTTATGAATTTTTCTTTTTAAAACATTAAAAAAGAAAATTTCATAGAAATTTAATAACATGATAAAAAAAATTTCAAATGGATTATTACACCTATATAATATTAAATTTCAAATGAAGGAAAAAGATTTAAAAATAAAAATAAGTGATTTTATATTAAGTTAACTTAAGTTAAAACGAATTGGGTGTTCATTTTTCCTGACATAATGAGCATATTGTTTTGATACATATGACAGTTTTTAGAATTTTAGTGACAGCATAATCAAAGGATAATAAGGAACAGAACAATACTCTAATGAGAAGTGTCTGTTACTATTCTATGTGAAAGATCAGAAGTGCACAAACTGTTTTAATTTCCTTGACATAATGAGCACATTGTTTTGACACCTCTGACAGTTCTCAGAATTTTAGTCATAGAATAGTCAGAAGAAAAGGAACAAAACAATACATTCTAATGAGAAATGTCTATAACCATTTTATGTAAAAAGATTAGAAGTGTACAAACTATTTTCAATTCCCTTGACATAATGACATAGGGTAGTCAGAAGAAAAGGAACAGAAGCATACGTTGGAATGAGAAATGGACAAAGTGATTTTTTTTTATTCCGTTACATAATGTTCGCATTTTATTGACACATCTCATAGTTTCAGAATACCATTTACATAATAGTCAAAAGAAAGGGAACATAAGAAGCATATGTGAAATATGAGAAGCGTCCAAGTAAATTACATAAAGTGTGAAAGAATTTTAGAACTCTCTACTGGCAATGCTTAAGTATTATTTGTCAAATGTTTGAGTTGTGAGAAAAGAAAATGTAGAAAATGTCAGGGATGATAAACCAGATTTCCTTATGGTGTCATTGAGTTCTTGAAAGACAACAGGTTGTTGAGGCTTTTTCTAAAGCTTTAATGCTAGACCGTCAATGTGTTTAAGTCTGCATCTCTTCTTTGGGCTGCGGAAGACATAAGTAAGTTCATTATCCTTATTGTGATCTAGAGGTTTAGTGGTTGATGAGAGTGATTATACCGTTCTGGTGGCATTTCTTTGACGACTTCACCATCTTTAGTTGATTCATGCAGTTTCTGCTCTGCAAAATGCTTTTGTGAAGTAGATTCTGCCACTGTTGTTGTCGGAGTTTCAGTAGGGGGATTGTAGGCTACTAGTTGCTTTATGTAACAAATTAGGAAGATTAGTCAGGCATTTCAAGTAGTTTTTTTTCGATATTTGTAGCATTATAAGCATTTTACCTACTAGTTTCGTCGTTGATGTTTTCCAGTGACACCATTGTTGAATTTTTGAAGGATTCAGAAGTAGATTTTTAAAGAAATCTGTTGCTTGAAGAGATTTTGTGTTTTGCGGTGATCTTTTGAAGTGGAAATCAACTTCTGGAACAAAGATCCTAGACAATTTCTTGGAATTTTGTGATTTGGTTAGAAGAAGCCGGAGGTGGTTTATTGCTTGTTATGGTAATTTTTTGTGTAATTAGGTTTGAAAAATAAGTATCAGTGGTACTTTTTGTAATTTATAGGAAGCCTGAGGCAGTCCCTGTACATATATAACGGTCCAGTGGCACAGGCTGTAATATATATATAGCTGAGTTTTGGATGCGCGTGAGCCAGGTACGTTTTGTACAGTAGTGCCCCTGGCGCATGGGTAGTTTAAGAACATAAAAGCTGTAATTAGTACTAAAGCTCAAGGAGAAAGCTATAATTAACTCATCCTAGAAATTATACCTTAGTCAAAGCCAAGAACATTGATCTTTTTTTGTTTTTTGGATAGCACTGATTGAAGGGAAGGACAGTCAAATTAAAGTATTGGATTTGGACAGCTATTCGAGCAGAACTGGGCCCTTGCTTCCTTACAAATTAAATTCATCAAGCTGGGTCTAAAGGTATTAAATCGGGAATTTCTTTTGTCCACCTTCAAGGACGTATATCACTGGATGAAATTTTAATGGTGTTAATATTAGATGGATAAAATATTTTTTTAATTTTTTAATTTTTTAATTAATTAAAAAAATAATTATAATATTTTAAATTTAAAATTAATAATAAGACAATCATATCTTATTATCTCCATTAACAATAAGGATCATTTTCCACGAATAATTTAAAACAACTTAAAATTTTTATGTATCAAGCACAACCTAGTTTTATTTAATTCTTCTTCTTCTTTTTCGTTCTCTCCTCCTCCACCTCTCTCTCTCTCTCTCTCTCTCTCTCTCTCTCTCTCTCTCTCTCTCTTGTTTTGGGTTTCAAAAGTAAAGGAAAATGGGGCTTTAATTAGAAAATGAAGTATATATTGATTTTATATTTTATAGATAATTATGATATTTTGAATTTAAAATTAATAAGAAGATAATCATACCATTTTTAAGATTTTTGCCTACAATTTTAGATATTAGATTGATAAATTTGGACACGAAACTAACATAATTAGACATCATAAAAGTAGTCATAAACACTAGAACAATAGTTCTAGACACTAGAATATCAGTCTTAGATACTAGATTAATAAATTTATACATCAATCTAACATAATTAGACACAGAGAAAGTATTAATAGATACCTAGAACACGAGTACTAGACACCTGAATAGCAGTATTAGATACTGGAAGAGCAGCACTGAACACCAAACTAACTAAATTATGCATAAATTTAATATACTGGACACTAGAATAATAGTTATATACACCAGAATAATAGTTATAGACACTAAAACAACAGTTTTAGACATCACTCCAGCCAATATATGAAATCAATTCCACATACACTACAAGCCAAAATGGCAAAGATGCTAGCATTTTCGTTTGAAAATGGTATATTTTTTCTCTACATAAATAATTAAAATTTTAGGTATTATTTATTCTATGATTATAGAAAATTATTTAAAATGGCAACTCTCCCCTAATAATAACTACCTTATTTACTCCATAATTATGTTTTTTTTTTTAATGGTAACTTTCATTCTCTTAATAATAACTACCTAACTCAATTAGTTTCACTGTTAGCTGTGGACGTACGCCATAGTAGATGATATAATGCCCCATTAAATCAGTGAAAGCTGCTGTCCGATATGCAGAGAAGAAGAAGAGACGGTAGAACACAGCTCATGTCACCAAGCGATGGTTGTGTTGGAGAAAATATTTCAATGGCGGCAGCTTGACAACTTTACAGCTGTGAACCTGGTTTATTTTGTGAGAGATGTGGCGAAAATTTCAAGCCATCGACAGGGAGCAGTTGAAGGCTTGGCAAGCGGTGGTCTAGTCACGGCGTGGGCTCTCTGGTCTCGACGAAACGAAGTGGTATTTGGCAACAAGTTCAAATCAAGGGCACAAGTGCTAGGAGATTTTCAAGCTTCAACTTTCTTTTGGGTTAAACACAGGAGATCTAATGCAAATTTAACTTTGGTCGATTGGTGTATTTGTCCTTCACAGGCTATCAAATGTTATAAAAGGAGCTAAGGAGGATTGTGGATCAAGTCTAGCATCTTGCTAGATAATCCTTATCAGTTGTATTTCCATTCACTGGTCAAAGTAATAAATTTCTGCTGTTAAAAAAGAAACCAAAAAAAGTCTAGGTCTGACGCCAACAGTTTTATTTTTTCCGAGTTAAACGGACCTGTGAAAAATATCTGGCCACACAATTCGAACCTATCCAAGCCTAATATGTACGGTTGTACGTATTGGAAATAAAAATGCATTAGTGTATGACTCGTGGTACCATTGTCTTTCGATTTTATTTATTTCTTCTAGTAGCCGATAGACGATCGTCACTTCATATGCTATCATAAACAAGAATCATATCAGGTTGTTCTAGCCACTTTGGAAAAGTTGTAAATAGACATTAAATGAAAACGTCATGTTTGACTCTATCTCTCTTATTTTTCCATTTAATGCGATTTAAAACTAGTTCCGGTGTTTTTTGGGTTTTAAAAAAACAGACGTTTTTCTTCCCCTATATTATAGAATATTCCTTGTCTACATAAACTTGTAAAAATATTCATGCGTACTATACACATACAAGTCTTTGACGCATTCTCTGAATGTGAATAAAATATTTGTAAATGGTAGAAATGAATTTATCATTTTAAATATTAGAAGCACATTAAAATTTTGATTAATAAAATAAAGAAAAATATTAACTTGGTAAACTACATAGAACGGTACTAGTTTTCAAAAAACTAGAAATTTTAAAATATTAACTTCGTAAACTAAATAGAACGGTACTAGTTTTCAAAAAAGTAGAAATTTTAAAATATTAACTTGGTAAACTAAAAAGAACGGTACTGGTTTTCAAAAAAGTAGAAATTTTCTCAAAATATGATATTAACTTGGTAAACTAAATAGAACAATAATAGTCTTCAAAAAATTAGAAATTTTCTCAAAATATGTTTTCAAGAATTTTTTTGTAGTGATGTCAAATATGAAGTAGCAAAATTATATCAATTCAATACTACAATAATTAAAAAAAATGAAAAAGTCTCAACAAAATTATATTTTTTACAAAAATGAATAAAATTTTGATCTGATACATATAGTACATGTTGAAAAAGAATTTTTTTTTCAACTATAACTTATTATATGTCCTCCTAAAAATTGCCCAACTTCTTATTCTCTCATATAATCCCCTATATGGTCATAATCTACAATCATTACCCAAAAATATTTAATTTAATTATAAATATTGAATATATAAGCCTCCAAATTTTTTTGCTTATTATACTTAATCTCGCATAAAATAAAGATTCACAATCACAACATAAAATTATTATCTTCATCACTTAACAACTCCTATACCAAACTCGTAAGATTTGATTGGTCAAAAAAATATAATAAAATTAAAACAACACTTGAATATTATTTAAAATTTTTATAATGTTAAAAGGGATGACCATGTGGGAAAAATAATTCTTCTAATTTTTACAACATTTTAAAACATTGATAATGCAAAAAAAAAAAATAGTCGGTGCTAAATGTCCCCTTTATTATAATATAAGCAGCTAATTTTAGAGGCTAAGAAAATTTTTTCCTAAAATTTTTCACAATGACCTTTGGTTTTTTATCTTTTTCATAAAAGGTGCTTGAGTCATCTTTGAATTATATGATTGCTATGCATAAATAGAAAAAATAAAAAGAAAACACACACTATAGATATAAAAAAGTGCAAATTAGTGTTAAATATACCTGTAGTATAGTTAAGGTGAACTATTACAAAGTTTATTTATCTTTCTTTGATAATTTTTTATGCCTATAAAATTTTATTTTTATATAAAAATAAGACAATAATTTAGTATAAAATTTTATATACATCCAAACTAGAAAAAAATAATTAAAAATCATATATTAATAGATTTTTTATAGTAGAACAAACGTTGGCTACATTTGTTAAAATTAAGTTTGGAGATCAAAGTAAGTTTAGTAGTGAGAAGAAGAATTTTCCTAAAAACTAAATGCTAACGCACCACACTAGTTTTTTGCTCCCTTATTATATTTCTATTATTTTAATGCTAATAAATCTCAAATTAAATAGCAATGATATATTTAGGTCTATGTGAGTGGATTCTTTTCTTCTCTCCTTTTAGACTTGTAATACTAACATAACTCTAATTAAATAGACAATACAAAATTTGTGTATCATTAAAAAAGCAAAAGAACTTATGTTTTAATGTTAACTGGAAAAATTCAAGTGAACTATTATAAAGGGATCACTTACATAAATTTTAAATACATA
Organism: Aquilaria sinensis; assembly: GCA_005392925.1. NCBI lineage: Eukaryota > Viridiplantae > Streptophyta > Magnoliopsida > Malvales > Thymelaeaceae > Aquilaria > Aquilaria sinensis. The sequence continues at coordinate 180,253 of SMDT01002229.1, read as the reverse complement.
TTTTTTATTCCTAACATTATTTTTAGATATGCAATACCTATAGATTGTCATGTCAAACTTTAGCATGAGTTTGCTAGATAATAAGCTTTCATAGCATGTACTCATCCAAGTGCAAAAAAGGAAAAAAAAAACTTAATTGACAAAAATTTTATGTTCAAATGCATTTTTTGTAGTAGTGTATTTTTGTCGTCGTATAAACTTTGGCATGAGTTTTACCATATACTCAAATCTTTTACTAATAAAATATTTAGTTATGAAGGTTTTTGAAATGGTAAGTTAAATTTTATAAAATATTTATTGTACTTGAGATATTATTTGGCATTTTTGTTGCAAAAAAAATGAATGTTATTGGAAATTTAGGAGTTTTAGCCATTAAAGGTGAGATTAATGTTAGTGGAAATTTAGGGGTCTTAGCCATTAAAGGTAAGATTAATACCAAAAAAATTGTATATAATGCTTAATTTTGTAATACAAAATCAAGGGCAGCCAAATTTTTAACAAAAACAGACATAGGGCATACTTGTTAAAATGAACTAAGTTTAGTGGTTAAAGTAAGTTTAGTAGACAAAGTAATAATTTTCCCAAAAACTAAAGGCTAAACAAATCCCACTTTGCACCTTTTCTCTTATTATATTTCTAGTATATTAGTGCTACCGTATATTTCGATCTATGTCATTGGATTCTTTTCTCCCCCCTTTTGAGAGTCATCATACAACAAAACTATAATTAAATAGACAATACAAAATTTGGGTATCATTAAAAAACCAAAAGAACTTATAATTTCAAGCTAAATGAAAAAAATTTCGTGAACTGTTTTAAATTTTTCACTTACAAAAAATTTTAATATATACTTTTTACACAAAAAAATTTATTTTTTTTAGTATGCAATGCCTATAGATTGTCATGTCAAGTATTTGAAATGCTAAGTTAGATTTTAGGTTTTATAAAATATTTGTTGTACATGAGATATTATTTGATAGTAATATAAAACCAAGGACGAGCATGTTGTTGTAAAAAATAAACTTTAGTGACAATTTACGAATTTTAGTCATTAAAGGTAAGATTAATGTAAAAACAAATTTGTATAGTAGTTATTTTGTAATAAAAAAACATCGAGAGCAGTATCCATAAAAAAAAATCAAGAGCGGGCAAGTTTTTAACAGAAAGAAAACTTTAGTGGCAACTTAAGAGTTTTAGCTAGAAGAGTTACTAACACGCACAAGGAAAGAAATACATAATTCTCTCGCTTTCACTTTTTCCCCCTTTCCCTTTTGGTGTTTTACTGCTACTAAAACTCCAATTAAATAGATAATAACAAAATTGGATTTCATTAAAAGAACAAAAAAACTTATAATATAAAGGTATAAAATTCGTTCAACTTTTTGACACCTTTGTACTTTTAAAGAAAATTTAGGAAACAAAAATTGAAAAACTTTCTCTTATATATATATATATATATATATATAAGAGAAAGTTTTTCAATTTTTGTTTCCTAAATTTTCTTCAATAAAAATTTAGATGCTATAGACATTTTCCCTTTCCTATGCTATAGAATATTCCTTACAATACATAAACTTGTAAAGATGATTATGTGTACTATATTTGTGTGTGTGTGCAAATAAGGACGTGAATATGAAAAAATTTCCGGTCCTATTTTTTCCCAAATTTTCTTTTATAAAAATTTAGATGCATAGCTCATTTTAAGATTATGAAAAACCTTGTTTTCTAAACTTAGAAAAACTCATGCATTAAAATGGAAAGCCTCTGTTGAGCACACTCTTCTTCTTCATGAATGGACTAATACAATTTGGTTTGCCTACTTAGACTATAAGATAGACAAGGTAGTGGTTAGGGCATTTGATGTTTTGTTGTTTGACATTGCACATAATCGAGGTGGTAACCATGTTGACCAGGAAATTTTACTATTGATGACAAGCTTTACTTGATGATTCATTTGGTTTGCTCACAATGAAGTAGTGTGCCAGGCCATAAGCTTAGTCCTAATGGGGTTGTGAAGAGAATTTATGCTACAATATCTAAATTTTGGGACAATGTCCCCTCTAAGGCTTCTAGGGCCTCTACTATGAGAGAAACTAAGAAGTCAAAACCCAGACAGAGATGTGGTGAAAATTAATGTTGATGGTGCTTGGGAAAGTAACTTACATTAGGCAAGCATTGGTATTGTTCTTAGAAATGAATAAGGTGATCTTGTAACAGCAGGAGGTCAGTGGCTCTAAGCTAGTTCTTCACTTGTAGCAGAAGCTTTGGTAGTCAAAGGAGGGCTTAGGAAAACAATTCAACTTAGAGTCATATGAGTTGAGCTTGAGCCTGATAGTGCTAAGGTCATTGATGGACTTAATATTAATGCTAGATGCTAGATAATTAACCCTATTCTAGCAGATATTGAAAGCCTGAGTGTAAAGTTAGAGTATTGTAGATTTGTTCATATTCCTATAGGCATTAATAAATGTGCAAATTTCATGGCAAAGTATTGTAAAATAAGAGGTGAGATCTTTTGAATGGACTAGATGTCCCCCACCTACCTTAGCTAGCTTGATTGGTCAGGATAAGATGTACAAACCACCTTGGGTTGGTTTCAATAAAGTTCTCTTACTATAATAAAAAAAACAAAGGAAAGTCTTGTTTTAGATGTTTTCACTTCTAATACATGAATTTTCCAAAACTTAAGAAAGAATATTGACCTACATCTTTAAAACAAGTTATGAGCTCAAACTTTTATTGAGAAATTTTTTTTTTTTTGGCATCCAAAGACCGCCTTAATATCAATGAATATGAATTACAGGATACAGAGAGATAAAAAGATAAATAAAATAGTTATAATGACAATCAGAATTGAATTTCTCGAGCTCTCTCCTATTTGATGAAAGAACTAGTTTTTTTGGCCATGCAATTTATTAAAAATTGAGTTATGATATTAAAATAAATAAACAGGACAACCAATTCTAAAAGCATATAAATGAAAATGTAAGGACTGAAGTAGATACAAGTTGGAAGTTTGAAGGATATTTAGGAGGATGATAAGCCACAATTAAGAATTTAGGGAGAAATTTTGAAGATAGATATCGAGTTTGAACAGTTAAGCATGAATTTCATTAATAAATTTAGATGCAAAGTGGAGGATGCTAGGTCTGCAAAATTTTGGATAGACATTTGGGTTGGTGAAGAGAGTTTGTAAGTTAAATTTCCTAGCTTATTTTGCTCTACAAAGATCGGGAGATTGCCTAGTAAGTGAAAGGAAGGTTATTAGGGGAGGGGTGTGGAGTTGGGAATGGTCTTGGTAAAGATGTCTAAGAAGTTGGGAAGAAGAACAATTACAAGAACTTTTATCTCTTATTCAGTGTTCTCAGGTGTCATCAAATCTTGCTTCGAACAAGCTGATCTTTTGGCATCAAAATCAAGCAGACGTGTTCTCGGTTTCTGCCATAAAAAGCTGGATTAACAAGGCTCAATTCTCATTTACAACATCAGAGGAGAGCATTCCATGGTGCAATCTGGTTCAGTCAAAATTCAAATCCGAACTCAAACGTGTTGATGTTTTATTCAAAAAATCCGATAATCAAACAAAATGAAATTCAATTTTAGTGTCGTAAGAATAAGAAATAATAAAAAATAAAAGAAAGAATCGAGCTGGGAAAGGAAAATAAAAATTAATGTTTTCGCTTGGAGAGCGGTGCAAGACAAGCTACCAACTAATCTCAACTTAGCTGTTCAGCGAGTTAGTCATGTAGAACCATTAATCTGTCCATTTTGTCGCAGGGAAATCGAAGATGCACGACATATTTTGCTTTACCGCAATCAAGTTTTGCAGGTCTCGTCTCTCATTTGGACATGGTGGACAAACCTGATCAGCTGCTTCAGTTCCCTACATGTCTTCCTTTCACAGAAGCATCCCAGATTGAGGACAAAAGAAGCAAACAAAATCTGGTCAAAAGTGTTACTGATTTCTATTTGGACAATTTTGAATAGGAGAAATGAAAAAGATTTTCAAGATGTCAATTTCATTTGTGCAGAGTTTTTCAATCCATTCAGTTCAAATCTTTCATATGTTTGTCTAAAAGATGTCATAATTTTAGTATCTCACGGCTTGACTAGTGACAGGAGCTGGTGATTGCTTTGTTATCTTCACTTTCCTAACATTATTGCTTAGAGGCGGTTATACCTGCGAAGATTGGGAGACCATTTCCAGCTAAATTTTTGGAGGTTTGTTCGCTGCTACACTGGTGGACTTAGAGTTCCAGGATTGCTTTATGGAGTATTAATTATATTTTCTCTAATTGATGTAAAGTGCTATTTTTTAGGTCAAGGTGTATCATGAATGTTTTCTACCTAATTCGAGCCACTAGCTGGAGCTTGGTTAATTTGTATTATCTTTATACATTAATAAACATCTTATTTGCCGTTAAAAAAAAATCCACAATTAAGAATTATTACATTTAAGTGCTTAAACCTAGCTATTTTGATTCCTTTGAAGACAAAATATGGAAGCATTAAGTATGAGACATCAATTAATGCGAAGAGAAATGCTCAAGACCAATTTATCTGGGCTATTTTTGAGTTATTCGAATTTTCGGGCTTTAAATAAATACACTCATAATGTTTAGGGTTACTTTAGATTTTCATTCTTTAAGAGATTAGTCAACAAATCATCATGAAATTGTGGTCTAGAATATATTTTTTACCCTATGTTTTTTTCAAAAAAAAAAACAAGTGCGGGGAAGAATTGGATGTAGTGAAGGGGCATGGAAAGTTACATCCTAATTAATCCAGAGGCCCACAATTTGGATTCAATTTCAACACACAACCTAAATTTAATTGGATTAAGTACAGAATTTACCACCATAAAGTAGTAAAAGAACCAAATTTACAACCAATCCTCAAGCTTTAGATACCGGATCAACTTGGCACATAGGTTGATAGAAAATTAGTCAATGATAATGATCAAAAGAAAATATCTAAACAAAGTATTCATGAGCTCAAAGTAGTATGTTGATCATGTTTTATCGAGTTTAATATTTTTTATGTTTAGATTAAAAATAATATGAATAAGTTATGAATGAGTTTTTAACTAATCAAGTTCAATTCGACCTCAAATTGTTTGCTTAAATTAAGGGAAAAGATAAAATTGAGTCAAGTTGAGTGGGGAAATAAGTAAATCAAGATTTGTTTGAATTGTATAGCAAGTTTGAAATTTTATTCAAGTTTAACTTGATAACAATTTAAATGAGGTACAAACTAGTTTTAAACTAAGCTCAACTCAAGCCTAGCTTGAGATATTCGTTCATTTTTCCATCTAGTGATCTTAAGCTTTATGGCTTTGCAAACCTTAGGAATTTTCTATTGTGATACAGAACTTGTTTAAATTGTTATAAAAATCTTTCTTTTTCTTATTTCTATTCTTATTTACCATAACAGATATTTAAAATAATAAATTTTTTTATTTGGTGGATAAGTCTATCTAAAGGATCATCCACCCCATTCTCGAGCAATTATGGAGTGGGCCTTGGCCTTTATGGATAGATGTCCCATATAAGATATGTGAGGAGCACATCAACCGGCTAAATGTAAAATTTTTAATTTTTTTAATATTCTCTTAATAACACTAATGTTTAATTAAATTGACATAATTTTAGGAGTACTATCATGGGATTTTGCTAATATTTTCTGCCTCATTTTCAACTACCACTTGAGTTCCATTCAAATTTGAGTTTATAAATGGATGTTGGATGTGCTAAGGAAGGTACCGGGGAATACCCAAAACCTTAATTTTAGTCTACTACAGCTGCACGTTCCCCTGCGTACAAACACTACTTGTAGTGAAAGATGTGTGACTACTGGTAGACAGAGCAATTGAAGAAGTGATATGATGTCATGAAGAAAGTCAAGAAGGCGGTGGATGATTTAGGGCCTCTCCTGAAGCACACTGTAGGCTCTATTTCTAGTGTGATGCACTAGAACCAAATGGTAAATCCTACATCACTTCTTGCATTTATTTCACATTAATTGTATAATATTATTTCATTTGTTAATTCCATATATGTTGTTGTAAATGCAAGAACGTGAAGGTCAAGAGCCCACATTCTAGGAATGGTTGACCAGGACACATACTCGAAAGAAGCCAAGTCAGCTAGAGTATCATATTGCGCATCAACTCAGGGTAATAGCTCTTTCTTGCTCACTCTAGTTTGTTCATACTTCTTAACAAATGTTTTATTTTTGTAATTCTATTTTTTTTTAAGTTGTTTGTAGTAAGGGTGTAAACAAACAGAGTGTTTGGTGAACCGTTCGTGAACCGTTCAGCATGAGTTCATTTATGTTTGTTTATTTAGTTAAACGAATGAATACAAATAGATTTTTCTGTTAGATTAGTTAAACGAACGAACGCGAATAAGGTCATGTTAGTTCATTTACATTGACAAACTATGATAACTCAAGTCCAAAACCGGTCAACGGAACACCTGCCTACACCACATGGGCTAATTTTGAAAAGGATATGCGTCAAGTGCTTGTACTCTAAAACTTAAGCCTATATATCCACATAAGGCTTCCTAGTAAATAATGCATGTGCACACCCAATATGTCATATTATCGCGGTTCTAGGTCAGCTCTAATATAATCTATAATCGCCCAAGTCTAGAACTGGTCAACAGAACACCTGCCCACACAATATGGGCTATCCTTTAGAAAAAGATATGTGCTAGAAGCTTATGTTCTGGAACTTGAACCTATATAGGCACATAAGGCTTCCCACATTTCATTCATGTGGGATATGAAGATGTTACAAACTCCCCTCTAATGTACCTAACGTCTTTATTGGGATCAATCGGATTACTTAGTCACCAGACTAGTAACCTCTTTAATCGGATTACTTGATCTCCTGCCAAATAACCTCTCTAATCCAAGATCAATCCTGGTAAACGATGCATCAGCACACCACTATATCATATCATCGTAGTCGTGGGTTAGCTCTGATACCATTTTTTATAACTCAAGTCCTGACCTGATTAACGAAACATCTGCCTACATCACATGGGTTATCTTTTAGAAAAGGATAAGTGTTAGGTGTTTGTGCTCTGGAACTTGAGCCTATATATCCATATAAGACTTCTCACATTTCACCAATGTGGGATATGAGGTATTACAAACTCCCCCCTTATATACCCAACGTCTTGGTTGAGGTCAGTCAGATTACTTAGTTTCCTAGACTAGTAACCTCTCTGATTAGATTACTTGGTCCCCCGCTAAGTAATTTCTCTAATTCAGGATCAACCCGATAGATGATGCAAGTGAACACCCAATATGCCACATTATCATGGTTCTAGTCGGCTCTGATATCATCTGTAATAGTCTAAGTCCAGAACTGGTCAGCAAAACATTTGCCCATATCACTTGGGCTATCATTTATTTATTTATTCATTTGTTTATGTCTATTCGTTTGTTTATTTATATATTAACTGTACCTTTATTATTATTATATACTCTATTTTTTATATCATATATTTTTATTAGTTTCCACCTACTCCACACAAATATAATTATGCCTAGCCCCAACCTCTCCCAAAGTTTTCTATTGTCTTTGTTTCTGCAAATATAATCAATCATTTCTCCCATAATGTCAACTTGTTACAGCACCAAACCGAGCCCTATAGCCTATAGCCCTTACCCATAATCTCCCTCACCTTCGCATATTGGCCAATTAGCTATTGCTAGGCTTGCTCCAATTCAAATTGGTGGTATCCATCAACTTTAATTGTTTGTGTTTGTGTTTGTGTTCGTGTTCGTGTTCGTTTATTAATAAACGAACAAACACGAATAGAGAAGTTGTATTCGTTTAGTATTCATGTTCATTAAAAGCTAAATGAACGAATATGAACATGACTTGTTCGTGTTCATTTGGTTTATTTACAGCCTTAGTTTGTAGGATGCATATGTGGAGAGGGTTGCCCAAAAGTACCTTAACCCCATATATCATCCTTAGTTCTACGAGGAGTCTTGGCATAAGCTTCATGGGCCACAGAAGAATGGTCGCATCTTGGGTTTCCCATCTCACCCTGTGGATCCCAACTGCAATTTCAATCCAAACTATTTAATTAGTATTTTTTTCATGAGTTATACAAAATTCTAAAAACTAATAGACATATTTTTATAGGCATACACTACTGCCCAATCAGCTGAGATTACTCAATTGAGTGCAGAGAACGTAGTCATGTGTGATCAAATCCAGTAGGTCAACAATCAATTGACCTGAATGCAGGTTGAGGTGGAGGATCAGATCCAGCACCAAACAAGAGCTACAGTTAGTGTCACCATCCACGGTTTGATATGAAGTGGCATCATTCTAGCCGGCACTGTTCTAGGCAGACTGTGGACTAGGTCCTTCGAGGCCTGTGATAAGAATGGGAGTGCACGAAACAATGGCAGTTTAACACCACCACAGCAATGGGAGTGTGATTAGCGTTGAGAGTTTGTTTACATATTTTTGTATTCATTAGACACATTTATGTATATAATTGATATTTATAAAAGTAATATTATATTATTTATTTTACATTCATATCTATTTTTTGGTATAATTTAGTAATAATAAGTCAATCAAATACACCCAAATCATTATTTAGAAAAAGGAAAAATAAATAACCGTCTCAAAATCAAGGGCATGTTTGCTACAATTTTAATCATCCAGTCAGCGACAATATCCGTACATCACTCATGTGGTGAGGTTAAATCGTCACTTTCATGTTCCCTCGCATAATCATCGCTATATGTCTGACAATCCAAATCGTCGTAACATTATCTCGATATTGCGATGATTATTAAATGCAATGGTGATTTTTCCTATGATTTTTTTTTTTTTTTTGCAATGATTTATTTTGTAACGAATTTTTGTTTACTACGATTTTTACGATAGCAACAGCCATGCATTCTTGTAGTGCATTTAGGTTAGTTCTAATGAAAAATAGGTAGTAGTTTTGAATGAGAGAAGATAATTTGAATAATATAATATGGAACAATTTAATTATAGAAATAAATAGTAATATGGCTGCCTACCCTTGTCTACTTGTTTTCTTGGCGTCTTTGTGCTGATCTACTACCGACCAGGCATAACCTTCATAACCTTCGGTGGAGGGGCTTGGAAGTGCCAGGCTCTTGTCGTGTGTGTGGCTTCGGAGAGGAATCTGCCCTTTACTTAATCTTCGACTGCCCGTTTGCTCGCTGAAGGTCAGGGAGGACTTGTATATCCAATTGCCTGTTGATCATAATAATTGGGCGGAAAGCTTGCATTCATTGTTAAAGGAAGATGAGAATCGTTTGCTCGAAGTTACGGTTTGCTGCTGGTTCATCAGGGCGAATCGTAACGAAGTGGTGCATGTTGGCTTCTGTCAAAATCCTCGTAATACTACAGCTTCAGCGAATTCTTGAATTTGCAAGCTGGCTCTATAAGCAGGGACGTAGCTATGTAAGGATGAGGATGAGCTTAGTGGCACATCCAAAAATTTTATAAAAAGGGGTTTGAATACATATATAAATATTAAACTTAGCATTGCAAAATAAAACTTATAAATTCACACATATAACATAAAATTTAAACTCATATGCTACATAACAATGATTTTTTTGATAAAATCTAAAAAATACTTAAATTTAGCATTTATTTTTTTATGCCATTAGTCAAATGACATTAACATGAATTATAAAATTATGTATGAACTGTGGAGAAGATGAGTGAGTTGTGCATGTAGTGTAGAATGTAAAAGAAAAAATCCCTTCTAGCCATTAAACTTATACATTTTTTTTCCACTTAGCCCCTACATTTTAAGTTGTGTCTGACTAACTCCTTAATTTTTCCATATGTTTGAATAAAAATGAGACTAAAAAAATGTTTAAAGGCTTGGTGGAAAAATGTATGAAAGTTCATGGCTAGTATAGACTTTTGCCATTAGAAAATTATTTGTACATAGAGGAGACTGACTCAGTTTTGTATTTCTCAGAGTAATAGATGCTCATTCTTTTGTTCCAATAGAAATTATTAAAATTATGGGGATCTACTAAAAAAAATTAAAAGGGGTTCAATTGTTAAAGTATGTATTTCTTATTAACATCTTTTTCTAGAAAAGGGGGTCCATGGACACCCATATTGAACACATGAATCCGCCTTGGACAGGCTCCTACCCCCTTAGATTTTTCAAAATTATTTATTACACTACTAAAAAACACCTATTTTCCAACGGTCTTTTTCCAACAGTCAAGCCGTTGGAAAATATCCAATGGCCATAGCCGTTGGAGATGAACGAAACGTAATTTCCAACGGCCTAACCATTGGAATAATTGAATATGTCAACAGAAGCACAATTTCCAACGGCCTTAGCCGTTGGAAAATGAAGGCAAAGTTTTTCCAACGGCCTAAGCCGTTGGAAAATGAATATATTGAATTTGAAAATTTTGAAAAAATTTTGAAAGTGTTGTGTATTTTTTCCAATGGCCAAAGCCGTTGGAAAATGCAAAATTTTAACGGACCATATAATTTATTTTTTTCCAACGGTCAAGGCCGTTGGAAAATGGAAATTTATTACCCCCACCCGCGATTCCCAGTTCACCGTCTGTTTCTTTCTTTGGTCTGTTGGCAAAATCTAGCTCTGCTCCTCTAGGGTTTACTAACACTCTGGGCGGTTTTCCCTCCCTCCCAATCAAAACCTTACTACTTCACTTCCACTCTGGTTGTCCTAGGGTTCTTATGTTCCCGGCTCTACGCCAAAACCCGATTCTGGTTCCGGTTCGATTCGACTTCCTTCCCGCTATTGCTATAAATTGGATTCTCCCCCTCCCAGTAGCCGCGAAATCGCACACGTAGGACGATGGAGGTGACTCTGACGACCGGCGCCGTGGAGCGTATAATGAAGAAAGAGGTCTCCAACGGGAATGACCTCCAGCCGGTGCTTCAGGTGACAGAGATGAAGACCGTTGCTTCCGTCAAGACCCAGATCCAGCCGAGGCTTCGGCTGTTGCTCTCCGACGGCTGTATGACGGTGCAGAGCATGCTCGGCGGCAACAGCCACCATCTCGTCGAGTCTAAAAGGGTTCAGGTCGGCTCGGTCATCCGGTTGAAGCAGTTTATCTGCAACTTGGTCCAAGATCGCCTGTATGTTTCTGTTTTCAATGCTCTTTTCCTTATGTTTGATTCAGTTCGACGCTTGTGAATTGTGTTTCCCTCTTGCCTTGTTGGAAAGTGTTTGTTGTTGAGTTGTGCTTGTATTAAGATTTCTGCTTTATGCCCTCTTTCTTAAGTAGTTCAAGCACCAACAGTCATGCCGTCCGGAGCCAAGAAGAGAAAGGCCGCTAAGAGGAAGAAGGAGCAAGAAGCATAAAACAGTTCACAAGGCACTTCTGCTCTCTTCACTTCACTTCACAGATTTCTTTTTCAGTTTTTTGTTTTCTTTAACTGGGTTGTTTATTTTTTTCTCTGCCTCGATCTGGTGTTGTTCCAATCGTTTTTCTTTGATGATCTTTAGTTGTTGTCGGTTGATGGGTCAGTTGGGGTTTTGCTAGATTGCGTTTGTGACCTTCACTTTGATTCTGGGTTTTTAGTGGATTCCTTTGTGTCCGTCAGCTGTTTGCGGAAATGTTTGAGTGAGTTCTGCTGTGCCTCGTGTCGTTCTTTTTCTTGCTTTGTTAAGTCTTGTCCGCGACAAGTTTCAAGGGTTATTTACTTGTTGGGGTTTATGTTGTACAATGGTCTGGTCGATCTTTATGAGACTTAAAGTTCTGGGTCCATCTTTACTTAATGGTTATGCATCAGGTCCATTGTCCTAAATTTGACCTTTCTGGATTTGTACCGAATCTGTACTCTGTAGCAATCACCCGGTCGCTCTTAATTTACAGGTTTTTATAGTTATCCCCTTTTTTTCAAACTCAGAAATTGGCTTCATGAATCTCTTTTCTGGCTTCCTTGTTTAATATAAATGGAGTTCAAATTATATGGTTACCTTGGCTGATCAATCCTTCCTGCATCAAACCCACCTTAACCCGATTTTGTATACCTCTGACTGTTTGATTCTCATCATTGAACACAATTATGGCAGGGCATGATGATGCAAAAAGCCAAGACGATAGGGGAAGTGATGGTGGAGAGATTGGCTCACCAGCATCACAAGACAGCCAAAATCATCAAGATCCATTCAGTGTTGATGCTGAAGAGAACGGGAAAAATGACATACCATCTGTTCACATTACGGATGCAGAAAGCATAACTGTTGAAGAAATAAAAAAAGATGAAGTAACCACTGAAATTTTGGGGAATGAGGATGGTGTTGACAACAGAATTGAGAACGATATGGAGCCTGAGGATCAGACAGGGGGCAGATCTGATAAGATTGTATATGCTGATGATGCCCGGAGGTCCACCACCAGTAGCAGTAGTTCAGATGATGAATCTCGGTTGTCAGGAAAGAATTTAGAAGAGGAAGTTCATGGAGCAGCTTTATATAATGCTGAGAACAAGGTGGGGTATTGACTATAGAAAATTGGCTGCGGTATTGACTACATTACAGTATGTGCTCCCTCTTTTTTCTTTTTGTGTAATTTTGAAAATAAAAGGAAAAGTTTAGTTTGATACATTGCATTGAATTCATGGAATGAAAATTCAATGATGTAGTTCACTTTGGTCCATTGGATTCCATGATGTAGTTCACTTTGGTCCATTTGGTTTCATTGAGAAATGCTTAGTTCTATGATCTTTTTGGACGCTTATTTCATAAGCTGGGACTTTTGTGATGATTCAACTAATTCCCAATTCTAAAACATTGAGCTCAAATGTCTCTGACCCTTTTCTTCTTGTCTTCCTTGCATATCATCTTGAACTCTATATGGTTCAAAGTTCTAATGTGATTACATACGATACAATAAATTTTTACCGCCTAAGTCGTTTGACGTTTAAAGAAACGCATTGGAAGTTTGACGTTTAAAGAAACGCATTGGAAATAGAACGGGAATATACAAAATATCAAAAAACCTACTTTCCAACGGCCAAGGCAGTTGGAAACCAACATTTCAACTTCCAACGGCCTTGGCAGTTGGAAAAATTTCCAATTGCCTTGGCCGTTGGAAAACGGAAAAAATGAAAAAAATACTAGAGCCGTTGGAAAATTTCCAACTGCTCATATTCCAACGGCTGACAGTTGGAAATTCCAACGGCCCTCAATTTGACCGTTGGAAAATGGACTTCCAACGGTTAGTTTTCCAACGTCTTATTTCCAACGCGAAGCCGTTGGAAATGGCCGTTGGAAAAATGGGTTTTTTTAGTAGTGTTAGTGGTAGGTAATATGATATAAAATTATAAAAGTTTTAAAGTTGAGTACTTATTTATAAATTATAAAATTAATGATGGGCTTTGGTGGATTTTATCCTTTTTAAATGTCTTACGCAAATCAAAAACTTTAGTGAGAAAATTGCAAAAACCCCCCGGGTTTGGTCTAACTTATATTTTGTCCCCTCTAGTTTCAGAAATCTAAACTTTACACACTTCTTCCTTTACAGTGCCTGATATCAACTTCTAAAACCCTAACTTAAACTGGCTAATATTAATGTTTCAAAAATTTCAAGATTTTTAATATTTTTTATAGCTAACTAACCATAAAAAAATATTGATATGTATTTACATGAAGAAAAATATATTTACAAAAATAAAAAAACTAATAATTTATAATATCTATTAACTACAAAAAAATATTAAGGAGATTGAAATTATTGGAAGATAACTATCATATAATTTAAATTACAATTTTAGAAGTTCTTATTGAACAATGTAAAGGAAACATGGGATAAAGTGTAAGTTTTCAAAAATAAAGGGGGACAAACTATATATTAAGGCAAACCTCATGAAGTAATTGTAAAATTCCTAAACTTTAGTAAAGTGAACAGTAATTAAGTGAACAATATGTTCACACTCATGCCTTCAACCTCCCCTCCAACACAAATCCTGGCTACGTCCCTATCCATGAGAATTTGCAACCAGGTGGTTAGGCCGTAATAAACCATCCTAACCCAGTTGCGTGGTGTCCACGTACACCGGGGACATTTAAAGTAAATGTGGATGCAGCTCTTGACAGGTAGGAGAAGCGAGCTGGAGTGGGGGTCATCTGCCGAAATGAGTTCGGTAAGGTGCAGTTTGCCATCTCTTTTGGGACACACTATAATGGCAATGATGTGTTATATTTAGAAGCTCTAGCTTTGATGTGGGGAGTGAAGGAGGCAAGGAGACATGGACTGGAGTCGGTGGAGTTTTAATCCAATTCTTTGCAGCTAATCAATGAGTTGAATAAGGGATGTCCTTCATCTTTGTTTTATTTCGGGGCTCTTGTTGATGAAACCCGAGTCCTAGGTAGTTTTTTCTTGTTTTGCCTATTTTCTTTTATTCGGTGTTTCGTCATTGGTGTGACCCATTTCTTAGCTAAAAGGGCCAGTCATGAGTCAGGTTGAGTTGCTTTGGAGGAGCTACTCCCCGATTGGCTGTTGCATGTTTTAATTGCATTCTAATGAAACATCCTTTCCATTAAAAAAAAAATATGCGACCAAATTCTCAAGCTCTCTCCAAATTAATTGTGTAATACTAAGATGTGATATGGATCACTTTATCTCATTTACTTTTTTATTAATGATGTTATGGTTTTTTGACAAAGTAAAGTTGAATTTGCTAAATGAATCATCTATTGCTCGGAATGATTTGCTACAATTTCTCAATACGGGCTAATATTTTTGCATTTTATCAAAAATAATTGAGATTAAATTAGTCAACTATGGGACATATCGAATCGAAATCATCAAATTGGTCATAGAGTTGATGAAGCCATTGATGGATAAGCCCATCAGACTTCCATACAATGATATTAATTACTAGTTTCTTATCTCAACTTAACTACATCAAATGTAAATCATCTATGCGAATGGGAAATGTTCAATACGAATAAAGGAGAAGCACCTAATGTAATTGTTCATTATATTTTCGTCGGTATTACAAGGGATCGATCAAAAAGATTGAATTACATGATATTGTTCATTAGAATTTAATTTTTCTATATTGTACACTCTTTTATATGATCTTTGTGGCTTAGAGAAAATTTACATATGCTATCAAATGCTAATATACATGACCGCAATTGTTTAATTTGTTATATTTCTGTTGCGTATGCTCTTTTGTATGATCATAGCGGGTAGTGAAATTAAAGGTCAGTTTATTTAGCATTAAGTTAGATTATGTTGAAATTATTCATTTTCACTGTTATGATTTTTTTTTATCCAAATTAAACTCTACTAAAATATAACAAATTAGTGATAGCTATTATTAACGGTTAGTTGTCGGTAAAATATTAACCGTCACTGTTTTTACTGTCACTAAGTCCCTCATCTGCACTTTGCTATGATTGCCGTCGCATTTACTTCAGAACTTTGGCTGAAATTATAATTACAACTTTGAACTTTTAAAATATACATTTACCCCTCCATTTTCTTAAGAACATCTATTAAAAATTTTCAAATTTTTAATTTAAATTATCTAGTTATTATTGTTTAATAAATTTAAATTATCTAGTAAACTTTTATAATTAACTGATAAGTTGAATTATCAAATTTTCCAATCCTGACTTCTATATAACAGTTTCATTTTAACGATCGCCTATTTTACGATATTGACATGGAAAATTTCTTACGTGAGACCCAGCTCACGCTCTGACGTTTCTGATGCATGTAATGTACAATACAATAGTTGCGTAACTGCTGACGCAAAGTTCGATTTCGTCCAGTTCATGTTTTTTGGATGTAAAAAATGCTAATAAGGCATTTAACGTTATCATCACGATGAATGCTCCAAAATTTTCTAATTATCTGCTTATATTTGAAACTAGAGTCTTTAAAATCACCTAATAAATTAAACCTGCAAGTTGTTTGACTAGTCATGAAGAGTTAAAAGCGAGAAATAAAAAATAATAAAAGTGTTTTGTAGTTATCTGCAGCTTATCTCTAATAATAATAATAATAATAATAGTCCTCAACTGGTACACGCAAAACGCGACTGAATTCTTGATCAGCTCTCTCCAAATTAATTGTTGAATACTAAGATGTGATATAATTCACTTTATCTCATTTACTTTTTGTTGGTGATTTTATGGTTTTTTGCCAAGTTAATGTTGAATTTGCTAAATGTAATGTGTTAAATACCGTTACTTTTAGGTATACTATACCTCAAATTTTTAAGGTATACTGTATAATATATCACATCACATACTGTTACCGTTTTCATAAAAAAATATTTTAAGATATTATTTTAAGATTACATAAATTTAGCATTTTTTTGGCACATTTTATATGTATTCTAATTTTTCTCACCATAATTTATTAGATATAAATAAAATATATATGATAGAAGATATTTTTTTAATACAAAAAATATAAAAAAAAAATTTATATATACAGAGAAAAATAAATAATACTTAGGAAGAAACTAATTTATTGATATAAAGAAAAAAAAAATAATACTTTAATAATAATAATAGATTTTCTAATACCACATTGAATTCCTAGATGGCTCAAAGTAATCATTAAATTTTTATGTTAATTAAGAAAAGTAACCAAAAGAATAAAAGTAAATATTTATTTTATAATATGTGTATTAATTATATTTTAATATATATATTTATGATTTTTTGATGTAAAATGAAAAAAAATATATCTCACACGTATCTATGAAGAATAAAATACCGTGGTATGTACCTCAAGGTATTTGAGGTATACAGTGGTTTTTTAAAAAATGTAAAAAAAAAATTGAACAGTATATGAAATATCGCAGTGTATCGTGCAGTAAAATAATAAAATACAAAAACATTCATACCGTGTAGGTAAGTGGTATACTGCGGTATTTAACATTATGGCTAAATAAATCATCTATTGCACTGAATGCTTTGTGACAATTTCTCCATACGGGCTAATATTTTTTGCATTTTATCAAAACAAGTTGGGATTAAATTGGTG
The DNA here is from genome assembly GCA_005392925.1 of Aquilaria sinensis. Classification (NCBI taxonomy): domain Eukaryota; kingdom Viridiplantae; phylum Streptophyta; class Magnoliopsida; order Malvales; family Thymelaeaceae; genus Aquilaria; species Aquilaria sinensis. The sequence continues at coordinate 163,219 of SMDT01002229.1, read as the reverse complement.
AACTATAGAACATATCAAGCTTATTAAAGTTTTGAGCTAATTAATTTGGGAGAAAAGTACAAAAAAAATGACTATATTTTTTTTCATTGACACATTTGATCATCATTCTTTTAAATGGTGCCAAATACATTACTGAAGTTTAAAATTGGGCCTAACTTCATGACTGGGCTATTAGTTTTGATGACGTATTAATGGATGAGCGAGTTGATGATTGGGGATGTGTTAACTAAGACGTTTAAATTACTCTATTAGTCCCCAATTTGACCCAAATACTTTATATTGGCCTCCAATTTTTCATTTGTATCATTTAGATACATAACCCTCTCAAAATAGTTTCCCCAAATTCGCCGTCACCCTTAATCGCCTGACCCAACATCACCACCACCCTCAATCACTCAACCTCGACATCACTGTCACCCTCAATCAGAACCGCACCCTTAATCGAACCTGCACTTTAACCGCCTCAAATCGATCACACACTTCCTGCGATTGAAGATATCCTAAACCCATTTGTCAGCGAAAAATTCTTCAATTCCCTCATATGACGCTCAGTGATGCACTTTTGCCAGCTTTGGGTTTAGGATATCTAAATGGTACTCAGCTCGTTGGTTACTTGAGGTTGGCATCGATGACAAAAAATGGGACTGAAGTGAAAAAGTTGATAAAATTAGAAAACAAAAAATGTCCTTTTCCCTTTTACCTCCATATCATGTCATTTCATCATTGACTGTCACGCAATTATCCTTTAATTGCAACATAATCTTCTCCTGACGAAACATTATAACATTTAATGAAATTTTTTCATCGTAAACTACATCGATAACCTATTTGGCCCCATTTTAAAATATTGATACTTGACTAGACACCAAATATTGTCTTTAGTAATGCATTTGGCATCACTTAAAACAATTGTGACTAAGTGTGTCTGAGGCCAAAAATACAGTCACTTTTTTTGTACTTTACCCTTAATTTGGCTAGTAACTATAATTGTGTATAAACTACGGGTCACATTAGAGTGGGTCATAGAATTGATAAGCAATTGATAGATCAAATGTAAATCGTTTGTGCGGATAGGAAATGGTCAATAAGAATAAGGTTGAAGAACCTAATGCAATTGTTCATTATATTTTCATTGTGTATTACGAGGGATCAAAAAGATCGAATTAGATAATATTGTTAATCAAAATTAATTTTTTCTATATTATACACTTTTTTGTATGATCTTTGTGGCTTAGAGAAAATTTACATATGCTATAAGATGCTAATGCATTACCGCAGAATATACGTGGATTACTAGTTTTTGAACCATCTTCTTTAATTCCTAATTGCTGGTTGGACTCGGCTTAATAGTTGGTCAATATGGGATTAACAGTAATAAACATTTTAAAAGAAAATAAAAACAAAGAACATGCGAGAAATGATGAGACCGAGAGCAATTAATGCTAGTTGCATCGTAAGTGAACCGCGACTGCCCGCACGTTGTCGTGACTCACCAAGTCAAATCTTGGGGCAACCATCGGGATCGCGAAAAAACGTTGTCGTGACTCGTGAGGTTTAATTTTCAGAGTCATCGAGGAAAAAACGTATTCAAGTTTGAACAGTGCCGCCACTACTGCAGCCTTCTTTTTGGCCTTTTCCGGTTTTATGGTAAAACCTCCTTTTTGGTCCTTGAATATTTCATATATGCCATAATAATCCCCAACTTTCACCTTTTGTCACGAGACAGGGTGAAGACTGCTTCTTTGATGGTAGAAAGATCGGCAAATAATAGGACTATTACTTTCCATGACCAACAATAGAGGAACTGTGAGTAAATTTTTCCAATTTATTGCAAGCCCCACCTCATGCAGTTTACATTTTTTTTTAACCTTCACAGATTGAATGGTCAAATTCCCCTTTTGGTCCTCAATATAACAATTCTGCCATAATAGTTCTCAACTTTTTCAATCTGTTGAAAACTTTTAGAAAAAAAATAAAATATGGTTTTATTTAAATTTAAAATCATAGATTATTAAATAATAATGAGAGACATGTCTTCATTAACCATATTAAATACTAAAAGCTTTTTCTTTTACTTTGTTTTATTCAATGGTTTAGTTAGATATGTTAGATTCAAAGTTTTGATTAATTGAAACAGATGCATAATTTGCATAATGCACGAGTGTTTTACATGAGTTTGATTCAAAGTTTTTGATTAGTTAAAATAGTATATAATTTTCATTATGTATATGTGCTTGATTTTTAAAAGGTTTCATTTTACTACTGATTTATTAATAAGTAAAATTTTGAAAAAACTTATTTGTATATTGTGCAAAATTATCCTATATTATATATGCTAGAATCATTTTTTAACTTTATTAAGACAATTATTAAACCTATAATACCTAAAGTTTTCAATTTTTTGGCTTGGTCCAAACTTTGTTTTTTGTTATCTTTCTTTACTATTGTTTTCTGAAATGGAATCCTAATCATTATAGTTTGCCAACTTTTGACTATGGTTATAGTTGATTCGATATTAGTAAAAAAAAATTTCTTTTTATCTTTATTAAGTTAATAATTAAGCCATTAATTGATTAATATAAACTAAATCATTTTCATGTTTTGGTTATTTTTTTCATTATTGATGATTAAGTTTTATAGCATCAATAATTTACTTTAAGGTCTATGGTTCACTAAAATAATTTAGTCCATTATTTTTAAAATTGAAAGTGAATTTTTTTAGATAAATTTTTCATTGACATTGAAAATTGGAGTTTAAGTTAATAAGACATGAAAGATTTTAGTAAATTATTTTTTGGTAACATAAGAAATATGTATTGTTTCGAAACACATACAATACTTTGTTTCATAGTATTATGTTTCAATCATAACTAATCATTTTAATGATAAGCATATAATATAAATTGAGTCCAAGTAAAAAAAAATGAAATAAACCAAAAAATTAATTGATTAATATTAATTTATGGGCAAGAATTTTTTAATTTCTTATTATTAAAATTTATTTTAATGCTAAATTTATTGAAAAAAAAATACCTACTACAAGGTGTGGTCATCAAAACTTCACTATATCCTAAAAGAGAATGTGCTTTTTACTGTTTATTTATAGTGAAAATCACTGTGTATGAATATTATTTTTTTATCTTTTTTGTTTCAGTGTTTTTTCTGGATGTGTTTGATTTTTCTTTTTAACTCAATCCCTGTGTCATTATTTTTTACAATTTCAGTCTCTTCCACGTTTCTTTATGATTAAACACATTTTTAGTACATGAATTTATACATTTTTCCATTGTAGTCCATTATTTCTATTCGTTGGTCATTTTAATCCTAGAACTTAATAACTTGACATTTTCCATTTGTTGTCATGGCCTTTAATTTTTATTTTTTTATTTTTCATTTATTGTCTTCTAAAGCAAAATTTTGGAAACCATGGTTTATTTTTTTTCTTTTTCTAATAAACCATAATTCATTTAACCTTTTTTTGTTACTTTTTATTATTATTTTTTTAAAAAAAAACTTTAATCACTATATATGAGTTGTCTACTTTTGGATATGGTTTGAGCTAATTTTTTTATTCAATTTTTTCATTTATTTATTTTCTTTAATAAGCTGATGATTAAGCCTTTAATTTCTGAAATCTTTACATTTGTTCTCTTGGTCTAAAGACCAATTTTTTGTTGTTTTTTCATGTATCAGTCATTAAACCTTATTTTTTGTTACTAAAACCTCATTCTTTGTCTTATTTTATGAAATTTTTTATATTATTTTTCTCTTCTAAAACAAAATTTTAACAACTAAGGTTTACTTCTTGATACTTACAATTTTTTTGTTAGCTCTCTATCTCAAAACTTTACCTTAACTTTTTATCTAGATTCTTACTTTTTTTTTCTCATATTTATGAAACTTTTTCCCCTAGTTAATGATTGCCACTATTTATATTTATATTTAATGTTGACACATATTGAACCACCGCAACTTGTGGGCATCATAAAACTTGTTCAAATTTATGTTTATGACTTTCCCTAGCTTTTGGTTTTCCTTTAAGTGTTGCTGAAATTAACTTTCACCCTTAAAGTTTCCATATTTCTTCATGTTGGCCCTCAACTCTGATTCTGTTATTCACACGTTTACCATCATCACAATGAATGCCTCATTTTTTTTCTATTTTTTCTAATCATTTTTGGAGCCCCAAGCTTGAGGGTTAAAATCAGTATGAACAAGCCGTATCAAAGGTTTGATTTTCAGGGTTTGAAATTGCTATATGACGAGGGTGCAATGGAAGCTTGGAGAAAAGAGTGTTAGAAAAAAATTAAGCAAGGAAAAATGACACTCAATATTTACATGGTTTAGCTGAGAGAACTATGTCCGCGACCAGAAGCAAAGGAATAAAATAATTACACTATGAATGAAGAGAATTGTACAAGATCACTCAAACTCCTTATCAACCCTTAACCCAGTTATACTCGATCACTCGGAGAAAATTTTAATACAAGCTCTAAATGAACAAAAGCTTTAATTTTCTTTACAAGCTCAAAGCCTTCGGATGGATTTATCTTGGTTTGGCAACAATAGACTATTTATAGCCTCAGTGAGGAAGCATTGCGTAAACACGTGAAAATGCATATTGGCTTTCACATGCATTTTCGGCCAACTTCATGCAAAACTCACCATGCATTAATGGCCAAGAAGCTTTATCAACTTTTTGAGCCAATTTCTCCACCTTCCAATCATGCATAAGTCAGCTAGCTCATAGAGCCAATAATTTACTGTACAAAAATTTCTTCATCTCCCTAAGAATATTATGTAACTTTCAAAAAAGGTTTCGATAGCTTAAGCGATCGTAGGGCCTGGCCCAAAGGTGTAGCAAACTGCAATGGGATCCAGCATATAAAAATAACGTTATAGCTAGCTATTAGATGTTTTTCCGAGGAAAGCCCTCCAACAATCAAGTCAGGTCCTCGATGAATAGAGATTAGCTATAAGGTGAAGAGTTAGAATATCATATTTTAAGATTGGCGACTGGAAGTGTTTATATAGCTAGGGGAGATTTGAGTAAATAAATCTTGGATATGAATCTTCTAACTAATCCCAAAGTTTCAGGATTTCTACTTAGCTTATTAGGCCCTTGTGTTGTGGGTCCATCTAATAAGGGCTTAGTTGTTTAGGTTCCATTTCCTACCAATAGGTCCCATTCCCTATAAGAAAATGTGGGTTTTGCCCCGGCATTTTAGTTATTTTAAATGGTGGTCCGTGTTTGTCGAAGAGGGGTATGATCCCCCCAGCTCTTGCACTACACGATGCCTTATGCGTCGTTGTCTCATCCGGAGGGGTGCGATGCCTCTTGATCAGCTTAATTTATGTGTTAAATTTTATACTTATTTTATATTAATTTTATTATAATTAAGTGATTTATTGTCATTGCTTGTTTAGTTTTTATTTTATTTAGACTAAGAAGTTTGTTAAACCAGTTGACCAGATATTTATGAAGTAAAATGACTGAATTGTAAAATATTATAAAGCAAGAAGTGCACATAAAATTGAAAGAAATTCTCTTATAGTTGGCTAAAATATCTTTTTTATAATGTTATGTTATATTTTAAGTCAAAGATATTTTAGTTATTTGAAATCTTAAAGCCTAAGGATTAGAAAATATTGAAATAGAGAGCAGCCACATGAAGAAGAGCATTGAGAATCGGACAGAGATGAGGGTCGTGAAATTTGGAGCAGAATTGTTGCGAAGAGAGAAGTTGATCGCAAGGCGGGAAAAAAAAAAAGAGCAAGTGAGGACGAGTCGCGCAGGAGGGGCATTACGAATTGAAACAGGAGAATAGAAAAGCAAGTCAACAGAGAAGCAACTTGCGAAACAGGAAGGGAGACTTGATGCTTTCCTTTTCTTTTTATTTTCTAACTGATTTGGATAGTCTTTTATAGCTTGTTCTTATTTATTAAGATTATTGAATATTATTTTTCAATCTAGTATGAGAGGCTAAATTTTTATGCTAAAGTTAGGGATGTGATTTAGTTAAATTATTTTAATTAATTTATTTGAGTTATGTATTAGTCTATTTTCTTTACAACAATGAGTGTTGTCTATATTTAATCTCCATAGATAATTTATTTTAGGGATTTCATTGAAAGACCAAGAGGTGAAATTTGATCTGTGCACTAGAAAAATAAAATTACAATAATTAGGATAGAGATATACCTATTTATTGTGATTTTTTAAAGTGACAACCTGAATTTAATATGTTTGATTAATTATGTGAGAGATCGAGAGATAATTGTATAATAATCGAATATGTTCCAATTGCTTGCGAGAGAACTGTAATACTAGAAGTGATTGTTGACAACTAAAAACTTGCCCAAATAATTAATTGGAAGACCCTAAGCTAGATGAAACTCAAGCCTTAGCTACCCCGTAGTTGTTTTCTTACCGGTTCATTAATGTTGTCATTGGTTTAGTTTAATCTTAATTTAATTTTAGTTAATTTTACTCCCTTAAAATCTGAATTCATTTCTTTTATTTTTCATAAACAATTAAATATATGTTCTTCATGGGATTGATACCTTAGTTTCTCCTGGAGTTTAAAACTTGCTATAACGACACTATGTATTTGCAAAATTCACCCTATCACCTCTTTGAGCTACTTTTTTAGAAAGTTGTAAAAATGTCATCGTTCATAGTTCCAGCTCCTTTCATCCTGTGTCACATGTGGCAAGCTCAACGGTCGATGAAGAAGACGAAGAGACATCTAATTAATGCATCTAAGGGAGGTAACTGAGCGTGACCCTTTTTACAACTGTTCGTGGCCATATGGCTTTTCATCATAGGGTGAACAATCCACAATGATTCAAATGACAATTGCCAGGAGATAACCTGAAGGTTATGGGCCTTCCTTATATATACGGTAGGTTTTGTCACTGGCTTTTTTTACCATTTGAGTGCCTCTTGCTTTGTTATTACATTTCTTGCTCTTGCTTGCTGTTGTTTGTCATACTCACTATCGGATCTTATTTCAAATCTTAAAAGTTTTTCTCCATCAAGCTTTCTGCAATTTGGTAATGAGTTTTCTTTTTATAGCTTGTAATATTAATTTTTTCGGTACTTTTGGTTGGGGTTTTCTGTTGTTTTAGGTTTTTTGTCATTTTTTATTGTCCTCTGTTCTCCCTCCACCACTCATTATATACTAGCGGCAGCCCTGACATATTGCATATTGCATCACGGTTTTTCCAGATGGCGTTTCCAAGATCATCATCCAAGTCTACCATCAGCAAGGATAATTCTTCAAGAATGTAATGTTTTTCACAATGTGAGGGTTTTAAGGGGCGTTGTGACAAATCACAATAAGGGAGCTCTAGCAACAAATTTATGGTGGTATAACTAGCCTAACGGCATCATGCCCGTCTTTTCATGTGCTCAGGCACTAAGAGATGGGGGTCCTTGTAGATAGTGACAAGAGGGCTGAGACCAACTTTAGGTTGGGCTTCACTTTTCTTTTTACTCGCCAATGAAGTAGTTTTGTAATAATCACAGTCACAGCTGGCGCCAAACTCTTTTGTACATATTAACAGGTTTATAGTTCATTGCAAGATGGTGATTGTAAGCCCTTTGTTGGAAGTTTTTCTCTAGTTCTACATGCTGGACTTAAAGGAAAGATTTTAATTTCTTCCACACTGGCCCCATCAATAAAGGAGGAAACAAACCCTTTGCCTTCATATCCTACAGGGACCTATTGGTACGGTGAAAGTACCATTTCTTCTTCACCTTGAGGAAGCCAGCATGGGGATTTCCTTATGAATTTGCTAGCACTGTGCAGTAGGCCCTAGTCCAACAATTGCCAAAATATGAAGGCTTTGATGGCCACCACTCCTACATGGGTCTGGTTACTTGGCTGGAGTTAGTGGCGGGAAATAACAATTTTTTCAAGTTGTTCCCCTCCACTGCACAAATCTTAATGAGGTGACTCTCAGATGGGCAGGTATCAGCAAGGCCTATCGAAGTTATCATGGTGTGAGGGACCCCCTTAAGTGGGAGGAAGGTCAAGAAGAGAGTCTAGTGAAGGTTTTTTTATGATGCCTATGACTTGTATAGGCCTTGGGCTGAAAGTAAAATTAAATACAAGTTAAAAACATGAGAAGAAATGGTTAAGACATGAAAAGCACAATGACTTAATTAGGTCTAAGAAATGTAGTGCTAGTGGTGTTAGTGTGCATTTGAGGTACAATGGTGAATTTAGTAAGGAAGAAAGCTATGGGCTTAATTGCCCAAATTAAGAGCATAAGTAGGTGTTGGAAATGGAACAAAAGAGAAAGAAAGCTATTTAATTAAACAGGGAAATAAGAAAGCTATTTAATTAAACAGGGAAATAATTTAAGCAGCTTAATTAGGAGGTTAAACAAAAAATTGAACATTTTTCTTAGCAAAATTGTACCCTTTCCACCGTTTTCACCTCTTCACCAAGCTTAAGTTGCTTCCTAGGAGTTTTGGTGGCTAGTAGATAGAGAAAAAAAATTGAACCAAAGTTTCATGGTGGTTATGTAAGAATTCCAAAGAGAGAGGTGAATCCGAGTGCAAAAGTTTGGAGGAGGAGCTTGCTTCGGCTGCAAAGCATTGAAGGGATGTGGAAATCAAGCTTAGTTTGTGCATCTAGCACTTAAGAATTTGGTAAGAGTTCAAATTCGCTATTTTCCTTGAATATTAGATTGAATTTTGATCATTCTTGAGGAAGGAAAAACCCTAGAGGATGGCTTAGAGCCAAGTAAACGTAGGTGATATTAGGGCTAGGGTTGCCAAGAGCAACTACTGTGGTTTCCAGCTAGATTATGATGAATGCAAGCGTTAGGACTTTATCCTGGGTTTGGTCGATACAATTCAAAGCCTGGAGCTCTATGTTTTTAATTTAGAAAACCTAAATTAAGCTAATAAAATTGATAAAAGGCTAAGAAATGCTTGCTATGCCCCAATGTTGTAAAGCCGAGTTTATGGTGTGTGTGTTTTGTGTGCCTTCATGTTTGGATACTTGTGCTGACCCATATAATATATTTAGCTTATTGCCTTATATTTGTAATTTGTCTTCTTTTGTGTTTTTTTAATGTAGGTTTTGGCTTGGTAATGGCTTAGTGCCTATGTTATGTTAAAATGTCTAAGGACATCGTAGCACTTAGTGCCGTTTTGGCCCTTATTGAGTGTGATGCACTCATGCTCTATTTTTTTTTTGTTTCAAAGATAGGTTTGGAGGATTATGAGTGTATCTTACTAAGTTTGCTAGTGTTGTAATTATTTAGTATCTCTCGGACACATAAATAATGGTAACCAACTAATGCTCACTATGTTAATATATGGGTTGATTTTTGTAGTTACGTGTTGCTCGCAAGGGAATAGCTGAATTTTGGTTTATTTTAGTGCTTAGGGAAGCTAGTAAACTTGTAGCTAAATGTGTGGAAAGGTGACACGTAAATTTGTTATTGTGTAAATGCGTGTGTCCTAGTATATGCATAAGAGGCCTGAAGGTAGGCTACTAGGGCATGGTTGTGCGGCCACCTGTATATATGCTTTTGGTTTCTTGCATTTGCCAATGTAGATCATGTTCCGCTTATTTTATCTTCAAGTTCAATGCAAAAATAACTTAACTAGAATTTTTTACACGAAACAAACTTGGTTAAGTAGCTCAAATGATTTCTTTTTTTTTTTGTTTCTCAACTAAAAAATGAGAAACTAAGTAAAATGTGGCTAAGTGTCCTGGTGCTTATGTCCTAGGCCACCCAATATGACTAAATTGGCATTCAAGTTGATAAACCTCCTAAAAGACATGCAATTGCATAGGGTAGCTGTGGATTAGGCCATGACACTTTTGGGTTCACTTTCGGGGCCTAGTAAGGCCCCCAAGACACCAAGAGTTGTTCTCTTTGTAGGCATCCTATTTCCTTAATTTTTGTGCCTTTGACTAGTCTTGACCTTTTGTTCCTTCTTACAAGGATGAGCTATAGTGCCTAGGAATACATGAAAAGGTACAAGAGTGTCACTGATGCTTTACGCAACGTTCAGAAGATTTACATCTTATTGGCCACCTAAGCTACGAGAGTGACCCAGAAGTCCTTTGGGGGCCCCACCCTCCAAGTCAGCCCTTCAAGTGTTGGATTTGTCTGAGTTTCCCTTAAAGGCTCAACTAGTCCGGAAGAGGGCGCACCTTGCAGCCCCAACTGGGGTTGACACCTCTCAAGGAAGTGCGACAGTAAGGATTCCACAAACAATTTTTCCTTTTACGGCATCAGTTCCATTGACTTAATGTTGTTTTGTGCTGATTGTGGGCCCTTTTTATCCAGTCCCTCCGGAGAAGCACTTAAAGACCCCTGGTCTCACTTCTGCTGTAGGCCCTAAGGCTCTGGTGGTGTCCCAAAAGTTAACCAAAAGGCATTGCAGAAGGAGAAGGCGGTTTGCCTTCCTTCTCCTCCCCTAATGATTTCGATGGTTTTCATCCTCAAGAAGGTAGCATCCATTCAGTGTGGTCCACCTGACCTAATGGTTGACAAGCCCTTTCAACCTTCTAGCCCGATCCATGAATGTAGTCAAGCACAAAGACATAACTTAGCACTGAAGGAGATTTCGCCTGACCAGGGCTTCAACCTTTTATAGGCAATGGGTATTGGCCTATTATATTCGTAAGGGTTTGAAGACCTCAAGGATCGGCATTTCCTAGCCTACCCTTCTCGAGCAAATAGCCACTATCTGACGAGCATAGGCTATAGTTTGCACCAGGTACATTATTTGGTAATTTCAATGTTTTGGTGTATGCTTAGTTCTAATGTGCTTCGTTTTACATAAGGCTATCGTGACCAGCAGTTTTGTAGAATGACTTGCAGCCCATAAAAGGTTGGTAGTCCCTTAATTCAAAAGTTGAGGCCTTGCGAAGCACTGGGGACTCCTTAAGGAAGGATTTGGGAAGCGAACAGACTACTCAGAGTACCCTAGCACAAGATCTCTAGTTGATGATGGAGGCAAATGAACAAGAGGAGATGGACTTCAAAGATCTTGAGAAGGAGGTGAAGAAGCTAGTAGAGGTTCTTAAGTCATCCAAGGAAAAGGAAAAGAGGCCCTTTAAGGAGGCCAAATGCCAGGCATCTCTGTTGAAGGCAATAGAGAGCAAAATCAATGTTATCGAGAAGACTTTGCCGATGGACTAGTACATGCCATTAGGCCTGATCACGTTTTAAGGCCAAACCAGCTATAGTTTGGTCACTTCTATCATGCCCTTATTGGAGCAAATTAAACAAGTTGGCTTTGTGGGGAACAAGGGCCATGTACCGTACTAGCATCTCCGAACGAAGGCCAACATTAGCATGAAGGAGATCGACTCACTCCTCTAGAAGGCAAAAAAAGGCTTGGAAAGAGTGCTTTCCTTGAATTTAAAAAAGAATTTATTTCCTACCAATTTAAGGTGGAGCGAATGAATCTGGACCTGGATCTTTCTTTTTTTGTTAGCTTATGAAGATCCGATTTTCGGATTATAAAACTTGGCCGAATGACGAGAAAGCTAGGATTCTTACTTTTGACGATGGTGCTTTGGTAAAGGACATTGATAGAGACCCTTTTTTGGATGAATTTTAGGGAGTTCCATCGCTCTCCCCATTTCCTAAGCTCCTTGTAGGTTTTTCTATTCTTTTTTTGTAACTTTGAGCTTTTAGTGGAAATCTGATACTAATTTTGTTTGGAAACCTTTTAGATAAGATGTGTACCCCTTTGGATACTTTGAATTTTTTTCGTGTGTGAGAGTGATTCTGTGCAGCAATTTTTTTTCCTGTTTATAACACTTGCGCGCTTTAGTTTTTAGAAAAGTCATTTTACTACAATGCTTTAATAGAAAGCCACATGAAAATTGTAAGTCATTATGGGGGAATGCTTTTACTTAAAAATGACTGCATATAGTACATCATAGCAAATCTGCCAAAGTGACAAAATATCATTATACAAAGTAAGGTAATAAATCATCTGAGTGATAAGTTATTGGCAACTTTCTCCCTTCAGGACTAGATAATTCATAAACTTCATATTTGATTTCCCTTGTCACTAAGTAAGGTCTATCACAGTTATGCCTCAATGCTTCATGCCAAAGGTTTCTTCATGCCAGTTTTTCCTTAACAATAGTCATGCCACCTACTTGTATATTCTTTCTTTTAACCTTTTCATCATGAATTCGGGGTTATGAATTGCTTAAAAGCTCTCATGTGTAACCATGTGTCTTCCCATAGTTCCTCTAGTAAGTTAAGATTCCAATCTCAAACACAGAGTTGACATTACATTGAGCAAGATAACACAAGCAATTTTCCAGAATACCAAAATAATATAATCTCTCAATGCCTAGTGCCTCCTTGGGCAGCCGTAAGCCTGTGCAACCGCAAGTCTAAGAATATTGCTCATCCTAAGAGCTGTGAGCATCTCAAGGGTATCCTTGTCAACCTCTGATAAATACTCATAAGTGTATAGCTATTAGGGTTTTAAATTATCATTATACACTTTGAGTATGATTAACTTCTCTAACTTGAGCAATTATTCCACTTGGTTACTATTCACGTGTATTTACTGTTCATATACATTTTTTTACTGTTCATACAAGAAGTTACTGTGCATCGCATTTCACTGATCATACAGTGGCTACTATTCATATGTGGGTTATTATTCATCCATAGTTATAAAAATATATTAAATAATAATAATTATTTTTTTGTAGATGGATAAAATCATCACATGACGATCCTTTACGAGAAAAATCATATCTGGAGCAGTAGATATTAGAATTGATTGATTTAAAATTCATCAGAAAGCCAACACATAGATCTTCAACTCTCCTTCACATACTGAAAACTAGTTTGATCATTTTCATTGCCGACATCTGATTATAAATGAGACCATTTATGCTACAATGGGACAAAGAGCAATTTTTGTATAACAATCATAATTTGGGCTACAGATGTCGATTTTCAATGATCAAGGTATTGTTTTGAAACTAAAAAAGAGATCTACAAATTTCGTACTTTGAGGAAGAGCTAAATCGATGTACATGATGGTGAAAAAATTAAAAGAAGTTTCAGCCCGCCTTTGTCAATTTGTATTCACATATATTTACTATTTAAACCTACCATTACTATTTCACCTACTCTAAAGGTCTAAAAATAGGCAGCTTGGGGGAGGACGAAATTAAGTTTGGTTTTAGGCAATCTTTGTATTTTTGTATCAAAGTTACCTTTTCTTCTTTGGTTTTATTCTTGTTTTCAATCCCGAAACTCTGTTTAACAAGTTTCCTTCTTGTTCTTCGTTTGATCTTTAAATATATGTTTATTTCATCTTTATACATGTTGTTTACTTTTATCAATATATGTTTACTTTCTGATAATATATAATTTAAATTATAATCATTATGTGTTAAAATGTTTTAAAAATATTACTTTACTTTCTAAAATATATAATTTTATATATGATTGTTATCATTATACATTATAACATATATGATATATTTTAAATACATAATAATAATAATAATAATAATAATAATAATATGATATATAACTGTTACTAATGCATCAAACCGTTGATAATTACCAACAGTTTAATGCGTTGGTAATTTATCCGTCGGAAAAATAGTTGATTTGCGAATGCATTTGATCGTTGGTAAATTTTAATTTTTTTTACCAACGGTTTAAGGCATTGATAATTACCAATGATCAATCCGTGGTCAGGCAGTTAATAGTTTTCATTGGAAAAACCAGTTTTTTTTAGTAGTGAGAATCACCGTGCATTAATATAGCCAAGAAGCTTTTTCAATTTTAGTGACCTGATTTCTTCACCTTTCCATAATGAAAGCCATTAACTTGACTTCTAAAATTTCTTCATCTTTCCAATCAGTCGGAATTCAAATCAATTCTTTCCACGGAAAACAAGTGCCGTAAAAAGGGTCTAAAAATGAAATCCCTTGGAGATTTTGCCTTAGTGACAGCTTAGGCCGATCCAAATTATCAGTTTGTGACTTTTCAAAAGGAAAAAGTATAAAAAAACTCACCAAAGTTATGGGTTTAGACTGATTTGGGTACTGTAATTTTAAGTGGTTTTAATTTCATCACTGAAGTTATAGTTTAGACCCAAATTGGTCACTAATGTTACAGTTTGGGGCCGAATGCCATTAAAAATTTAACGGTAAACATGAGAAGTTATTGATTTTAAAATCTTGGAGTATTTATGTAACTTTTAACAAACTTGAGGAATTGTGTATGATTTACCGTTTTTACTTTTTGTGTGAAAATCATCTATATCCTTCACCGAATTTGCATTGGTAGCTCTAGAAATGATATTCAAATTAGTCACCGTATTCTAATACTACAGATAACCTGAACCTCGATCAAATGAAACTCACTCATTCAATAAATATGTGTTTCTAATCATCTACTTCCTCATATTATAGTTTTTATATTTACAAATAGTGATGTCCAGCACCACCTCATCCAGCATCACATCTATTATTAGTGGAGGATCCAACAGTAACTGATGCAGTAACTGCACACAAAATAAATGAAAATAATAAATTATATAAAGTTCTTGAAGTTTATTAAAAGTTGCATTAGTATCTCATGATTTCAAAAACCAACAACTTTCTGCATTTACCTTTAGATTTTTAATGGCTAGTGGTAAATTCGGTACCAAACTGCAACATTAATAACTAATTTGGGCCCAAAATATGATTTTAGTGATTTAATTGGAATCACTTAAAACTATAGTTACTAAATCGGTCTATGGCTATAACTACAGTGATTTTTTTGGTACTTTCCCCTTTTCGAAACGGTCTGATTCAGGGTTTAAAAGTTCGTTGGTGGGATCCGTGTCAGGAAAAACCAGTTGCGAATAAATTTTGGCTCAATGATAGCCTGGGTCACCTAAATTCTTTGTCTGTTACCTTTCGGCCTTAGGTTTTCATTTCTCGTAACATCTTAAAAGTGTCGCCGAAATTAAAAACCCAGGAATCCAAGATGTAATTAGTACTAAACCTCAAGGAGATGGCTATAGTTCGTCCTAGGTATATATCTTGGTCAAAGTTAACAACATTGATTTTTTGAAGAATATTATGTTGACGTCATTAAGTTATAGCGGTTTGAATTTTTGGACAATTATTCCTACAGAACTTATTTCCTCGCATCATCATGAAAATTTTCTTCGAGTTAAACAGAATTGTCAAAATATCGGGACATAAATTCGTACTTAGAATATATTTTTCAAACATGGCAGCTTGTAGGTGTTGGAACGAAAAGACAAGTCTCGGCAACGTTGGCTACAAGTCGTATCATAGAGATGAATCATAAGAAATGACACTCAAAGTATCGCTGAAATTAATTTCTGCCCTTAAAATTTCATGATTTCGTTTATTTCTCCCAGCAGAACAAAGCTTAAACACTAGCACTAAGCATTAAAATTTATTCATTGAAGAGATGGGGATCATTTTTAGCTTTTCCTTTCATTTATCAAGTTATAGACTTACGAAGAATAACGAATTAAAGGGTAGAGATTTTTGTTCTACTTTGCTAACAGAATTTTGTGAATTTCAAAAATGCCAAATCTTTTTGCTTTGTTGTAAATGATTACTGAACCTAAATTTTGTCTCATTAAAGTTACTAATTTGTAATATGGTTTTCTAATCTTGGTCTCTTTATCACTTTCACAGAAAAATATGATGGAATGTCAAGGGTAAAGGGCAACACCAGTCCCTAAATTTTCTTACACGTGCTCCTAGACCTAGTATTCTAAAACTTGTAGACTGAACACTTTAACCACCGTTTTAACTTGACTTAACACAGTAATAATGTGATTTGCATTTGAAATGGAGACCAATCGTTTTGCACAAGTAATAAAGAAATAAACATACTGTTAAATATTTCATATTTATTAATTTTACCGTTCAACCATCCAGCATGCTTGCTGGTTTTAATGAAAGTTTTGACGTTCTTTATTTTTTTTAAAAAAAAAAAAAAGAAAGAAAGGAAGGAAGAAAACAACAGCCCGTACACTTTAGAAGCGTGTAGTTTTTCAAGATAATACTAAACTATGGTCGGTGATAAAACTAATCATGCAAAATTTGTGTTGCTAGCCTGCGAATATGTAGAGTTGAAAGCGAGATTAAAAAGGAAACATGAAGCAGCTTCTCCAAGCGTGATACAGGTGATTCATGTCATGAAGACTGAAGAATTGAACACCTTTTGGAAGGGCCAAATAGCATGGAGACGATACATCTTATTTAGAAGTCACCTTTATTTTTCATTAACATGGCAAAGCTATCTATAGTGACAAAGTTTAAAAGATAACATATAAAAACAAGAAAACAAAAACCTTTGCCTCTTCCGGATCTATATATTTTATTTATATCCTTCAAGGAGGCCAAAGGAAAAGCACAGAATATTTTATTTGAATACTCTCGGTTCATTTAAGGTGAAGAGTTGGAGTTATGAATAGCTCGTGCTTCCTCATAACAGTAAGCCCAGCCTTCTCTGTCATATCAAGCTCTTCAGGTTTCATTCCATAGGGGAGCTTCCAATCAAAATGGTAGAGCAGGTTTGAAAGAAGAAGCTCCACATTCATTATTCCAAAAGACACGCCAGGGCATATCCTTCTTCCAGCCCCAAATGGTACAAACTCAAAGTGGTGCCCTTTGTAATCTACGGGACTCCCCAAGAACCTCTCTGGATAAAACTTTTCTGGCTCTTTCCAATAATTTGGGTCCCTCCCTGTAGACCATCCATTTATGATCACTCTGGTCTTTGGAGGAAGTTTGAATCCACCCAATTCACACTCTTCTGTGCTTTCCCTTGGAATTAGAAGAGGAAGTGGGATGTGAACTCTTAGATCTTCTTTGATCACTGACTTCACGTATGTTAGTTCTTCCAGGCCTGCCTCATCAACCTTGCCCTTTTTGCCAAACACAGCTCTTACCTCTGCTTGTGCCTTTTCCATGATCCTTGGGTTTCTCATCAGCTCTGACATGGTCCATTCAACAGTTGAAGCAGAAGTGCCAGCTCCAGCAACAAATACATCCTGCAGTTGTTAGTTTAGTGATCAATATTATATTACTTTATGATACGAATTTATTGAGGATTTGAATTTGGCATGTGATAAATGAGCAAGTGATCAGGTATGATGACTTACCATGACAACACCTTTGATATCGTCCATGGTGAGAGGAATTTCTGGATCACCCTTCTCCTGAATATCCATGAGAATCTGAAGTAGATCCTCCGCCTCATGCTCATCACGACTTCCCTTCCCCTCCCTCTTTCTAGACCTATGTTCCTCTATAACTCCATTAAGAATATTGTCGATGTCATTAAGAACTTTCTCACATTGGGATTTCATGCCAGTGAGCGTGAAAAGAAACTTTTTGGAAGGGAAATGATCAGAAAGACTCATTCCTTCAGTAACCTCTGTGGTCCTATGCACCACCTGAATGAAGTCTTCACGAACCTGGCACTTCTCCCCGAATGCGGACTTCATAATGATCTGGATTGCAGCCGAGTATATCAGCTTACTGAGATTCACCACTGAGCCAGCCCTAGAAGCAATGGTTTGAACCATATCTGAGACCACCCTCTCTCTTATGGGTTCGTAAGACTGGATCCTCTTGTGGCTGAGGAGCTGAATCGTGCAGAGCTTTCTCAACTGCCTCCAGTGATCCCCATATGGGGCACTGACAATATCTCGACCGTTGTAAGAAATAACGTTCTGCGACGGGACAGATAGGGCCATACTTATTGGCCCTCTGGGTCTGTTTGCAAAGATTACATCATGGGTTCTCATCACTTCTTGGGCAAGTTCGGGTGTAGAAACTACGACGGTGGACGCTTCACCAAGCTGCAGGTGGAAGATAGGGCCATACTTATTGGCCATCTCTCCCAGCACGTGATGGGGCAAGGAACCAAACAGCTGGTGCAAGTTACCAATAATCGGGAGTTTAGGGGGCCCAGGCAGTAAATTTGGGGATAGTTTCTCGGCTCCTGATTTTCTCCGGCTTGCTTTCAGGATCATGGGAAGGAAGATAAGAAGGGCTAGAATCGTAGGGAAAATTGGCAAGGAAATATCCATGACGGAAAGTTTGAGAGCTTAAACTTAAAATTTTCCGGTGTTGTTGGGTTGGATTGGAGAGGCCTCGTACCACACATTCTGCAATATATATAGTTGTCCGGCTGGCTACTTAAAGCCTTTTTGCCCCTTAAACTTTGTTAACTCAGACCTTTTATCCCTTAGACTTGACTCGATTCAACTTATCCCTCATGTGTTGCAAAGTAGGACCTTTTACCTCTTGATCCAATTAAATAAAGAATGTTTACTAAAATGAAAATAAAATAAAAAATTTAAGGACTAAATAAATCATTTTTTCAATAGTTGGCTCTTGTGAGCAAACAATAGAAAGTCTTAACAAAAACTTATAGACGAAGATAAGGGAAAGATGGGTCATGTCAAATGTGAAACTAAAACTTTTGTGATTATTGTTTGCTCACAAGAGTCAATCATTGAACAAATGATTTAATTAGCCATTTAGTTCTCCTTTTATTTTTATTTTAGTATACATTCTTCATTTAATAGGGTTGAGAGGGTAAAAGCCTAAAAGGTCTTAGTTTCCAAAGTTTGAAGAGCGAGTCGAACTAAGTAAAAGTTCAAGGGTAAAAGGTCCAAGTTGAAAAAGTTTAGGGGGCAAAAGAAGCTTTAGGCCAATATGAAGCCGTAGGCTTTGAGAAAGCAAAGTTTCCTTTTAAATACTGCTGTGTTACAATCTTGACTTGGTGTATTTTTTTGCGTAAATTGGTGACGGTAGCGTCGCATGCAAAGTTAGGGTTGTTTCGTAAAGTTACGAATTGAATTTCACTTCGGTCTTGTCCAGTTTTTTAACAATCTTGTTTTTGTTTTTGGACGTAAAAAGGCTACTAGAAAATTTAACATCACCCGAACGAATGCAAATCAGATTTGTCCATTTTCTTGCTTAAATCTGAAACCACAGTCCTTAAAATCACGCTAAGCTACACATGGTTTGACAAACTGAAGAGGTACGTAAAATGGAGAAACTAAAATTACAATGATATTTAAAGTGCTCAACTGGATGGAGATGTCACAAATATAGGGCGAATCACATACTCTTGAAATTTAGCTGATACGAGGTTTTGATGCGCCTTTATTGCAGGAACTTAATTCAATAAATTTAGAGTTAAAATAAATTTTTATTATAAATAATTAAAAAAAATTATCTAAAAATTCACTTTGATCAACTAAAATTTTACTTTATTTCAATTTTGAGTTGAGTTCTCTTTACATTATATTCTTATCATTAAAATAATTAGTTATAATCGAAATATAATCCTGTGAAACAAAAAATTGTATGGACTTTAAATATATACATATTTTATTTTTTATTAAAAAACTATTTGCTAAAATTTTTCATCTCTCATTAATTTAAACTCCAATTTTTAATATCAACGCAAAATTTATCTAGAAAAATTTACTTTAAATTTCAGCAATTATGGACCAAATTATTTTAATTAACTATAGACCTTAAAGTAAATAATGGATGCTGCAAAATTCAATCATTAATGATTATAAAAATGACTGAAACACTATATTGTATTTAACTTATGTCAATCAATTAATGGTTTAACTATTAACTTAATAAAAATAAAAAGAAAAGAAAAAAAATTGTCTTAAGCCAAATCAATCAAAACCATAATAAAAAATAGGCAAATTATAATGATTAAAGTTTCATTTCAGAAAACAATAATAAAGAAAGATGACAAAAAAATTTTGGACCAAGATAAAAACTAAAAAAAAAAATATAAATTACAGGTTTAATAATTGATGTAATAACGTCAAAAATGATATAACTGAAAAATAAACAAATTATGCTGAGTTTAAAAGATAATACATAAAAAACAACAAAAAAAGGTTTGGGGATCAAGAGAGCAAATAGAAAAAATCTAGTTCAATAGTTATTAAATTTGGAGACCAAAATGAAACACAAATGAAACTTGGGGACTAAATTTGGAAAGAGTGAAAATTCAGAGATTCAAATCGAGTTTTAACCAACACAAAACATGAAACAGACTAAAACTTGAAAATCACAATATATGCTCTCAAAAAGGCGATTGCCTTGTGAAAAGGGAATCAAATTTAAAAAAGAGTCAATAGCATCCAATAAAAGGGGGGAAAAGTGGCACTGTTAATGCAAAATGAAATTCACCATAGATAAATAGTATAAACACTTGTCACTTTTAGAAGTAAGCGAGATATGTGAAGACTCGTGTAATAATGTAAGTCATTGATGGAACAATATAAAAAGATAAAATATATTTTGACATTAAATAAAATCTTAGTATAGATAATTGTAAACACATAGAATAGCTAAATGAATATGTGTTTACATATTGTCAAAAAAGTATTAAAGATAACAGATGAAAAGTGTCAAAGCAGTTTCATTAACCAATTCAAATGAAACCATCAAAAGAAAGAAAAAGACAGAGTATTTATAATGTAGGATAACATTGCACAATATATATGCATAAGTTTTTTCACATTTTTACTCACTATTGAAGTAGCGATAAAATAAAACCTTTTAACAATCAATAACCTATACGTAATGCAAATTGTGCACTGTTTTAACTAATCAAAACATTGAATCAAACCCCATGTAAAGCACTGTGCATTAATCAAAACTTTGAATCTGACCTATCTAACTAAATCTTTGAATAAAATCATGTAGAAGAAAAAAAATTTGGTATTTAATATGGTTAATAAAAGCATGTCTCTCATTTTCATTTAGGGCTATATTATTTTAAATTTAAATAAATCATCCAAATTTTTTTTTTCTAAATTTTCCAACCAATTGCAAGAGTTGGAGACCACTATGGCAAAATTGTTATATTGAAGGACCAAAAAGGAGATTTGAACATTCCCCTAGAAGTCAAAAAAATAGAAAAAACAAAAAGGAAACGGGGACTTGCAATAAAATGGGCAAATATACCTTTATTCTCTAAATCATTGGTTTTTGCAAGTAACAGTCTACATACTTTATTATCTGCTGATCTTACCATCATCAAAAAATAGTCTTTACGCTATCTTGTGACAAAAGGAGAAAGCGAGGGGTCAAGATGGCAAACGTGAAATATTCAGGGACCAAAAGTGAGGTTTTACCACAAAACTGGAAAAAAGCAAAAAAAAAAATGGTGGCACCAAAGTAACCAAGGGTAAAACCGTAAGGACACTGTTCTTTACCATTCAAATGAACAAGAGCTGAAAACAGTTTTTAGTATATAGTATAATTACGCTTATCTCTTGAAGTTTCAAATTTTATGCTTGCCTCATTTTTTTTTAAACACTATCTGTCATTAATTTTATAAATTTCAATTTAAATTGTATGATAATTTTATTTTAGTAAATCTAAATTATCTAATAAGTTTTTAATGGCAAATCAAATTGTCAAATTTTATTCTTTCTAAATACAAGAGAGTCTTATTTTTTAATTCAAAAATGTAATTTTTTACTAAAGTTTTAGAGAAGATTGTTTATGTAGGGTTGGGTATGAATCAAGTTCATTTGAGTTTTTGGTAGAACCAAACTAACCCAGACTAACCCTGTTCCAACCCAACTCAAGAACCAATAACCAAAATGAACCAAAACCATAAGTATGGTTTTTTTCATTGTAATTCTTGGTTTTTTTTTATTTGCATCATATATACTTATGACAAATATGAAATCCCATAAAATATACAGTTGAAGAGTAGAAATGACTAGACCCATTAACATTTACTACATTAAGAAATATTTAGCCCAATTTACCACTATATCAACGTTTAAATACATATTTAATTAGTACAATTTAGAAAAGTAGCACGTTAAGTTAAAAAATTAATTAAGAATACAATCATCATATGTTTTAATTTACAAACACACCTCAATAATATATTTTGGAAATAAATGGATATATAGGTAAATATGTAATATCATAAATCCTATAACATATTCAAATATATACTTTTGGTTTGGTTTCAACTTGGGTTGGTTCCATATAGAACCAAAACTAACTATAAAACCAATGGATTTTTAAGCAGTGGAACCAACTCATGACTCATTTTCAATTTTCACCCACACTGAACCAATATGGGTCGTTGAGGATGGGTTTTCATTCTAACCAACCTATATTCACTATTATTAAATATCAAAAGTAACAACTAGATTTGTCAGGGTACAGTAAGATGGAGTAAAAGAACAAAATATTTAACAAGAGAACAGAAATTATCTAACAAGGAACAGTTACTATTTGCATTTCAAGAAGAAATTAAAATAGCATAAAGAATATATAGATTTGTCAAGGAATAGTAAAATGCGTCAAAGGAACAACTAAATTCAGTTCGAGAATGAGAACAATCTAACAAAGAACAACTTTAACATAGTGGCATTATCATAATATATAGGAAATTAAGACGCTCGAAAGATTCACATCTTGCCTGCCTCCCACGGTGCAGGAGTGGCCGAGAAGTCCTTGGGGACCCCACCCTGCAAGTCGGCCTCTCAGGAATTAAATTTGTCTGAGTCAACTAGTCTAGAAGAGGTTGTACCTTGCGGTCCCAACTAGGGTCGATGCCTCTCGAGGCAGTGCGATGGTAATGCTATACAATTTGTGACAGTAGAAAAGGAGGAAGAGGTTCTAACAAGCTTGAAGGACAATGGATTCGATGCTAGCATTTACTTTGAACCTCAATGGATTTGGTAATACTAGCCAGAGGCCAATATTATGTACAACAATATTAAATTACTTAACACTAACAACAAACCTGCTAGACACCTAGTTCTGGGCTTTATTTGTGGGCATAAGCTTATTCAGGTTTGAGTCAAGCAATTGAGTTTGGGTTCCTTTTTTGTTCATGGGTTTTCTTTATTTTGTATATTTAGGTTTTTATGTTCCTTAGGCTTTTTGGGTTGTGGGTTTTTTTTCTTTATATTTTGGGGCTTTGATTTTTGACGTGTCTCAGGTCATCTTTCTCTTTAAGATGGTGCTTCTATCTCCTTTATTTAACTTTTAATAAAACCTTTCTTTGTTGAGCAAAAAAACAAAAATGTAATTCATGACTTATAGATACTTTTCTAACATGCCATGGGATTGTGGATGTTATGGAATGAAAAGAGAAGTGTATCCATTGAAGCTCTCGTCATGTGTGACATGTCTAATGCTCTATCAAAACAGTTTAGTTTTAGAATTGTATTTCTCTTAGTATATGACTTCTACACCATTTGGTTAGGATAAAATGAGGTTATATTTCAAAATTCCTAGTTTAATATTCCCTCGTTCATCCTGTGAAAGGACGAACTTATACATCAGCTTGCTTAATCTCAGCTTTTTCTATTGCACTTCTCTCTTTTACATGTTGATTCTCTTAATCCGCTATGCCATATTTCGGGTAAGAATATGTGGTTTTATTCTACGACTACACCCTAAATCTTTATTGTGGATGGATTTTGGCACTAATCTTCTGCTAAATGGGCTGTGACCTAGTTATAGATGGGTATTGATGCCCCTCCAAGACTTGAGGAGGTCATTACTTGGGAAAATTGTCATTTGGCACTAGAAGATGAACTTGTTGCTGTCCAAGGGGTGGTTAAATTAGATGAAGCTCACACACTCTCTCTCTAGCATTACCATTTTAACTGATCATTCGTAGGTATTAGCAACTTTGCAGCGCAATTCATAGTTCAGTGTTTTGATAGTCAAGCTATAGCTAATGATCTATTTACCCTAACAAAGTCCCTTGATCACTATTTGTTGGTTGTTGTGACTCTACAGTGTGTCACTCCAGCTTATGATGCTGTAACATCTATCCTCTCTTTTCTTTCTTAATGCTTCTCTGTGTATTTTATTTTGTTTACAAAAAAAAAAATAGAGTTTATGTGCATCATATTATTTGTTTGTACACAATTGGAAAGAGAATGAGAAAAGATTTCTGAGAGAAAAAAAGTGCATGAGAAAGAAACTACTCCCTGCATCTCATAAAAACTATTTTGCTTAATTTTTCAAACAGTTTAGGAAAGCTTTGCTTTTAGTAAATTTACAAGAAAAATGCATGAGATTGACATTGGTAATTTTGTATCTTAAGAAATATAAGACAAGTGATTTAAGACTTTTAAAAAAATGAACAAGGTTCAGGTAATATGAGATGAGTGCATGGAATAAAATTTTATGTGTTTAGTTTTATTTTCCATTTCCCATGCATTATTTTGTTTTTTTATTTCTTTTAGCACGGATAAGACCGTCGTTGCAATTGGTATTATAGAGAGGAATCATAAAAAGTGACACTTAGCTTAAGGCCAATTTAACCCAAGTAAGTTAACATGTTTTTTAGGCTTGGGCCATTAGGTTCACTTTTTGTTCCCTTTTTTCCCCTTTTCCAAATCCTAGCAGCAGCCATACCCATTCAACTTCCGATCTCTAATTTTTCCTTTTGATCTCCAATTTTCTACCGCTCCTCTCCTCAATCGTCAATCATTTTCGTCAATCATCAATCATCGATCGTTCATCATTCCATGTCTTTGTCAATCATTCACTATCGCCCATCGATCATTCATCGTCTTCGTCAATCGTCCCCAATTATCTTCTTCACCTTAATTCTACCAACTCCTATTGTTGTAGCGACACTTAGAAATCCATCCATGGGAATCCTACAATGGCAGACATAGGACAAAATCATGGTTGGTGAACGGTCAGCAATTAAAAGCCTTCAGCTGCTGTTGGAATGAGGGATGTGTTACAAAGTCGGCTCCCTAGTCAGATCTGAAGGAGCAGGGTCATGGATTTGTTCTCATAGTGGTGGTCGGTCAGATGAATGAGCTCCATTTGGGCATGCCAAGCCGACCTGTGGTTGATTGAATAGTTTTAGATCTACGTTTAAAGTTTAAACAAGAGATTTGTATGTTTTGATTGATTGAATAGTTTTCAAAGAAATATGGATTAATTTCACTTCTGATTCCAAAGAAAAAGTTCCAAGATCCGATTGTATAAAGGTTATCAAATCCGAGTTGAACTTTTATTATTGTAATTTTTTTCCGGTTGGGCTTGGCTGCTTTTCCGGTTGCTCAACGGAGGTTCCTGGAGTATGATTGCCTAAGGAAAACTGTAATTGCACTTAAATTTTGGGGCCAAATAAGGTAAATAAAAATTGGCCCTACATTGAATCAACATGCCCGGCTGCAAAAATGCTTTAACTCCATGGTGTTAAATTAAACCGAACAGGCAATTAAAGTGTCGCTGAAATTAATTTCCGCCCTTAAAGTTTCATGATTTCGTTTATTTCTTTTGCAGTCTTCCAGCAGAACAAAGCTCACTAAGCATGAGGGCTCTTAAGTCTTATGTAAGATATGAAAGTTTAGGGTATCCAATTAAGATTTTATTGAAAGAGATGAGGATCATTTTTATAGCTATTCCTTTCATTTAACAAGTTATAGACTTACAAAAAATAACGAATTGAAGAGTACCGATTTTTGTTCTTGCTTTCAACTAAGTAACTAGGCCTGCAATCCAAATCTCTAAATTTCATAAGTGCCAAACCTTTTTGCTTTGTTTGTTGTAAATGAGTACTTAACCTAATTTTTATCTTATTAAAGTTCCTAATACCCAAGATCGTTTCCCCTTTTATGTACGGTAAAATATGATGGAATCTTAAGATGACAGGACAACAATGGTCCTTAAGTTTTCTTACCTCTACTCCTAGTTAGTTATTGTTCTGACTTTAACCTTCATCTTAATTTAACTTAACACAATAATAATGTGATTTGCATTTTTCTTAAAACAATAATGTGGTTTTCATTTGGAATGAAGACAATGGATTTCCACAAGTAAAAAAGGAATAGAAATGCTATTATATATTTCATAATTGTTTTCTGTAATATTAGTGAATTTTCTAAATTTTTTTCTCTATCCATTACATCTCTTTAGTGGTATCACTGATCTCTATTTTAGGATTTATTTTCAAAAAAATGAATACAATAAAAATAGGTGCAAATTTCGTGGTATCACATATAATAATGTGGTTTAAAATTCATGTTATATGTGCAAATTTTATTGTAATACTTAAAACTCAAAATACTAATATGTAAGAATTTCAAATTAAATAGAACAATAATTTTTTAAAAAAATATGGCCTAAATGCTTATTGGTCCCCTGAATTATAGTGACTCGGACACTTAAGTTCCTCAACTACCAGTCACATCGTTTGAACCTTCAACTTTCAAGAATCGGTCACTTTGGTCTAAAACGCTCACGTGAGTGCACGTGAGTTTGACGCCGTCCGGCATTTAATGGACCGGCAATAGACGATGCCTTGCCGCCGATGTCATCATCGCATCTGTAGAACCTCAGGCTTTTCCGTGAGCCACTCCTGACGCTTTCCATCTCAGAAGCAACACCTCCATTTACCGGTGATGTTTTTTCCTCACGCACGCCCCGTCGTTCCAACCTAGACTAAAGATCTCGCCGGAATTCATTACCCCTGACCGTGATCAATACTCCCTAAGCATTCAAACATCTCTTTTTGGAGCTCATAACTATTTCTCAGAGAAGAGTTCATAACCACGTTGACAGCCTACTCTGTTTTTGTTTGTGCCGGAGAAGAAGACTTGGCCTCTTGGTACGAAAGTGTGATGTAGTCCTTCATTTTGTAGATAATGGTTATTCAGATTACTATAGTTTTATAATTTTTAATTTAGTCACTCTCTTTTGTTACACCTTATGTCTCTAATATGTATTTTTACCCACCCTTTTTCTTGGTTCAATTTAAAAACACTTCATTAAGTTTAAGATTTGTGTGAATTTTTTTAAAATATTTCTAGGTACTTTGATTTTTTTTTTTTACTTATTTCATGATACTTTTAGGTTTAAGTAACTAACAATTAACCATAATTTTTTTTCTAAAAAATAAATCTTAGATGTATTATTTTTTTAATTTGAAAATTAATTCATGTGACCAACAAGTATTTAGACCTTCAAAATTGCAATAGACTTATAGTACATACAAATTTTTCAAAATGCAAATTAATAATTACCTTTTCTTTATTCTATTTTATTCCTTTTAAAGACCTTTACCGTCTAATACATATCTCATGAAGGTACAAATATTGTTCTGAAAAATAAAGTGTCTCAACATGGTCATACAAATTTATGTTAAGCAGTATGTTTGGCTTAAAATTTTGAAGATATTTAAGGCATGATGCATAATGAATGCAAAGAGACGAATATTTAAGGACAAGCAAGTAGCACAAAACAACAAATAAATAAAACTAAATCCGTATATCTAAAAGTTAATCTATAACAATGTATACGCACTTATACCTAAATATAAAAAATATTTAAAAATTATTACCCTAAAACAAACATGTATTACCTGAGACATAAAGTGTAAAAAAAAAAAAGTGACTAAAGTAAAACAAATAAAACCATAGTAATCTAAATAACCATAACCTACGAAATGAAGAACTAACTCATCTTTTTCCCACCAAGAGGCTAAGTTTTCTTCTCCGGTCTTCTTCTCCGGCACGAATGAAAACAGAGCAGGCTGACGTGGTTATGAACTCTTCTCTGGGATGTGATTTCGAGCTCCAAAAAAAACTGTTTGAATGTTTGAGGAGAATCGATCACTGTCAAGAGGTAATGAATTCCGGTGAAATCTTCGGCCAAGGTTGGAATGATAGACGAACGGGACGGAACTGCGTCGCTAGTGAGTGCAGGCGTTGCTTCTAGATTGGAAAATGTTAGGAATGGCTCATGAAAAAGCCTTTTATATTTATTTTGTTTATATTCAGAAAATTATGATGAAAAATTCAGAATACATAAAAAGGTGTAAAAAATTTATCAAATGTATTTTATCTTAAAATAATATTTTGAAAATTTTTTCTTTATAAAAATGATAACATATGCAATGCAGGATATTATTTTGCATAACTAATATTTACAGAATATGATATACGTAATAGTAACTGTATTTATCACAAAGAACAATAAAATTTAGCCGCTATTCCCGTTCCGTTAAACATCTGACAGCGATGACCTCAAGTGCACTCACGTGAGCATTTTGCTGAGTTAAAGGACTAACCGATTCCTGAAAATTCAGGGTTCAAACTTATGCTGTTGGTAGTTGAAGGACTTAACTGTCAGGTAAAACCCAAATTTGGTCCCTTAACTATTCAGTTTGTCCTAAAATGGTCCATTAACTCTAAAACTAATTATTAAGGTCCTCTAATTTAATTAACGCGTTCAATTTGAATCTCATCCGTTATGTTGGCGTTATTTTTTACAGAAAATGCATACGTGACACTTAATACCCCCTGCTTGGCCCCACAATGCCATGTGGCATCTTTTTTTATGACAATGAGTGAAAAAATTGAGAGACTAATAAACCCTAGACTAGAATTGATAAAGAACATAATTTTAGTGACTGAAACTGTTAATTAATCAAATCTTTCCAAATGTACTCCCGCCGTCGTCACCATCTTCTCTCCCTTCGCCGACCAAATTGAGAACCTTCGCCCCTCCTTTGCTTCATCCTTCCCTCCGCCACAGTCTCTCGGTTAGTCGTCTCTCCTTTCTTTTCCTTCTCACCCTCATCTCATCTCCTATCCATCTCCCTCCCTCCTCGCCTCTCCTTTGCCTCAATCTCCCTCCACCCTCCCCCATGGCGTCACTCTCTCCCTCCTCTCGATTCGACCAAGAGATGTGAACGGACGAGAATCACCTTGAATGGATGCAATGGTGAATAGAGGCGATTTCGCAGTGAACGACACAACAAGATTTCGTCCAATGTTTCAGAAGCAACCCCATAGGACGCCGACAATTCTATTTCCTCTGTTCCTTTGCTCCTTTGATTCCCTGTTCCCATACCCCGCCTCTCTTATTCTGCGTCGTCCGTCTCCTCTTGCCTCTCTGATTGCCTATCACCTCCCACCCCTTCGATTCTCCATTGACGAAGAGAGAGAAGATTTGGCCGGTGAAGGGAGAAAGGATGGTGACGACGACGAGAGTGGATTTGGGAGAGAGTTGGTTAATTGACAGTTGAAATCCCTAAAATTAGGTTTTTCATCAATTCTAGTATAAGATTTATTATTCTCTCAATTTTGCCACTTATTGTTATAAAAAAAGATGTCACGTAGCATTGTGGGGCCAAGTAATGGGGTTTTAAGTGCCATGTATGCATTTTCTGTCAAACATAATGGATGAGACTCAAATTGAACTCGTTGCTTAAGTTAGAGGACCTTAATAGTCACGTTTAGAGTTAAGGGACCATTTTAGGACAAACTGAATAGTTAAGGGACCAAATTTAGATTTTACCCCTTAACTGTCAGAGTTATTATAATTCATGGGACCAATAGGCATTTAAGCCAAAAAATATATTTTCAATATAGTTAATTTTAGGGATTTTAATATAGGATAATTAAAAGCTAAGTTAGGCTTTCAATCGAAGAAGAGGTACAAAATTTGGTGAGGAATAGTAAGTTGGCCATATTGAAGAGACGAGGGCAAGCTGCTCCTGATCCCTTCTTTCTGAAAAAGCGGATCAAAGAGGAGAATCGAAAATAATGTTTTTCTCTCCTGGCAGCCACACAAAAAAATCACCACAAGACTTTTCTATCTCGTTATGGTTCAGTTGGACAGTCACAGAGGCCTCGCTCTCATGGAAAGGGTCGTTCTAATATACAGCGCCTGTATCTATACGCACCATTTCTTTCAAATCCTTCTACTTTTCTTAAAATTACAAAGTAAGACAAAGTTAAGAAATTTCATAAGGTCATGGCTCTGATACCATTTTCTTCCCAGATTTTAAATCCTTTTACCATTTTAGTAATATTAGGATGATTAATAAAATTAGGATGACTATTAACAAAGCTATATTATGAATTAACATTAGAAATAGAAAGAACATGCTGGAAATACATCAACTATTATTAAAGCAAATATAGGATACTTACAAAACTGGTGAATACCAGTATTTCACAATTTTAAGCCTAAATAGGGCAAACCAAAGATCCAAGGTTTACCAGAGCATACAAGCACACAAGCACACTTAGTCTATACTTTACAGTAAGAATGTTCAACACATGAACTTAGAGAGAGGAAAGTTTAGAGAACTCTGAGCCAAGTTTTTTTTTAGGATGCCCTCTTACTGAGAATGGAGCCTCCTTTTATAGCCAGGGAAGGGAGTTCTTCGAGATAAGGATTAGGAAAGCATCCAATTATGTGGAAGCAAAATGCTAGACACTATCAGCATTATGGAGGAATCTTGGACCACCTTTAGAAGTGCGCCATTATGGAGAAATCTTGGGCCACTTTTAGTGGAAGACAGATGTGTCAGCACTTAGTCTGGGACAGCTGTATTCTTCTAGAAGCCTTGCCGACAGGATTATTTGGGCATAGGAATTCTTGGGCCTGATTCAGCTTCTTCTTGGGCTAAGTGGATTCTTGCAGACTGGAGGAGTTTCCTTTTTAGCTCTTCTTGGGCTATTGGATTGTCTTTGAATTGCTTGCCATGGTAGAACTGGTCTAGCATCTGGTCCAGAAAGTCCTTGGATTCTTCTTTTTCCAAGATTTCTAATTTTTTAAAAATAACATTTTCTGGAAGGTATTGATCCAAAATACACTTATCCCACCACTTGATTTTCCAAACTGGTTCTAGGCAGGGAGTGTAATGACCTTCTGAGTCTGCTGGCTGTTTTCTATAGTTCCATTTCAGGATCCATGGAATATGATTCATAAGAACAAAATAGAAATCCGGGAAAGGAACTTGTTCTCCTTCTTTGGTAAACTGGGCCTGGAACATTATGAATCCTTCGAATGAAGGCTTTACTTGTTCTGGAAAGGTTTCTCTGAATAATCCTTTGCTCTCGTACCAGACGTGAAACCAATTTGGAAACCTTTGCTGATTTGTTTTGAACAAAAGCATCCAAGAGTGTTGATGGTCTTGATTCTGTCTGTGAAAGACTTCATCCCAAGCAACTTGATAATCCCAGTAAAAGTAAAGGGCATTTTCATAGTTTCCCAAAGAAATTATTCTTCTTCTACAAGTCGGATTTCCCCATTCCTCAAAAGTTATAACCTTTTTTATTTTGAAGGAGGAGATTCCCAACTCAGTTATGAATTTTTCCTTGGTTTCCCCTTGATCATTTTTAAATGAAACTTTAGTCCGTCGGGGTTTATGTTCTATGGAAACGGATCCCGTTTCTTGGAGTATCAACTCATAAAATTGGATTTTCTTTAGTGACTGAAATTGCCACTGGGGGTTCTGGTGATTTGGCCAATATTTCTGCGCCAAATCAATTTCTGAAAGACTATTAAAGTCTTCATTTTCTGGAGCAATGAGGCATTGCTTATCTATTTCTAGGAATTCACACTGAATTCCCATTGAATAAAGTGAAATTCCTTTAGACTGGTCAGGTCTTAAAATCAGATTCTGAGAACTCTGTTCTCTGGAATTTTGAGTATTCTGGGAACTTTGATTCTTGTTCCATAAAGTAACATTCTGGGAATAATCTTCTTTATTCCAATGTTTCTGGGGATTATTAATCTATGGTCTATTCCTTGAAGATTCTGCTTCTGATTTTTTTCTTTTAAAAGGAATTTCTTGGAAAGTTTTGACTGGTTTTTCTGGAATTTCTAGTGGAAAGTGATGTTGAGCTAAAAGAGCTCTGGTTAATTCCAAATCCACCTCATAACAGGTTTCTTTTTCCAATTCTTCTTCCAATTCTTCTTGTCTTAATTCTGGATGAAGAATTGCCTTGTTCTTTGGGTTGTTGTTATTCGCCATCTCTCCCCTGCAAAAATTCTCGTTTTAAGAAGTCAGGTAGAGAGTTAGTTTCTCCAGCTATATATTCTAGGTCGAAATCAAAAGCAGATAAAATGGCTTGCCATCTAGCAAAAATTTGTTTAGAAGCCAAATTTTTTACATCTTTTTGTAAAACATCCTTAGCTGCTTTGCAATCAACTCTAATTAAAAATCTCTGGTTGAGGAGATCTTTCTCAAATTTTGTAACACAGAGAACAATAGCCAAAATTTCCTTTTTTATAGTTGCATAATTTTGCTGGGTCGGATTCCAGACTCCTGATGTGAATCTAACCAACTGTTCTTTGTTATCAAATTTCTGTTTTAATATTCCTCCATAGCCTATATCAGAAGCATCTGTTTCTACAATTTTAAAGGCTTTGGGATCAGGAATATTAATACAGGGTATTTCCTTGATTCTTTTCTTGACAGTTTGAACTGCCTTAGTCTGTTCTAGCCCCCATTCAGGAGGATTTTTCTTAAGTCTATCAAATAAAGGCTTACAATCCTTGGCTAGATGCTTATAGAAGTCTGCAACATAATTTAAACTTCATAAAAATCTTTGCAATTGTTTTTTATCCTTGATTTCATCGGGGAATTTCTCTGTAAAGTTAATTGATCTATCAATTGGTTTTATTAATCCTCTGAATATTATATGTCCTAAAAATCTTATTCTTGTCTGGAATAAATCTATCTTCTTTGCTGAAACTACTAAACCTGCTCTTTCTATTATTTTGACAAATTCTTGGAGGTACTTCCAATGTTGATCTAGAGATTGAGAAAAGACTAGCACATCATCAATATAAACAATAGTAAAAGAATTATAAGGATTAAATATTCCGTTCATTATTCTTTGAAATTCTGAAGGTGCATTCTTAAGACCGAAAGGCATGACATTCCATTCATATTGACCGAATGGAACATTGAATCCAGTCTTATACTTTTCTTCTTCGGCAATCTGGATTTGCCAATATCCTGATTTCATGTCAAATTTTGAAAAAATTACTGAATTATAAAGTCTGGATAATAAGTCTTTCTTGTTAGGTATGGGATACCTAATCCATCTTAGAACTTTATTTAAAGGCTTGTAATTGATTACTAGCCTAGGAACTCCTCGTTCTATTTCTGAATTCTTGTTCACATAAAAGGCAGAACAACTCCATGGGGAGGAACTATTCCTAATTAACTTCTTGTCCAGGAGATTTTGGATTTCTTTTCTACAATGCTGGGTAAGCTCTTCATTCATTTGGATGGCTCTACATTTTGTGGGAATGTCCTTCTCGTTGAAATATGGTTCATATGGGAGACTTACTATGTGTTTTTTTCTTTCCCAAAAAGCACTTGGTGTTTCAGCACAGATTCTTTTTGTAAGATTATTTTTAAAATTTTCTATTTTCTGGGATAATCCTGGGAGTTTTTCTTCAACTCCTTTGTGTTTTATCTCATCCTGAAGACACATCAAAACATTTTGTTTTCTTTCTAAGTCTAGACTTAGTTCTTCAAGCAAGGTTCTTCTAGGTGGTTCTGCAAATTCAAAAGTAATTTTTTTACCGAATTTCTTAGTAGAAATTCCATTTATGTTTACTTTAAAGGGCATTATTATGGCAAAAAATGGAGTTCCTAAAATTATTTCTTGATTCATATTTAAACGGTAAAATGTTGCCTAATGCAGATGTCCTCATTACAAATGTCAACATTTGTAATCTTGAATCTAATTGGCATAACTTCCTTGTTTGCAGCAGTAATTGTCTCAAAAGATTTGTCTAGGTATTGGTGTGGGACAATTCCTTCTTTAATGCAGTTTCTATCTGCTCCTGAGTCAACTAGTACGATAGTAGTTATTCTGAATTCATTTTCTATTACTAGAATCATTCTGCTGGTAAATCTTTGGTTTGGTATGTCAAAGACTTCATTTATTTGAAGGGGATTTTCTTCCGTAATATCCTCTGGGTATTCTCTTTCATGACTTGATTCTGGAATTTCTTTTTCCTTTCGTTTTGGTTTAAAACCAAATTCTTCTAAATCTTCCATAATTAATTCATCTTCTAGGCGATCTTTAGATTATCCTTCTAGATTTTGAAGCGCTAAAATTTCTATTCTGTTTTTGAGGGATTTTATTTCTTGTTTTACTTCAGAAATTTCTCTTCTAAGTTCTGATATGGTCGGTTCCTTGTGAATTTTCTGAGCTTCTTCAACTCTTTTCAAAATTTCATTGAGACTATAAGTAGGAGGTTTGGTAATTTCTTTTAAATCTATCTTTTTTCTGGGATTTCTTCTATCATGATTTTGAGTTTCTTGATTACTAGCTTTCTCAAGGTGTTTTAGTAAAATATCTTGTTTTAACTCGGGATCCTCAATATGTCTTGCTAATTCTAAGATTCTCTCATCTTCTTTAGTTAAGACATTTAATTGGAGGGTATTTATTTGGAGATTACTAAAGGTGTTCTGAAGTTGACAAGTTTCACACTCACAGTTTGATTTACAATCTTCTGATTCTTCAGTGCTATCTGTAAGACCAATTTCATTTAATTCCTCGGATTCTGAGGTCTCTGAAGATTCATTTTCTCTTTCTCTTGGCTCACTTTCACTATTTAGTAGAATTTGAATTAGACTCTTTTTTAATTCTTCTTCTATTTCTAAGGAGTTTATCTTTTGCTTGGTTCTACATTTATTTGCAAAGTGGCCTGGTTTTCCACATTTCCAACAAACTTTCTGGTCTTTATTCTTATTGGGCCTTTTTCTCTTGAATCTCTTTGAGGTTTCAAGCTTTTCTTCATACTTATTATATTTGTATCTTTTGTTCTTCTTATAGGGCCTATATTTCTTCTTTTGTTTTTTGGGCCTATCCTCCGAATAAGGCCTTTGGACATCATAACCAAATTGGGCGCAGAACTGGCCCATTTCTTTTCTACCTGCGAGCCTTCTCTCGCTTAATATGCTTCTGCCATTTCATTTCGTGACATAGCCTTAGGCCTACCTCTTTGATTTCTGCCATTAGTTGTCCATAGGTAAAATTTTCTAAGTTTAATTGGCCTTGGTCTTTCCCCTTGATGTGGTCCATGACCAATTGGCCAAAATGTTTGGGGAGACCTTGTATGAATTTTTCTTTCCAAATGGCTGACCTACAATCTTCTCTTTCGTAGACTCTTGATAGAAAAGTGTCTTTATACCATTCTAAATCGGTCAAAGTTCTACATTTTAGATTTAGAAGTAGCTCACTATTCCTTCTTTCCTTGCTAGAAGTATCTCCTATAAAATGTGAATATATGGTGCAAAGGAGAGTATTTACTGCGTTTGGTTCAGAAGTCTGCATAAGTTGATTATTCTGTTAATAGGTTATGATTTTCCTAGCATTCTTAATTTCTTGCCTACCTTGTTCTGTTAGACATTTGTCCCACCAATTCTTTAACTGTCCTGTGAATCCTACTAGGATCATTTCTGCTATTTCTGGGTCGGAGTTTTCTACTTGTTTTCTGGCAGCTACACTAAACATTATCATGTTCTGGATGATATTGATTATTTGATATTCTGAAAGTCCATCTATATTCCATTCTCTTATTGTATCTCCTCTATATTCTGCAAAATAAGGTCCATAAACATTGTCTAATCTTATATCTACTGGGGAAGGTCTAGGTTGTGCATATGGATGTGTTATGTTCCAATTCCAAGTGTATGAGGGTTTTTTTCTCTGTGGTCCTCCTCTCCCCCCATGAAAGTTGATACGGTTAAGTTCAGTAAATTCTGTGTTATGGAAATCAAGTAATTCTTGAATTCGAGGTGAGTCATAAAGAGTATTAAGTTGAAGTCCTTTTTGCTTCTTCTCTGAAGAGTCTTCTTTTAGAGTAAGTTTAGCTATCTGTTTTACTAATTCTGACATTCTATCATCTGGTTTTAATTTAAATTCTGGTTGTTTTTTGGGAAAACTTATGGGTGATTTGCTTGTTCCCGGTAGTAGTTCTGTTTTATATACAGAAGATTTTGTGAGACCAAAATTTCTACAGTCCATAAAACCTTCTATTCTATTCATTTGTTTTCCTAGAGACTGAAGGTAGAGATTAGTATAGTTATTTTGTTCTACTACATTCTGAAGATCTCTTATTTGAACTAACCCTTTCTTTGCCTCTTCTTCGGTTTCTATTGTTTTAAAAGGGACGGCAGTTGTTTTGGAATCCTTTCCTAGTACCAAAGGTACACTGGGTGGATGTCGTGCTGTAATTTCTTTTCCTTCCTTGGTCTGGTAAGTGGACCAAGTTTCTTCTAAGACATCTATTGTTAATTTATCATCTAACACTAGTGTAGGAATAAACCATTCAAAAAACTTTAAGTTTTGTTTATTTTTCATGATCCTTTTGTACCACAAATGTTTTATTTCTTTTTTTTCTTCCTGGGTATAAGTGTCAAAATACCATTTTCTTCTTATTTCATTTTTCTTAGACCAGTAATCTTCATTTAGGCTTTTTGGGTCAAACTTAAAAGGTTCTTGCAAAACATTTAATTGAAAGTCTGAAAAACTTGGGTTTGGAGATCCTATTGATACAGACTTTGTTTCTTCTTCCTGGTTGTTTCTTTCTATGGTAATGGGATCCATTTTTATAAACAGGATGAGAAACCTGTTCTGTGGATTCTCTAATTCCTCCAACTAGTTTCTCATGCTCAGACTCTGGTATGTGAGAGGTTGATGCCCTTGATGATGATGGTCTATAAGATATTCTTGATGGAGTCCTTTTAGTATCTAGTTCTGAAAAATCAATTTTAGTAATTCTATCTTTATGAAAACGAATTTCAACTTCTCCATTATCATATTCAATTATTCTTTCTAACTCTTATGGTTTTACATTTTTAATAGGCTTATTATTTTGAAAAATCCATTTTTCTGGAAGCCTAACATCTTTCCATTTTATGGGTTTGGGAACCACAATGTTTGATTTTTCTGTGTTTGCTTTTAAAAGCAAAGTTTCTCCTCGTGTGTCATATTCTAAAGCTTTAGGTTCTATCTGGGTTGTCATAACCTTATAATAGATCCTATAGACTAAAGCTAAATTCTGAGACCCTTCTAACATATCAAATCCTGAAGTCATTATATTAGCAGTTAGGGTTTTCATAATATGGGGGTCTTTCAAGGACACTGTGAAATTAGGATGACAGTTAAAAAATATAGGTCCATCACACAAACTTGATTCTACTATCCCTAAAAGAGAATCAGAAAACTTATTATGCCTTGGGTCTCTTAAAGCAATAATTACAGAAGTATTTAATCCATTCCTTGTAAGAGGTTTTAAAGCAACTTGAACTAAACCAACATGCAAATAATTATAATTATGTTCTAGATGATCCTTAATCATTTTATTTGAAAATAATTCAAACTGATGATCAAGCTCCATTATAGGCACAGTTTTTTCTACTGTTTTAATAGCATATGTCTTTTTAAAGTCAAAACTTCTTTTTTGATAAACTTCCCATTTATTCATTCTGGGTATGTTCCAATTTCTCAATTTTTTCTCTATATCTCTAATCATAATATTCTGAGAATTTTTAACTCTTCTATTCCCTACAGTTTCTTTGTCTTCTTGGTTCTTTGAGGAAGATTTAACTATACTCTTGAAAATCTTTTCCATTGGTAAGACTGGTTAATGTTGATTTTCTTTTCTTCAGCTATCTGTCAACGTTTTACACAATCTTACTGCCCTTTTCCACTCAACGGGACTTACAGTTGCTACGCGACTTGGGTGATAGTCTGGAAAGAAATCTCAACAGTAATCCAATATTACTAAGGAAAAATATTTTAGAGTTAGGCTACTTCTTCTTTCAAAGAACTAAGAATAAGAATTAACTATATGGACTAGAATGTTAAAAACTTCAAAATGCTAAGTTTAGGGATTAAAAGAGAGTTCTTTTAAAAAGCTATGGATAAAAGTGGGGTTTTACCAAAATATAAACTTTTAAGATCCAACGGTGGAAAAAGGGGGTGTATTGGTATGGGTCTGTATTTTAGAACCTTCCCATGGAAAGCTGTCTGAAAAGTTTGTCAGCAGGCATGAACTAATTTATGAATGAGGGTTAAAACAAATATTTCCTAAACTATGTTTCTTATAAAAAAAAATTTACGGGTTTTAATGAGGAATCAGAATACATTTAAGTTTTAAATTTTTTTGGTATTTACTTTTTCTAAGGTGCAGTGGCGGAACCACATTAGAGCAGGGGAAGCTGCTGCCTCTAGGGCTGAAAATGGGCCGAGCTTTATTCGGGTAGCTCGAGCTCGAGTAAGAGATTTTCGAGTCGGGTATTTTCGAGTTCGAGCTCGAGCTCGAGCCGAAAATTGGGCTCGAATTATTTTCGAGCCGAGCTCTAGCCCACAAATACTCGGCCCTTTAGGCCCTCGAGCTTAACAGGCTCGGTTTTTAGCTTCTTGGGCCTTCCCCCCTTAGTCCCAAGAGCCCACCCCTCTTCGGCCCCTTCCCCAGTTCCCCTTAGCCCTAGATGCGTCCCTCTCTCGGCCTCTCGACTCGATGACGATCTCCAGTCTCGACTCTCTCCCTCCACCTCCAGAGCCAGTCTCGATCTCCACTCTCTCCCTCCAGGCCTCCACCTCCAGAGCCAGTCGTATCGTCCGGCGGTCTCCCGAGTCCCGAGTCGCGAGTCCCGACTCCCGTGACCCCGTCCCGGCTCTCCCCTGCTAGCTGCTGCCCTCACTCCCCACCGGCACCCAGTCTCAGTCACTTACTCGGCGCGACGGCGTCAGCTACTCCCTTCGGCGGCACCTTGGTAATTCCTGTCCCTCACCTTCGCTCATTCGGATTCCGTCTGGCATATTGTCCTTTCTTACCCTCTGAATGTACTCGTAAGATCATCAAATACAATAGTTGGTACTTAAAATGCAAGTGCTCATTTAGTTGTGATGGATATGTTTCATTGTAATACTATCTACTTTTTAAATAGGGATGAAGGAATTGTTTTGAAAGACCTCGGGTCGAAATGGGAACCTAGTGATCGAAGTGGAAAATACTGCATTTTTTACAGAACCATCAGACATGTTGAGTTGCATTTAACGTCTGAAAAAGATTCAAGGTAGATTTTTCTTCTGATTTTCCTTGAGAAGATTCATTTAGAAGTACTGTATTGTAAAGAGATAAGTGATGCATTTTTATCTGCTATTACTTAAATTACAGTCAAAGCATATGGATTGAGTGATCCAGCAGGTCATATGCACCAAGAATGTCTGTGTTCGTGATGATCTTTTCTTGCTTGTTCTCTTATTTGGCTTGTTTGTTCTCTTTTCTTGCAGGCTTGCCTTCCCTCATCCTCGGATCTTATTTGACTCTCCACCTAGTACTCCATTTTGCTGTAAGTGAGATGTTTTTCCTTCTTTATCTTGTCGATGAAAGAAAATCAGGAATTAATATAGCATAAAAGTATTTTACAGGTTTTTTTCCTTCCTTCAATGCCATATATGTTGCAGGCAGCAAATGGCTGTTGACATAGCAGGAGTTGTGCGGTAGAAGCAGTCCTTGCGCAATTTCTTTGGTGGAAACTGAGAGAAAGGTATAAAACTGTTCCTTTTGCTGCCTTTGCCTGTTCTTCTTCACCTAGCCCGTCTCCAACTAGCCATATCTACCACCAAAATTAAAGAATGCTTCTCAAGTATTATTGGTGCTTGCAACTATAGCTCTAGCGATTAGAATAATTTATCATGGTGAATATATATAACAAATATAATCTCGAATTAATTTATAGTAACTGCCCTTACTGTCTGGCAGTAATCAGTGAAATTTTCTGCTGGTACTCATTTGGGTTTATAATCCTGCAATTTAATAATTTTTTTTTACTTGTATTAATGGTTTACTTGAGATATTGGTGCTAATGTTTTGTATTCAAGACAAATATCTGATTTTTGCCCTCCTACTGCTATTAGTTCATTTAATGACATCTATCTCTGTTTGTTTATTTCTTCACAAACTTGGCCTAACTTTTCTATGTTTTGACTAAAATTGGTCCTTTTGTATAAAAGATGCAGTTGAAAATTTCTACTTTCTGTTTTCTACTCTTAAAACTTCGTTTCATATCCTAGCAGTCTCTTGACAATGACTGCTCTTGTGTTTGAGGCCAAACCTCTAGCTTCCTTTTCATTCTGATGCTAAAGCTATAATTTTCTATTACAGTGTGATGGGTAGGCATCTCACAGATGTAGAGATGGACAATAAGCAAAATGGTCTGCCTCATGACAATGTCTATGTTGCTCCCAGAATATCAGAAGGTATTGAGTCAAATGAGTATGAGGTGAAAGAATGCACCATGGAGAAGACAGTTGTTGAAAATGGTCATGAAAAGCAAGAGGTGCTTGGCGTCAAAAGTGCAAATTATGATGCCGCCTTCCCAGACGAGAAAAATGAGAAAGCAAGGTCCAGTGAAAAGAAGAAGTTGGGCTCCCCTGCATCTAAAGGCACTGTTGTAAAGCCATTTGATCTGGCAACAGAGAAGCGTGCCCCTGGTGCCAACTGTCTATCAAGTGCTAGCAACACACCTACAAAGAGTTCACAGGTACTTAAAATCTTGAGCAATGAATCTAGTGCTTGTTAGCTCTTCTGCAATTGTATAATACTATTTGGTAAGTGATGTAATTGGGATTGACTGATAGCTGAAGGAAACTTCTGCTGGCCTAAACATTAGAACTTGATTTGAGGCAGTATGCGCTGTGGTAACTCATGTTTATCTGTTTAATCTTTAGCTTTGAGTTATAATCAAAGAGATTCTCTTATGATATATTTGAGGATATATTTCAGATTTTTTTTTATCAAAATTCAGGATATATTTCAGATTTTTTTTAACTCATATTTGTATTCGAGCCTCGAGCATTTTCGAGCCGAGCTTGAGCCCAAAAAACGGGGCTCGAGCAACTCGAACTCGAGCCCGAGTAGTGCCGAATTGTGATAGGGCCGAGCTCGAGCCTGGCGAGCTCGGGCTCGGCCCGGCCCATTTTCAGCCCTAGCTGCCTCCTGAGAAGTTCGCAATTTTTTAAATATAAGATACTAAGTTGGAAATTTTGTCAGAAACTAAGGACCAGGTGCATATTTTTTCCCTCAAAACTGGCTGAAGAATATAAAAAGGGTAACTAGCGAAAACAGTGCTAAATCTTTACTTTTCATTACAAATTTACCACCAACCTCTGAAATATTGTAAATCTATCCCAAACCATTCTTTCTCAACGTCTCTCTCTCTCTCTCTCTCTCTCTCTCTTTCTCTCTCTCTCTCACTATCCTCTAATCTGCTTCAGTGATCGTTGCTTATCTCGCCTTTGCCTAACCCCCTAGCCCCCCAAGCCTAAAAACATGGGTCTGCGACTGCTAGAAGTGTGTTTTTAAGTTTCTCAGTAAACTAAAAGTCACAGGCTTTTAGTTTTGTGGGTGTCATTTGTGTGTTTGGTGTATTGGCCTCTGGAGAAAGTAGGTTCTGTAACCATTAATTAGTACGGGTGTATGCCCAACTCCTTGCTGGCAAATTATATGCATGTACTTCTCATGTTCTATAATAAAATTTATCTTGTCTTGTTTTTCAAAAAAAAAAATTATGTTTAAATTTTAACAGAATTACATGTAGTATATCCCTAGACCCAACAACCCCTTTAAATTCGCCCCTGAACCCGGTTGTCGTACCTTTATCGACCGTAATTCCGATGAAATCGAGCCACTGGAAGATTAATATTTAAGTGTATTACAATTTAACCTTACGTTTACCCTAAATTACACTCTGTTCCATCCTGTTTTAGAAGCCTGTTAAAAGCCCCCCTAAGGTTTTAATGAATCTAAACCCATCTTCTGTAGTCTCTTTTGAAATTTAAAATTAATAAATTAATTATACTTTGAGATCCCAATTTTAATTCTCTTTTAAATTTTCTACCTAACATATAGATTGCTTCATTACTTGTTTTTTTTTTCAAATGAAATAATATATTTATAAGTATTCTTCCTTTTTACTTACCCCTTTTTTTGTCATGATTCAGTTTTTATTTACTTTTTATTATTTATATGTAATTTATTTTATATTTTCAATTTTTTAATCACCTCTAATTAATAATGTCATTTTAATTTTTAAAATTAGTTATTACTTTCTTCTCCCTTTACCTTTTTCAAAATTTATAATGGGAACTATTAAAGAAAAAATTAAAGAAATGATACGGCTTGTTTTATAATAATATGGAAACTTTAAATTTTACTTTGTTCAAGTTAATGAAACATTTGGTCATTTTAATGTAATTTTATTTTTATATATTTATTGATTAATTGATTATTTTTTAAGAAGCTTTCATTTAGTAAAATGTTTCTTGATTTCCTTAACCAAAAATACACTAGCTCTTGGAGTAATAATGATAGCTAGAAAATGGAATACAACAAAGAACAATGTTATTAATCGAATAACACTGAACAATGTTATTAATCAAATAACACCATCTCTTGAGTAAGAATAATGGCAAATAGTACTTTTCAGGACAATATAAATGCCAAGAATTTGTGAATTGTAACCCAAAAGATGGTAATCTCTTACCAATCTCAATTTCACCAACATCAAAGATGAAGTTAAAAAATTATGATTGGAAACCATTTGAGCACCTCAGAAATTGTTAAATAATCAATTAGCATTTTGTTGAACAAGCCCTTCTTACAAAATAATTAATTAATGAATAAATATGTTAAACTAAAAATTTAACCAAATGACTAATTATTTATTAACCGAAACAAAAGCAATTTTGAAAATTTCATATTATTATAAGTATAAGCCATATCATTTCTTCGATTTTAGATTTAATAGCAATCATAATGATATCCTTAATTAAAAAAATTTTAAATATAAAGATAGAAAATTTACAAACAATGAAAAATAAAGACAATTATAATCATAAGAAAAAAAATATAATTGGGAGATGGTAAGTGAAAAAAAATATATACAAAGATGTATTATATTATATTATTCAAAAAAGACAAATAATGAAATAATTTATTTGTTAAGGAGAAAACTTAAACAAGAACTAGAATTTGGGTCCCAAAGTGTAATTAATCCATTAACTTTAATATTAAAAAATGACTATAGAAGGGTTAATATAGATTTTTTAAAAACCTTAAGGGGCTTTTACAAGATTTTTTAAATAAGGGGAACAAAGTATAATTTATGGTAAACATTAGAAGATAAATTGTAATTCTATCTACACAGTGTTTGCAATCAACTCTCTGCCTCCTTTATGGATCATTAGTAGGAATAATATGTGGCAGCTATCAATATGTGAAATGGTGCTCTAGCCCGAAACAAGGAGTTCTAAATTGGTTCTAAATCTTTCTGTCTCTGACTCTCTGATGTATAATTTTCCTCCTTTTTATCCTATAGACGATTTAGGCGGTCATGGTTTTAATGAAAGTTTTGCAGCCGGTACACTTTAAAAGCGTGTATTTTTCAAGATAATATTAAACTACGGTCAGTGGTTAGTAATCATGCAACATTTGTGTTGCTAGCCTACGAATACGTAGAGTTAAAAACAAGATTAGAAAAGAAACATGAAGCAGCTTCTTCACGCATAATATAAGTGATTCATGTGAAAACTGAAGAATTGATGAACACCTTTAGAAAGGCCCAAATAGTATAGAGATGATAGATCTTGTTCAGAAGTCATTTTTATTTTTCACTAACATTACAAAGCTATCTACAGTGGCAAAGTCTAAAAGATAACATATGAAAACGAAAAAAAAAACCCTTTGCCTCTACCCCATCTATTTATTTCTATCCTTGAAGGAGGCCAAAGGAAAAGCATAGAATATTAAACTACATGCCCCAACCGCTCCGACAAAGCTCCCCTACTTACTTAGACTTTAAGTTTGACTTGAATACTCCTGATTCATTTTAGGTAAAGAATTGGTGTTAAGAGTAGCTCGTTCTTCCTCAAAACAGTAGGCCCAGCCTTATCTGTCACAGCGAGTTCTTCGGGTCCCATTCCAGTGGGCAGCTTCCAAT
Source organism: Aquilaria sinensis (assembly GCA_005392925.1). Taxonomy (NCBI): domain Eukaryota; kingdom Viridiplantae; phylum Streptophyta; class Magnoliopsida; order Malvales; family Thymelaeaceae; genus Aquilaria; species Aquilaria sinensis. The sequence goes on along the minus strand of SMDT01002229.1, from coordinate 119,368 downwards.
TGAAGTTGGGTAAAATCCACTAGGGTATCCTAATTTTTTTTTTTATTTTAATTGAGTATCCTACCTTTAAGTTATTCTAACGAGGTATCTTACCTCTTATCATGTATTATATTGAAGCAGTTTCTTTTAATTTTAGAGTTATATTTAACGGAAAATACCGAAGTGACATACAAAATATTAAAATAAATCATAAAATAACACTTATGATCCTTTAATTTTTTCTTTTAACAATTCTAAACCTTAAACTTTTCTCATAGACTTTCTCCACAGCCTCTCCATCTCCCTCATCTCTGCCACCCCTTTGCCTAACCTGTTCTTTGCCCAAAGTAGGAACTTCTCCCGGACAAGTCGAGTTCATCACCGATTCTCGCCCTACTTTTTTTTTTTTGAAGTTCAACAGGCAGAAAAGCAATTCTTAAATCTCAAACACAAACTTGACACTACATTTAGCAAGATAACACAAGTAATTTCCAAAATACCAAAATAATATAATCTCTCAATGCCCATTGCCTCCTTGGGTGGCCGTAAGCCTGTGCAAACGTGATTCTAAGAATATTGCTCATCCCAAAAGCTCTAAACATCTTGAGGGTATCCTTGTCAACCTCTAATGAATACTTATAAATGTATAGTTACTAAGGATTTAAATCATCATTATACACTTTGAATATGATTAATTTCTCTAATTTGAACAATTATTCCACTGGATTATTATTCACACATATTTACTGTTCATACGGGAAGTTACTGTTCACCACATTTCATTGTTCATACGGTGGCTACTATTTATATGTGGGTTACTATTCATCCATATTTGTAAAATATATTAAATAATTATTTTTTTTATGTAGGTGGATAAAGCCATCACATGGCAATCCTTTACAAGAAAAATCATATCTGGAGCTATAGATGTCGGAATTGATTAATTCAAAATTCATCCGAAACCCAACACATAAATCTTCAACTCTCCTTCATATGCTGAGAACCAATTTGAATATTTTCATTGCCAAAATTTGGTTATAAATGAGACCATATATGCTGCAATGGGCTAAAGAGAAATTTTTGTAAAAAAATAATAACTTGGGGTATAGATGTCAGTTTTCAATGATCAAGCTATTGTTTTGAACCTAAAAAATAGATCTACAAATATTGTGCTTTGAGAAATAGCTAAATCGATGTATATGATGGTAACAAAATTAAAAGAAGTTTCAGCTCGCCTTTGTTGATTTGATTTCACATACATTTACTATTCTAGCCTACTATTTACTATTTCACATACTCCAAGGCTCTACAACTAGATAGCTTGGGGGGAGAACGAAATTAAGTTTGGTTTTAGGCAATCTTTGTGTTTTTGTATCAAAGTTAGCTTTTTTTTTGTTCTTATTTTCAATTCTGAAGCTCTGTTCAACGAGTTTTCTTCTTATTCTTCCTTTGATCTTTCAATATATGTTTATTTCATCTTTATACATGTTGTTTACTCTTATCATGACTAACTAATTTTTCTTTTGCTACGGTGAAAGGATAAAACTTTTAGTATAAATGTTATGACTAATTTAAATGAATTTTAATGTTAACGGTATTTACTTTCTTAATCAATTTAACCACTCTCCTTGTTAAGTGGGAGTCTTGATTAATAATCATCAATCATTGATACAAAAGCTACTTGATTCCCTCTGTAGAACATGACTATGTCGGCTATATTGGAATCTTGAGTTATTGTGCTCAAAGGTTAGTATAATAGATACTTAAACCCATTAGCAAGTGTTGGTGTTATAAGATCAATGAAAGCTAATATTAACTCATGCCTACCATATCTGGAATTAATTATTAAATTCCTCAATTGGGAACTCCTTTATGTATGGATCCCAGTTGAGTGGCAAGACGGGCTAAAATTAACCATAAATGATATACTAAAAGTGGATCTTTTAACCTTAGCTATTTTATTTGAATTTGAGTTTTAATCAACATTTATTCACACCTTGCATAAATACTTTCTTTGTTAAAAATTTGTAATTTGTATTTCTTAATTCACTTCCTTGTGGTTTGACACTCGGACTCCCAAGATTTTATTACTTGCAACAACATACACTTGGGTTATAATTTTTAAAATGTAGCAGCGTTAATGTGGTCGACCTTGATGTTGAACTCCTCTGGAACAAAATCCATGTGGTGCTCTTCCAGATTCACTTCATGAGATGGGTCAAGAACCCGATGATCTTTGTTATGGAAGCGCTTAGACTGGATGATGGTGAATCGTGCGAGGAGCGAAGGGCAGCAGCAAACAAGGATGGGTTTCCCAAATTGAATCATGTGAGGAGTGAAGGGCTACGGCAAGAGAGAAGCAGCAGTGGCAACTGCGGCGGCGACGAACAAGGAGTGAGCAGCAGTAGAGGCGACGACAAGTGAAGAGCAGGCAATAACAATGGAGAGGTATGAGGACAATGGCATCACCACTGGTGCCCTCGACGGGAACATCTTCAGAGTAAAAGGCGGCAAGGAAGGGGGAGGAGGTGGAGGAGGAAGAGAAATGAGAGAGAGGTCTGGTTCTAGGGCTCATCAATTAGCCCCAATTTGCCAGATTTTTTTGGGAAATAAATGATGAGACGGGTAGGTAGAGGAGATTAGGAGTATGCTTGGTATATTTAAAAGTTTAATGGTTTAGAATTGTTTATAGGAATAGTAAGAGGACTTAAATTGTTATTTTAAGATTTATTTGAGAATTAATTAATGTCACATCAATATTTTTCATCAAACTTAACCATGAATTTAAAGGAAAGTACTCAATTTGGACGTGTAATAAAAAAATAAAATACCTTACTAGGACAACTTGAATATAAAATATCAAATTAGGACAAAAAAATAAACTAGGGCACCCTAGTACATTTTACCCAATCAAAACGATAGAGCACAACTGTGGTAGAAGTACTTAATAATAACTTATTATTATCCATTAAAATTTAAAATTAGCATTATCTAGTCCAAAGTGAGGTTACTATCATTGGCATTTAATGATCAGAGAGAAGTCCCATTTCTTGTGTTGTACGAGTCACCATGCATTAATATAGCCAAGAAGCTTATTCAATTTTGGTGAGCTGATTTCTTTACCTTTCCACAATGAAAGCCATTAACTTGACTTGCAAAATTTCTGATCTTTCCAATCGTTTAGAATTCAAATCAATTTTTTTCATTGGGACGGATACTCGTTGAAAACCAGAAAACGAGTGGTGGAGAAACGGTCTACGAATGCAATCCTTGGAGCTTTTGCCTTAGTCACGGCCTAGACCAACCAAATTATCAGTTTGTGAGTTTTCAAAACGAATCAGCCTGATTTTCAGGGTTTAAAATTTCATTGGTCGGATCCGTGTCACGAAAAACCGGTTGCAAAGTGAGAACCTAAATTTTGGCTCAATTATAGCCTGGGTCACCTAAATTCTTTGTCTGTTACCTTCCGGCCTTAGGTTAACATCTTAGAAGTGTCGCCGAAATTCGAAACCCAGGAATCCAAGATGTAATTAGCACTCAACCTCAGGGAGATGGCTATAGTTCGTCCTACGTATATATCTTAGACAAAGTTAAGAACATTGATTTTTTTAAGAATATTATGTTGACGTGAATAAGTGACAGCGGTTTGAATTTTTGGACAATTATTCCAACAGAACTTATTTCCTGGCATCACCATGAAAATTTTCTTCGAGTTAAACAGAATTGTTAAAATATCGGGACATTAATTCGTATTTAATATATATTTTTCTAACATGCCAGATTGTAGATGTTGGAACGGAAAGAAAAGTGCATCCGTTGAAACTCTCAGCAACGGTGGTTACAAGTCGTATCATAGAGAGGAGTCCTAAGTCTTACGTAAGATATGAAAGTTTAGGTTATCGAATTAAAATTTCATTGAAAGAGATGAGGATCGTTTTTAGCTTTTCCTTTCATTTATCAAGTTATAGACTTATGAAGAATAACGAATTGAAGGGTAGAGATTTTTGTTCTACTTTGCAAACCGAATTTTGTAAATTTAAAAAATGGCAAACCTTTTTGCTTTGTTACAAATGATTACTTAACCTAAATTTTGTCTCATTAAAGTTACTAATTTCTAATATGGTTTTCTAATCTTGGTCTCTTTATCAATTTTACAGTAAAATATGATAGAATCTAAAGGGTAAAGGGCAACACCGGTCCCTAAATTTTCTTACACGTGCTCCTAGTATGCTAAAAGTTATAGATTTAACACTTTAACCACCGTTTTAACTTGACTTAACTTTTCATACTAAAAGTTATAGATTTAACACTTTAACCACCGTTTTAACTCGACTTAACACAATAATAATGTGATTTGCATTTGAAATGAAGACCAATCGATTTACATAAGTAATAAAGAAATAAAAATGCTATTAAATATTTCATATTTATTAGTTTTACTGTCCAACCATCCAGCATGCTTGCTGATTTTAATGAAAGTTGTGACGTTCTTATTTAAAAAAAAAAAAAAAAAGAAAGAAAGAAAACAGCAGCTGGTACATTTTAGAAGCGTGTAGTTTTTCAAGATAATAGTAAACTATGGTCGGTGATAAAAACTAATCATACATCATTTGTGTTGCTAGCCTACGTAGATGTAGAGTTAAAAACAAGATTAAAAAAGAAACATGAAGCAGCTGATCGCCAAGCATGATACAAGGTGATTCATGTCATGAAGACTGAAGAATTGAACACTTTTGAAAACCCAAATAGTATCAGTATGTAGAAGATAAATCTTATTTAGAAGTTACTTTTATTTTTCACTAACATGACAAAGCTATCTATAGTGACAAAGTTTAAAAGATAGCATACAAAAACAGAAAACAAAAAACCTTTGCCTCTTCCTGATCTGTATATTTTATTTATATCCTTAAGGAGGCCAAAGGAAAAGCAGAGAATATATAAATACACACCTGGACCGCTAGGACAAAGCTCCCCTACTCACTCAAAGACGTTTAAGCTTGAACTTGATTTGAATACTCTCTATTCATTCACGGTAAAGAGTTGGAGTTACGAATAGTTCGTTCTTCCTGGTAACAGTTAGCCCAGCCTTCTCTGTCATATCAAGCTCTTCAGGTTTCATTCCATTGGGGAGCTTCCAATCAAAATGGTAGAGCAGGTTTGAAAGAATAATCTCCACATTCATTATTCCAAAAGACAGGCCAGGGCAGATCCTTCTTCCAGCCCCAAATGGTACATACTCAAAGTGGTGCCCTTTGTAATCTATGGGACTCCCCAAGAACCTCTCTGGATAAAACTTTTCCGGTTCTTCCCAATAATTTGGGTCTCTCGCCATAGCCCTTGCATTTATAATCACTCTGGTCTTTGGAGGAAGGTTGAATCCACCCAATTCACACTCTTCTGTGCTTTCTCTTGGAATTACAATTGGAAGTGGGATGTGAACTCTTAGATCTTCTCTGATCAATGCCTTCAAGTATGTTAGTTCTTCCAGGCCCGCCTCATCAACCTTGCCCTTTTTTCCAAACACAGCTCTTACCTCTGCCTGTGCCTTTTCCATGATCCTTGGGTTTCTCATCAGCTCTGACATGGTCCATTCAACAGTTGAAGCAGAAGTGCCAGCTCCAGCAACAAATACATCCTGCAGTTGTTAGTTTAGTGATCAATATTACTTTACGATACAAATTTATTGAGGATTTGAATTTGGCATGTGATGAATCAGCAAGTCAGGAATAATGACTTACCATGACAACACCTTTGATATTGCCCATGGTGAGAGCAATTTCTGGATCACCCTTCTCCTGAACATCCAGCAGAATCTGAAGTAGATCCACCGCCTCTTGCTCATCACCACTTCCCTTCCCCTCCCGCTTTCTAGACCTATGTTCCTCTATAATTTCATTAAGAATATTGTCGATGTCATTAAGAATTTTCTCACATCGGGGTTTCATGCCAGTGAGCATGAAAAGAAACTTTTTGGAAGGGAAATGATCAGAAAGACTCATTCCTTCAGTCGCCTCTGTGGTCCTATGCACCACCTGAATGAAGTCATCACGAACCTGGCACTTCTCCCCAAATGCGGACTTCATAATGATCTGGATTGCAGCCGAGTATATAAACTTACTGAGATTCGTCACTGAGCCAGCCCCAGAAGCAATGGTTTGAACCATATCTGAGACCACCCTCTCCCTTATGGGTTCATACGACTGGATCCTCTTCTGGCTGAGGAGCTGAATGGTACAGAGCTTTCTCAACTGCCTCCAGCGATCCCCATATGGGGTACTGACAATATCTTGACCGTTGTAAGAAATGACATACTGTGACGGGAGAGAGGGTCTGTTTGCAAAGATTACGTCATGGGTTTTCATCACTTCTTGGGCAAGTTCGGGTGTAGAAACTACGACGGTGGACGCTTCGCCAAGCTGCAGGTGGAAGATAGGGCCATACTTCTTGGCCATGTCTCCCAGTATGTGATGAGGCAAAGAACCAGAAAGCTGGTGCAAGTTACCAATAATCGGGAGTTTAGGGGGTCCAGGCAGCAATTTTGGGGATAGTTTCCCGGCTCCAGATTTTCTCCGGCTTGCTTTCAGGATCATGGGAAGGAAGATAAGAAGGGCTAGAACCGTAGGGAAAATTGGGAAGGAAATATCCATGACGGAAAGTTTGAGAGCTTAAACTTAAAATTTTCCGGTGTTGTTTGGTTGGATTGGAGAGGCTACCACTCATTCTGCCATATATATACTTGTCCACCTGCCTACTTTTCTAATTAATCTTGAAATTTCGAAGCCCCAACCTTTGGGAAGGCAAACTCGTTTCCTTTTACGTATACACTGCTGTGTTACAATCTTGACTTGGTGTAATTTTTTGCGTAAATTGGTGACTGTAGCATCGCATGCAAAGTCAGAGTTGTTTCGTAAAGTAACGAATTGATTTTCACGTCGGTCTTGTCCAGTTTTGTAACAATCCTGTTTTCTGGACGTAAAAAAGGCTACTAGAAAATTTAACATCACCCGAACGAATGCGTTCATATTTGTTTATTTTCTTGCTTAAATCTGAAACCACAGTCCTTAAAATCACGTTAACCTACACGCGGTTCGACAACTGAAGAGGTAAACTGGAGAAACTAAAATTGCAATGATATTTAAGGCGCTCAACTGGATGGAGATATCACAAATATAGGGCGAATCAGTACATACTCTTGAAATTTAGCCGATATTACGCTTATCTCTTGAAGTATCAAATTTTACGGTTGCCCCCTTCTTTTCTAAACGATCTGTCACTAATTTTAAAATTTTTAATTTAAATTGTATGATAATTTTATTTTGTAAATCTAAATTATCTAATAATTTTTAATGGCAAGCAAATCAAATTATCAAATTTTATTCTTTGTAAATACAAGACAATCTTCTTTTTTAATTTAAAAATGTAACTTTTTACTAATGTTTTAGAGAAGATTGTTTATGTAGGGTCGAGTATATATGAGTAGGGTTGGTTCGGGTTTTTTGTGGAACCAAACTAACACAGAATAACCATGTTCAAACCTAACTCGAAAACCACGAACCAAAATGGACCAAAACCATAGGTATGGTTTTCAATTCTAACTCTCAGTTGTTTTTTATTTGCATCGTATATACTTATAACAAATATAAAATCCAATAAAATTTCATAAAAAACAACAGTTGAAGAGTAGAAATGACTAGACCCCTCAACATTTACTATATTAAGAAATATTTAGCAAAATTTACCACTATATCCAAGGTTCAATACATATTTAATTAGTATAATTTAGAAAAGTAGCACATTAAGTTAAAAAATTAATCAAGGATACAATCATCATATGTATTAATTTACAAACATACCTTGATAATATGTTTTGGAATAAATGAATATATGGGTACATATATAATATCATAAATCCTATAATATCATCAAATATATACTTTTGGTCCAGTTCCAACTTGGGTTAGTTTCACATAGAACCAAAACTAACAATAAAACCAATGGATTTTTAAGCAGTGGAACCAACCCATAAGTCACCTTCAATTTTCACCCACATCGAACCAACCTAATATGGGTAGTTGAGGGTGGGTTTTCATTCTACTCAACCTATGCACATCCTTATTAAATATCAAAAGTAACAAATAGATTTGTCAGGGTATAATAAGATGAAGCAAAAGAACAATATGTTCAGCAAGAGAACAGAAATCATCTGAAAAGGAACAGTTACTATGTACGTGGCAAGAAGAGATTAAAATAGTATAAAGAATGTACAAATTTGTCAAGGAACTGTAAAACGCATCAAAAGAACAACTAAATTCAATTAAAGAACAAGAACAATCAGACAAAGAACAACTTCAACATAGTGGCATTATCATAATTTATAAAAAATTGAGACACGCTATATAATAGGGAGTTACAACACAGCGGCATTATCATAATTTCTAAGAACTTAACATGTGGTGGCTTTTCAGTAAATAATAGGATATTTGAGTGTATGTCCTTTTGCTTGGATGCATGGTATGGGTGATTATGAGTTGGATAGAATCAAAACCCAACCCTACCACCCATATTGGATTGGTTTGAGGTCAATAAAAATTGATGAAGAATCACAGGTTAGCTCTACTACTGAAAAACTCATTGGTTCTTGAGTTTATTCCAATTTTACATAAAACCAACTCGAAGTGGAACTAAATCGAAAGCTATGTTTAAATATATTATAGGATTTATGATATCAAATATTTACCTATATAGTCATTTATAGCTGTATTATTGGGTTATTTTTTAAACTTAAAACATATGATGATTGTGTCCTAATAAATTTTATAACTTAATGTGCTACTCTTTTAAATTATACTAATTAAGTGTGTATTTAAATTTGGATGTCGTGGTGAATTATGCTAAATATTTCTTAATATGCTGAATGTTGATGATCTAGTTATTTTTTGTTCTTGAACTATTGTTCTAGATGAAATTTTTATTAACTTCGTAGCTATTGTAAGTATATGATGCAAACAAAAAGTAATAGAGAATGAGAGCCAGAAAACCTAGACCCATGGTTTTTACACCTCATATCCTATATGCGAAGTCTATGTAATTCTTGGTGTGTATATGTGACTCTGAGTTTTAAAGCTTGATCACTTAGTGTTCATTCTTTTCATAGAGGATAGCTCATGCGGTATGGACGAGTGTTCTATAGACTGGTTCTGAACTTAAATAATCACAAATGATATCAGAGCCAACCCAGTTCCATGACGGTATAGACCATACTTCTATTTCTATATGGGCCGAGATTTGATTCTATCTGTTTGTTCCATAAATGTTTCATATCCATCACTTATTGGGCTCATGATTCTGGATCTAATTGTGACCCAACATGGATGTTGGGCATATAAGTTAGGGGATTGTTACACTTCATATCCTGCAAGGGAATTTTATGTGATTTCTAATGTGTATATATTACTCTAAGTTTTAGAACTTGATCAACCAGCATTTACAATTTTCACAAAGAATAGTCCGTTCGGTATGGACATGTATTCTGTTTGCTAGTTCTAGACTTAAGTCATAATAGGTGCTATCAAAATATGAGAATAGTTCAAAATATGTTTTTGTGCCCTTCGGTATGGAACGAAAGAATTTTCTTATGTTGAGAGTCCATTTCAAAGTACCTAGTGCTTGTTCTTTTCATAAAAAAATAGCTCATGTGGTGGATGTTTCATGAATTGGTTCTAAACTTGGATAGTTACAACGGTTTTAGTTTTTTTTAGTTCTCAATTTGGTTGGATTTTTCTGCCATGACTATTTCGGATTAGTTGGGTTCGACCAAGAACCTGACCTGACCCAACCAATGCTCACTCTTAATGTTCAATAACTGCTTGACATGCTTGTCGTAGTTGTCCTATGTCACGTTGTTCCTATTCTCTTACTAAATTTAGTTTTTCATTTTATGCATATTACATTCCCTGACAAATCTACATGTTTCTTTTACAGTTTTATATTGCATATAATAGTTGTTCCTTGTTCGATGCTTCCTCTATTCTTACAGAATATAGTTGTTCATTTGTCTCATCTTCTTTATCTTTGCTAAATCTGCATATTCCTTTTTGCAAAATTTTAATGTTTTCTTTCACAAAACTTATTGTTCTCTACTGAGAAACTTATATTCCCTTCCACTTTTTATTGTTCCCTTAAATTTATCTTCTTATTCCATTATATTTTATTATTATTCATTATATATCTTACACTTGACATGTTTCCCTAACAAGTTCCTTAGACATATTTTTTATTATTCCCTCACATGTATATCTTCATGTTACTTTCTAGTTTCTGATAATCAAACTACCTAAAAAAAGAGTTGGACTAGACCTTCGATTGGTTAACTTAAGCAAATCAAGATTTTTGTAAGCCTGTAATTAAAGATAATGTCAGAGCACTAGAGTGTGTCTTCTGGGGATACCTTTAGACTGTCAAGTTAACTCCTCAAACAATAAGCAAAGTAGCTATAGGTTAGGGCATTATGGTGTGGGCACCTAGAATGTTTCTTGGAGATACGCCTTTATACATGTGAGTGCCAAATTGTGACCCTCTAGGAGTGTAACTAATGGGGGATTTTCCCTCTCATAGAAATTCTCTCCTAATACATACCTCCCATAATTAGGATTTGATACAAACTGATCTCTTGTACAAGCTGAATTCAAGTACTATGCTCTATCAGGTCAAGTCCAATATGTATTAGTTTCTTATTAGTTCTTTCTATTTACTTTTAAAAATAAAAAACGAATAAAAGGTTAGAAGAATAAAGGAGAAAAAAATAAAATGGGAACAAAGCAAAAAAACAAAAAAGGAAAAATAAAATGCTAAAAAATGGGAAAAAGGTAAAAATAAAAAATTAAAGAAGATATAAGAAAAGGAACTAGATAACGCATCATGTGCGCTTAATTGGGCTGCAGATGATGAGCCCGGCCCGGCTCAATCTTTCCCCGTTCTTGCAAAATCACATAATCATATATGGTTTGTTTTGACTACTGAAAAGTTAAAAAGGCAATTTAAGAGAACTCAACTGCATATAGAAGTGACAAAGTATATGGTTAATTACAATTATCCCCTGAGCTTTTAAATCCACACTTAGCCCATAATTTTTTAACAGTATCTACGATTGACTTTCAAAGTTCTAATTACTTTAGACTAGCTGCTAATTATCTTCCAGGAGTTTAAATTATCTAAAAAAATTTTGATACTTTAGGGAAAGGTGCTAGAAATATAAACAAGTTTTTTAAAGTCTATGGCTATGCATTTACAAATATTGCAAAGAAAATGAGTCAAATGGAGAAATTTAATTTTTCCTATAATTTTCAAAAAAAATACCACTTAAATTTACTAAACGATGGTTAATTTTAGTTTAAACTAAAATTTCAAAACTTGATGTCAAATAAAGTAATCAGTAGTGATCAGTGTACGTTTTTAAAACCAAGGGGTCACATAGTAATTAATTCTAAAATTCAGGGAAGAAGCTGTAATCATCCGAGAAATTATACTTCAGTCAAAGTCACAGTCAAAGTCGACTACACTTAACAATAATTTGTGAAGACAATATCATTTCCTGGTACACTTGCCTCGTGGCTCCATCTCCATCGTTAGAACTTTCTGCTGTCGATTGTCGAGTGAAACAGACTTCTCAATTTTATATTATTTATACATAAAATACTCATCTTTTACTATTCTCCTATACCATCTTATTACTAATTTCTAATCAAACTAATATTTTTTTTTTGTATTGGACAACGCCATGCTTTTTGGTTTGCCATGCCATGCTCCAGTACTTGTCCTTCTCGATTTCCAATATGGACCGGAACAACACTCTGGGACCCAAGAAATAAAAAAGGTTAATGACAGCTGCTTATAGCCAAGGCGTTTGGGTTAAACGAATTTGTGGTCCAAAGGGAAAATATAAATTGCCCTTGAGGTTTATTTGAAATTACACCTTGCCCCTTTCTATTTAAAAAATCTACACTTTACCCCCTTTTTTTTATACAATTTGACAACAACTTATGAAATCTTAATTTAGATATTACAGTAGCTATCTTCCAATAATTTAAATTTTTATTGTATTTTCTTTACAATTAATGAACATTTTAAATTATTAATTTTTTCTTTCTGTATTTCTTTTAGTTTTTAAAACAATATTTTTTTAAATGTCGATTAATTGTAAAAAAAAATACTATACAAATTGAAATTTCTTGAAGATCATAACCGTATAATCTAAATTAAGATTTCAAAAGTTATTATTGGACTGTATTAAAAATACAGGGGTAAAGTATATATTTTTTAAATAGAATAGGGCAAAATATAATTTCAGTTAAACCTTAGGGAGCAAATTTTAATGAACCCATCTTTAAATGTTATTCCACTTTTATCTTTAATGTCCACTTTCACTCTTACCCCTAACACAATTAAAACTTTTCCATTTTTACTTATTTCTGGACAAAAAACATTATAGTGGACAGAAAAATGTTATATCAACCCAAAATTGTAGAAAAAAATTCAATTTTGAGCTTGGAAACTTGTTCTCCCCCAAAACCCCTAAAATTATCTAATCTAACAATTTATCCACCATAAATGTTTTCCTTCCTCTTCTCCAAAACAGAATATGCACGACTCCCTCCTCCTCCCCCAAATCCTCTCCATCTTCTTCCCAAAAATCCATTCCTTCACAAACCCCTAAATCCTCTCCTCTGATGCCTCCACCCCCTACACTTCTACCCCTGAAAAGATCCTAGTCCGCCTTCCCCCTCCCCCCCCCCCCCACGAGTGTTCCTCCTTCTAAAAAACCTTCGAGTCTGCCGCTAGCACCCCAAACTCTACTGCCTTACATCTAGCTAGGGGTGAAAGTTCGAGTTAACGGGCTGAGTTCGCGTTAAAACCCGATTTTCACTGCTTGTCTTTAACACAAAAAAAATTCAACTTGTCCTGACCCTAATAGTACAAGCAAACCAAACCGATTCTAAACCAAAAATTTTTATGTTAGGGTCAAGTTCCTGATTCCATTTTCCTCCGCTCATGCTTCGTCCTTAATGCTCCCTTCCTCCATCTGTCTGTCGTTGTTCTTTGCGCTCATAACTTGATAACCACTTGTACTACATTGCCCCCAACTTTATAGCATTAAAAAAGTCACTGTGATGATAATAATAGTCAAAAAAGGGAGGCAAAAACTTAAAAACTGATAAAATGAGGCAAGAGATTGACTGCCAAGAGTGGGAGAGTGACAGTGAAGACGTGGAGAGAAAAGATGGCAACTAAGAGAATATAAAAGATGTCGAAGAAAGAGTTTAGGAGAACAGAGAACAAACAAAAACAATTGGAGTAAGAAGTATAAGGGTGCTAACTGAGTTGGGTTAGTTTAGGAGAAGTGGGCAGGGTCATAATGGAATAGAGGTTAGATGGGATAGGTTGTAGGGTAATAGGCTAGACTTGGTATAGGAAATGGTACCAAAATATATTTAAATTCGGTTATTTTGGATTATTTCAGGTAAACCTAACCCAACTCAATTTTAGATCTCTTGAAATCGGGTTAAATCTGGTTTTCCTAAATTAGTATTTTCCTACATTACAACCTAACCAAGACTTGAAATTTAGCGTGGTGTCCGGGTTCGGATTCGAGTTTCAGGTTGCATTTACACTCCTATCGTCAGCCGCTACTCATGACAGGCCTAAAAATGGAAACACCACCGCCAATGGGTCCCAATGGCTGCCCCACCGTGGTCCTAGTTTGGGCTATAAAGTTTGTTGAATGATTAGCGCTTCTACCCCAGAATTTTCTAAATCAACTCCGTTTTTAATTGACATTTCCGCACCCCTGGAATTTTCAAAAGAAGAGTTTTGAAAAATCTGAGGTTGACAATTCCCCTTAAATGATCGCCACAATTTGATTTCGAAGGTGTTGTCAAGAACCGCCTTGGATTCTGCCCTCATCGATCAGTAGGTTGTTTGACTATTGATTTTTTTAGGGAATTTAATGGTTTTGGATGAAACAACAAGATGGGAATAGTGGAGAGTGCGGAGTTTATTGCTGGGCGTGAGGTTTTGCTTTAGAGGAGAGGAAGGAGGATGGTTACTAGTTTGTTAGATAGTCAAATTTTAGGATTTTTAAGAGAATAAATTTCTAGAGATCAAAATTTAGATTTTTTCTATAATCTTGAACTGAAATGATATCTTTCCTTCCACCATAAATATTTTTTGTCCAAAATAAGGCAAAAATAGAACATTCTAATGACATTAGGGATGATAGTGGAATGTTTGAATCGAGTTAAGCACGAGAGTAGGACAAAGTGGATGCTAGGGATGAAGCTGGAATAATTTTCAAAGGTTGGGGGATAATTATAATTTGTCCTTTGAGGTTTAGATAAAATTACACGTTGTCTCTTTCTGTTTCAGAAATATACACTTTGCTCCCTGCCTTTTTAATACAGTCTGACAATAACTTTTGAAATCTTAATTTAGAGATTAAGGTAGTCATATTCCAGTAATTTCAATTTATATGATATTTTTTTATAGTTAATGGACATTTTAAATTATCATTTTCTTCTTTCAGTTTTTCATTCAGTTTTTAAAACAATATTTTTTAAATGACAATTAATTACAAAAAATAATATACAGATTGCAATTACTTAAAGATGACAACTGTATAATCTAAATTAAGATCTTAAAAGTTACTGTTGGACTGTATTAAAAATAGGAGATAAAGTGCATATTTTTTAAATAAAAGGGGTAAAATAAAATTTCACCTAAATTTTAGGGGATAAATTGTAATTAACCGAAAATTAGAAAAACAAACTTGACTTTTCTAAAAAAAGAAAAAAAAAAAGGTCCCTCTCACTCATGGAATTAAATACCGTTGTATACCGCTTACTGAGGGTAAGCATATGTAGTACTAATATTTTTATATTTTGTCATTTTATCGCTCAAAATATTGCTGTATACCATAACATTTAGTGGTACTTTGAATACCGCTCATCTTTTATATATACTTTATCAAAAAACTGCGGTATACTGCAAATACCACGATGTACCTAATGCGATATTTTATTTTTTGTGGGACATTTGTGAGACATCTTTTTTTATCATTTTACAACAAAGTATCAAAAACATATAAAATAATAAAATATAATTAATGCACATATTATAACATAAATATTTACTTTTATTTTTTGGTTACTTTTCTTGGTCAACATAAAAATTTATGTGATGGTAGTAGCTTTATATATAACATTTTTTATGTTTTTTTTGTATAAAAAATATCTTCTATCATATATATATATATGACAAATTATAATGAGAAAAATTAGAATACATATAAAATGTATAAAAGAAATTTTTATTTAATTTATTTCATCTTAAAATTATTCTAATATTTATTTTTTTTATGAAAATGGTAATGATATACTACGCAGTATACCTTAAAAATATTGGGTGCAATATACGTAGTGATAATGGTATTTAATACTTTGCTTCCACCTACACGCTTGAAGAGGTAGATGCCATGTGAAGCTTGTAAACGAAAACACAAATGGTACTCATCATCCTTGAACTAAGGCCCATGTTACGGATTCATCCTAAAACTAAAAAATATTATACCATTCATTTTCTAACTATGAAAATATTGCACTATTTTTCATGCCGTCAAATTTCCCATTAAAATAGACGGAAAAAAAATATGAAAAACAAGTTTTAACCCTAAAAAAATTTCCATTTGCTTTAGAAACCTCAAAACTTTTACATCTCACAATCAAACCACCTTCTCCATTGTAAATGAACGAATCTGTAAATAGCTAGTATTTTGTCTAGCCATTACTTACCTGCGATTCCATAACTCTCTGATAAATACATTATTTTCATATATTTTTGTCCTAATCTTCTTAGCTTTTGTTTTTATTTATTAGCTTTTATTTCTTTTTTGTTTTTTTTTTTGTCAAGAAGATTTCAAATAAAACTTTCCTTTGGGATTCAACCTGGTTTTTACTGCTAAACTACAAATTTATTTATTCTAATTTGTTAATGAGATTGGAATTATTTTTAGTGGTTTCGATGACCAACTACTCTTCAATGCCGATCGAGATGCATTGTAGTCTTTCATCTCTAAACTGTGTTTATGTAACTTGTCTTTCTCCTCTCTCCCCTTCCTCCTCTCTCTAGTCCCACTGTTGCTTACATTTCTGACTAGTAGAATCCCAAAATGTCAGAGCCCTTCAATACCGTTAACCAGATGCGTCTGACACAAAAACTCTCTGGCGTATTCTTTCTCCACCTTCCAATCGATGTCGTGCAAGAACACAGTTTAGAAATATTTTTTATTTTAGTCCTAAAGTATGAAAATGTATATATTTTCATTTTTTTTTATTTTCCCCATCCTCCCCAGTAAAATCCCCACCATCACCGACCAATTGTGCTTACCAATAGAACCCTGTCTGGCCTCCTCATCTAGTCCAACAACCATTGCTACAGTCATTCTTCAAATCCCCAAACAACTCGCATCTAGCACCGTTGCCACCTTCGGCCGTGGCACGATCATCGTCAAACCTATTCCTCTGGAGCAGTACATGGATTGCTGTCCGGTCTTTTTCCTTGGAGCCACGTCCGATCATTGTTAGATCTCTTCCTTGCTGCCAAAAAGGAAAAATTGAGATCTCTGATGCCGATGTCCAATTTTCTTCCTTGGAGCCGTGTCTGACGCCGATGTTTGATCTCCTGGTTAAAATCGAACACGGCCAATTGCGAGATGACTCATAGGTTTACTCTTGCATCGGTATTTGAATCAATGGCTTCAAATCACCGTTTGAATCAATGTTGAATCTTCATTTGAATTTGGTTTAAATCAGATTTGATCTTCAAGCCCACCTGCGTTTGAACCCGCCAGCGACCGCTCCTGCATCTACTTTCGGTGGGAAGAAGAAGAAAATCGTTGAAGGAAAACTATGGGTTCGGGTAAAATGGTTGAAAGAAAGTGGAGAAGGTAGTTTGATTCTAAAATGTAAAAGTTTTGAGGTTTCTAAGGCAAATGGAAAGTTTTTTTAGGGTTAAAACTTATTTTTCACATTTTTTCATCCATTTTAACAAAAAATTTGATGGCAGGACGAATAGTGCAACATTTTCATAGTTAGATGACTAATAGTATAACATTTTTTTATTTCAGGATGAATCCGCAACATGAGCCTTAGTTCAATGATGATGGGTGCCATTTACCCTAAACGAAAATATGTAAAGAAAGCTTGACGAATGGGGAGAAACGACGGGGAAAATTTTGGTTTGTCAAAAATAAAATTGGATGAAAAATTGGTGCGAAATGTGACTGGTTGACTAAGGAAGGGAAAAGATGATAATGACGATGATCATTAATTTCCAAAATTAGTAAAATTATAGGAGAATAATAAAATGGACATTTTGATACTAATAACATAAAATATTCATAATAATAAACATAAGATAAAATTAGAATTAGAAAAAGCTCCCAAGTAAATGAAGGAAATTTAGTGTCCAACTAATGAACATTAATTTTCAAAATATAAAATAAATAACAAAATTAAGGTGTATTTAGTTATCATTGTAAAACCAAGTAATGGTTTTCTTGATAAAAGATAGCTTTTTAAACATGTTGTGGAAAACTTGATTTGTTACAAACTCTCAGGATCAGATATTTAATTAACTTGAATAACAAGTAATTAAATATGCTAATTCACACTCAACACGTGACCAAAATTCTCTTTTTAGTAAAAGAAAAATGTGTAAGGTGACATGGGTGAAGAAAAGCCTCCAAAAGTTGTGTTTTCAATGTTATTTACACACTTCAACTGCCCTCAATTTATAGAGGTGAATTAATGTTAGGCTCACCTCCTAAGTGCTTGGCTTAGGCCAAGAAACAAAGAAAATGGTGAGAAAGAGCTAAGACTACTAATACAATGATGTGTGTGCAAGACTGGTAATTTTAAGGGCATAGTTGCACACAGAAATTGAGACTAGGGTGGAAAATGATAGAAATTAAAGTTGAGGGCTCAAATGCACATTTTAAGTAGTGGTGCAAATGAAATCAAAACATGGGAAGTGGAAGTTTCGGCCATGCAAGTTTTATGTGGACTAGTGTAATACTATGTCAAAATTTGTGGTAGACAACAATGATGAACATGTCACATCATGCCTGCCACTAATGGAAAGTATCATTACTTAGTTGGTTTAACTAGTACTTAAGCTAGTTACAATGGCCGGTTAGCACATGGGATTATTTGACTTTATGGCACTTTCGTCTTATGCTTGGCATTTAAAGCCATGAGTGGACTTAAGTGACAAGAAAACTTATGTTTTAATGGTGCATGTGTGACCGTGTGAACTTGAGGGCTCCATTGAGCCATGCAAAATAAGTGAAGGCCGAGATTGACATTTTGGTTAGATTAACACAATTTCTTGCACCCGAAATGCTTAAGTCATTTGGGTGTTTTCGTTTTCGGGCTTCCTTGCTTTCTCTTGACCGAGAGCTTGCTCATGAACTCCTTCCACCATTTGTCTTGAAATCAAGCAAGTCTTAGAAGCAATTAAGGGAAACAAGCTAGGAGACTTGGTTTCGGCACAACATCACTTGGAATCAAGCTTTGTTCATGAGAAATTGTGAAGAACCGAACCAAAACAAGCTAGGTTTGAGGTATTTCTTGTTATTTTCCTTGAATCCATGGTATTTCTTCCATGAACAAGGATATTGAGTGCTCAAATGATGTTAAGCTAGGTGAATTGAGCAAATGATATGTTGATGTGGAAACCTAGTCTTGGCCGAAAGGATTATTTGATAGAGTCGGTGTTCTTCATTGTTTAGATGGAAATTAATCCATGATTGATGCTTGTTAATGCCTATTTAATCTTGTGATAGGCTATTGTGAGTGAAGAACACCAACGTGTGGAAGTTAATGTTTGGCCGAATCCTTGAATGAGGTAAACTCATGATGTTCTTTTGATTACATGGTAAATGTGCCATGAATAAGGTTTAATGATGCCTAGATGGATGTATGTTGAGTTAATTTAATGAGGAACATCAATGTGTGGAAATGGGAATTGGGCCGAGAGCATGAATTATAGTCATTTAGTGTTCTTCATGGAATATATGGTAATGAAACCATGAATAAAAGTTGTTGATGCCTAATTGTTGTTATGGTAGGCTAATTGAGTGAAGAACACTTGGACATTTAAAGTTGGTGCCTTGGCCGGAAGCATTTGAGGTAGGGTTCACTAACACTTGATTATGCTTGGTGAATTACCATGGTTCAAGTGTTTAGAGTGGCTAAGTGATGGTTAAAATTTGCCAAATGACCTTAGTTGCTTGATGGGCTATTGAGAATACATTCAGTTTACTTGTTGATTAGCTAATTAACTAATGTACATGTACTAGAAATGCTAGCAAGTGTGGCCTAATTGCTTGGCATTTTGGAGCTCTAAGTGGAAGTGGAATGTTTGATGGTGTTTTGTGTGCAAAGTGCACATGGGTACATGTATGGTTTATTTGGCCGAGAGCAGTATGTGGAGTGTGTGTGTGTTCTGGTGTGCTTGGGTGTTTTCCTTGTGCTTGCTAACCCAATTTATGATATTGTGGATTATGTGCCATAGATAGTTATCATGTATATGTATATGCTTGGTTTTCCTTGTCTTTGTGTTTGTTTTGCAGGTTGAGCTAAGCTAATGGGAGGTTAAGCTTTGAGTGAATACTCAGCTTAACTAAATAGACTCATATTTGAGTTGTATATTAAAGTGAATCCTACTGAGTTTATACTCACTACCCATCCTATTTGTTTCAGGAAAGGACATACGGCCTGATTAGTGCTAACTTGCTTTGTGCTTATGCTTTGTACTAGCTTGCTTATTTCCCAAGGTATGTGCCAATGTGTGCTTGGCCTATTGAAATTAGTTCATTACAAGTCTTATATCTTAATGGCCGAGACTTATGGATTAAGTTTGCAAGCTGTAGTGTGTGGGGAACTTGTCTAGGAAGGCATTATGGATACTTGGACTTTGGCTCTGATCATAGTGTTTGCATTCATGACAATGAATCAGGCAATTGGGTTGGTGTTGCAGTGTGTACTTCTATATGGGATCCTGAAGGTCCTTTTTGACCATTAATGGTCTCGGTTTGTATATAAACTTGGCATGGACAACTTACGGGTGCATGGCATATAGCCATGTTAGATGCTAGGTAGACTACCTTTTGAGTGTACATATATGTGGTCTTGATGCCTAGGCTGGTGTTGGCTTTGTTGGACTTGTATGCCAAGTTATGTATGGACTTATGGATGGTTTTGCGCTTGTGTATATATGATGAATGCTATGGGCCAAGGTTTGGCACCTTTAAGTATGATTATGGACTTATGCTTGAGCATGTTTATGTGAACCTCCATGTATACCTACGTTGGCCGAGAAGAACATGCATATTAACTTGTGATTTTAAAGTCAAAACCAATAATGTGGCTTCTTGGTTGTCATATAGATAGCACACTTGAATGCACACCTTATGCACTTAAAACCTCATTAAGTGTTGCCTTGCTTATTATGCAAGTAATCAGTTAAAACCTTGCTTGTTGTGCAAGTTAGTGGTATTGGGCCTTGCCTCTGCTACAAGTAATTGTTGGACCTGTTTTAAAGCCACCTGGGCCACCTCCCAGGCCTCTCAACTTAAAAAAATAAGACTTAATATTGTCATAGCTTGCTTGGCCGAATTAGAAAGAGTTAGATTTTGAGTTGGGCTTGTGAGTTACATTATAAACTTATAGGCCAGGGTCTGAGTGAGGTGTGACAATTGATACTTCTAGAATATCATAATCCTTTATAAAAGAATCATAACTCTCAATGGCGAATCAAGAACATTTTTAAAGTAGGGTCCATGTATAAGCTTAAATTGATCATCAAATTTGAATTAAGCAAAAAATAAAATTTAAACTATAACAAAACTATCTAAAGAAAATATATTTGGTATACATAAAAACAAATATTATATTTAATAACCTTTAATTTTAATATGAAGTAAGTTGTTAAGTTTTATTAATTTTCAAAATAAAGCACTTCTATAGCCACTGAATATATATGTTTTGCATTTAACTTTAAATTGAATAGAGCTTTAAAATTTTTTAGAAATGCTAAAAATGAATTTTGAAAGAGAAATATTACTGTTACTTTTACAGGTAGAACATTAGATATTTAATTTATTTTTCAAAAAATTAAATGGCAGTCTTCTGCTTTTTAAGATGGATTGCCTATAAATATATCAATTATTATTTTTTAGAGTAAAATAATCTAAATATAGAAGAGTTTATAATTTCACACTAAAAACAAGTAGGGAATAACATATTTCTTTAATGGCATTGGCATTTCTATTAGGGATTAATATGACTCTTTTGAAACTTATGATCTTAATTTAATTTGTGAAGTTCAATAACTATAGGCTGGCTCATTATTTGAGAGCTAACTAAACCAATTAAGTAAACTAAAAGAGTTAAAATTGCATTTAGCTGTAATTTTAAGGCAAGAAAGAAGAATGGCAATATATATATTCAACATTTTTTTTTTGTGATGATGTTATATATTTGAGTTTTTTACTTCTAGAATTTTATTTGGAATAATAAGGTCCAATACAAAATTAAAGTAGGGTCCACACTTAATTTTACAAACCTTTTATTTACATTTTGTAAAAAAAGTAGTTTTCGTGGACACCACTTTTATACATATAAATCTGCCTATGATAACTCTGCATAAAATGTTGCACTAGATCATCAAAGGGTGTCCTTATCCACCAATAACTTTTTCCCTTGAAATAAGGCTATAATCACTTTTAGAAGTGATATGTTGGTTCATCCATTAAGTCATAACCTTTCTAAGGTTGTGTCTTATTAAATAAAAGTCCTAAACACCTCCTAAAGATTGTGTTACTTCACCTCCCCTCATGTTATTTCACTATTTAGGATAGTTATAGTGCATAACGACCTCCCTAAGGGTCATCTATGTCAGGATGAACATGTTCTTTCATCTAAAAGTTATATTTCTTTATAATGTGAGCAGTTATAAGGTAGTTATTAAACAATTATCTCATATGTTAAGGTGTACATATACACGCCACATAATCGCTAAAGAACACATTCTATTGATTTCATGGCGATAATGTATCACACACATGTACCACATCATCCTAATTACCTAACTACCTTCTAGCTAGTGTTAAAAACAGGGCTCTTAGTTCGTGTGATAATACCAACAAATGGTGTGACCGTATCATTACAACAAGCAATAAAAAGTGTGTTGTTATAACGTAGCATAACCACACCAACTTATGATGTGGCGGCATAAAATGTAGTGTGACCACACTAGCCAGTGGTGTGACAGCATCGAGGTAAATGTGTGTTGTTGTAACATGGTACAGCCACACCAACTTGTGGTGTGACAACATCAAATGTGGTGCAATCATACCAACAAATGGTGAAAAAAGTATGTCTTAATGCATTTATGAAATTTAGTAATCACTTTTGCTAACTAAATTTTAACAATAAGTGTCATAAAGACACCTATTAACATAACCATTTATTTCAAACACCTCAATCCAGTCGTTAAGGCGTGAGGGACACCTGATAAAAGTTGAGGATTTAAACCCCACCTTCGCCACTTTCCCCTTAAATGTTGCATACGTTAGTTCAGTGGTCTTCCAGGTTCAGAAAAAACAAACAAACATCCCTTCCCCCTTATATATATATATATATATATATATATATATATATATATATATATATATATATAAGTTGAGTTTGATCCCTAGAAAAAGATTCCCGCCCCGTACGTTTTGCTAATAAAGTTGTAAATTGGTTTTTAGTTCGATGTTTAATTTTTTGGGTAAATTAAAAAATCCTCCCTACTGCACTTTAGCAGTTGTAACCCAAGTATAGGTTGTCGCAAGAAATAAAATCTCGGGAGTCCGAGTGTCGAACCACAGGGAAGTAAATTAAAAAATACAAATTACATATATTTAATAAGGAAAGATATTGGTGCAAGGTGTGAACAGGTGTTGATAAAAAAACTCAAATTCTAATAAATAGCTAAGATTAGGGGATCTACTTTTAGTATATCAGTTATTATTAATTTTAGCCTACCTTACTACTCAATTGGAATCCACACATAAAGGAGGTTCCAACCAGGGAATTTAGTTAGTATTAACTTTCATTGATCTTAAAACGCCGACACTTGCTAATGGGTTCAAGTATCCATCATACTAACCTTTATTGACAATAACTCAAGATTTCAATATAGTCGGCAAGCCATGTTTTATAGAGGGAATCAAGCAGCTTTTGTGCCAATGATTTGACTATGATGAATCAAGACTTCTACTTAACAAGGAAGGAAGTTAAATAGATTAAAGAAGAAAATACCGTTAATGTTGTGATCCATTCAAATCAATCATAACCTCTATACCAAAAGTTTCACCCTTTCACCTTAGCAAAAAGAAGATTAGTTAGACATAATAAAAGTAAACAACATGTAGAAAGATGAAATAAATATATATTAAAAGATCAAGAACGAAGAAGAAGAAGAACGAGAAAACACTTGGACAGAGCTTCGGTATTGAAAACTAGAACAAGAACAAAAGAAGAAAAAGCTAAAGAAGAAACAAGAACATGAAAATGGCCTAAGAAAATGGCATAAGAAAATGACATCCTTTACCCTCCCCCCAAGGTGCTATTTATAAAGTTTTGGGGTAGGTGAAATGATAAAATGTAGGTAAATACAAATCAACAATGGCAGGCCACAACTTCTTTTAATTTTTCAGCCATTATAGACATCAGATCAGCTCTTCCTCAAAGCATAGAAGTTGTAGATCTCCTCTTTAGCTTCGAATCGATAGCTTGCTCATTCAAATTGGACATCTGTAGCTCAAGTTATGTTTTTTCTACCAAAACTACTCTTTAGCACACGAAATACTGAAGGGTCTCATCTATAATCAGATTTCGACAATGAAAATGATCAAACTAGCTTGCGGAATGAAGCAGAGTTGAAGATCTATGTGTTGGCTTTCAGATGAATTTGGAATCACTCAGTTCCGATGACTACAGCTCCAGATATGATTTTTTCTCGTGAAGAGCCGCCAAGTGATGATTTTTACCTACATAAAAAATAATTATTTAATATATATTTTTTTATATTAATGAATAGTAAACCACGTATGTACAGTAAATACGCGTATAAACAGTAAGTCAGTGAATAGTAAAAATGCGTGTGAATAGTAAAGATGCGTGAATAGTAACCCGGTGGAAAAATGCTCAGAATATAGAAATTAATCATACTCAAAGTGTATAATGATGATTTAAACCCTTAATAATAATACACTTATGAGTATTCATCACTCCCTGTGGTTTGATCTAACCTACAAATTTCCCATACTTCTTTTATAGTATCTAACAACAACTTCTGAAACCCTAAATTAAACTATTTGGTAACCATGCTCTAGTAATTTCAAGATTTTTTATTTTTTTTTATAGCTAACCAACCTTTAAAAAATATTTATATGCATTTACAAAAAGGAAAAATTAATAATTTAAAATATCTATTAACTATAAAAAAACATTAAAGATATTGATATTACTGGAAAAAAACTATCGTATAATTTGAATTATAGTTTCAGAAGTTGTTATCGGACAGTATAAAAGAACTAGAGGGGCAAAGTGAAGGTTTTCCAAAATAAATGAGGCAAATTGTAGGTTAGGGTAAACATCATGGGTAATTATAACTTTCCTTAATTTTTCAATTAAGGCACTGATTTTCAAAAATTAGAATTAAATTACTGCTTTTATTTTTCCGACGTCAAAATGCTACTAGCAAGGCATTACCATTATCACAGTGAATGCTTCAATTTTGTTTATTTTCCCAGCAAAGCTGAAAATAGACTCAAGTCTTTAAAATCATATAAACCGGCATGTAGTTTTACCTAAGTTATATAATCCTTCTATATTGGGTTGCTGCTTCTGCTCTTGTACTCTCAATTTTGCTCTCAATTGTCATTTTTACTCTCATTTTAACAACATTTTTTAATATTTAAATTTGAAAAGTGATGTTTTCCTACCGTTTGATTTTACTCTTTGCTTCAACTTTCAAAACATTTTGTGTAACTTAAGGTTTGACTAGTGAAAAGTTAGATAAATAAAAGAAATAAATAGAATTACTGAACTGCATACAAACTAGAAAGGTGATCATAAAGTATAGAATTACCTACACTTATTATTTAATTTTAGTTGAAACTACATTTATCTATACAGTTTCAAAATTCGAGAAAGAGTATTTTTCATCTCAAAAGTTTTCAACTTTTCTAAAGTTAGTCATAGAACTCTTCGGTTTGCTAGACAAGTGTTTAAACGTTAAAATTGTTGAATCTATTAGTCCAAAAAACTTGTGAAATTTTATTTGATTGACAAAAATATTGATATGGTACTTAGCACCGTTTATTTCAGTGATCAAATTGATACTTGTCAAACCTTGGTTACTTATTTAAAATTCTATCAAAATTTATTGGTCACTTTGTGATTTTCAACAAAAATAAGGACTAAATTGAAACTCTTAAAAAAATTTGGGATCGAATTGTAATTTCTCAAAAGGGCCAAACTATACATTTGGCCCCTGAACTTATCCAACTCGCGCAAGTTTGTCCCAACTCAATACCCAGTATATATAAGTCCCTAAACTTTGAAAAACTATCTAAGTTAGTCCATCAGCTCAAATATGTTAATGGAAAAATTACAAAAGCCCTCTTGATCTCTTTTATTCTGGCGGAAGAAGTACTCTTAGTATAAAATCATTCAAACAAACTTTCTCCTCCACCTAGAGGTGAAAATTCAAGTTGTAGGGTCGGGTTTGGATTGAAACCCAAGTTTTACAACATGCCACTAACCTAAATAGCCATAACCCTAACTCGATCCTATTTTAGTCATAACTCGAATCTAACCCTATTGAAGCATGATTAAAGTCAAGTTGACTTGACATTTCTAAGACGTCAAGAGAAAGTTTAATCCCGCTCTATTTCTTGCTTACTAAATTAAAATAATTAAAAATCCCTACAAATCCTCCATGTCATAATTTTATTGCAGTGGAATAAATAAGTGTGACATTCATACTTCATCATCTAATCAAGTACTACATAAAAATTTCTACTAAGATTTTTGTATAATTAACATTTTTCACCTCAGCTTATTAAGTGCTAAATTGAAGTCACACACTTGTCAACGAACGGTTATTAAGAAGAGAACATTGAATTATAAAGGAGTCAAGTGCCTTTAAACCTTGAGAAAACCATCTATGAACATGGTTGGATTGTGTGCCGCACTTAGGTCAAGATGTCAAATGAATGGAGTTACTAATGTATTGAATTAGAATAAAAATAATAAACTAGATGGAGCCAGTATAGAACAACAAAAAAAGACAAAGGGCAAGCGATGAAATTTGTATACTTGCTCTGAAATCTCAACTCCTCGTGCTCTCCTCATTAACTCCAATTTCCATTTTCATGATGGAGGAGATAGCTTATTTGAATGATTTTAAACTAAGAATGGTTTTTGAGAAGACTAAAAGAAATAGTAAGGGATATTATAATTTTATTTTTCCTTCAACATTTTATGGGTGATGGACTAACTCGCATAGTTTTTTAGAGTTCTAGGGCTAATATTTACCAAGTACTGAGTTGGGGACCAACTTGTAGGAGTTGGATAAGTTTGGGGGCTAAATGTATAGTTTCACCTATTGGAAAATGAAGCAAATTGGAGCTCCACATAATGGGGTGTGACTCTATTATTTAAAATATTAAAAGCTATATGACCCAACTCAATGAATTAGTTAAAAAAAAATTGCTAAATTGGAGTGGCATTAATTGGAGTTTCAACAAAACAAAAATCATTGTGCATATTCTCGCAAAATAGTGGATGAAGATTTTTACCTTGCGTCTGATGCAAATATACTTGTTTTTTTATCTTTGATAAACAAGCCTATGAATTTTCATTTGTGAGATATGGCACTTTTGGTCCCTGAACTCGGATGATCTAGACAATTTACCCCTTAAACTATGACCTCGTCCAACTCACCCCTAAACTTGCAAAAATGGTGCGCTTTATCCCTTATGGCCCTTGTGCTCATCTTGTGATGGGGGGGAAACAAATGCTGCTTCACACCTTCTCTTTCTACACCCTCGGCCCTTCAACGATGATCTCTTTTCCCTCATTGACTCTAATCACCTTGCCCTCTCCTTCCTCTCCCCCCTCCTCCTACCCCACCGTGTCCTTAACTCTCTCATCAACCACATCCGTCTCCGTCTCCAATCCTTTCTTGCCTTATATAAAAGTTATGGCTGGCAAAAATTCAGCTCTTGCCTCATATAAAAGATAGGCAAAAATAATGAATAAACCAGTAACATTTTGGACCCAGCTCGAATTGGCCACAAATGTTTTTCTTTGGCCGAATAAACCACTAATGTTTTTCAAAATAACCAAATAAACCACTAATGTTATCAAATAGGCTAATTTACCCACTCGGCTCTTGAAATATTACAAAACTCCTTCATTAACTTTTTAAAATTAACAAAATAGCTTTACTTGGTTTAAAATAATTCAAATGGGCTACCTTCACCATTTATAAACTTTCATAACCACCTTCCACAATTATATATTTTCAGGCACATTCTATTCATTGCCACTTCTTGCTCCTTTAAAGTGTATCATCCCCGTTGCCTAAGACGGGATGCCTCCTGCCCCACACTGTCACTCCCGAATGATGTCTCGCTCATATTAATGCTTAACTTAATATTATAGTGCAATTTAAGGCAAAGTAAGAGGAAGAACATCGTGGCTACTATCAGTAAGTTCAGGAGGATCATAATTGCTATCTACAAATGGAGTCCAAAAATCAATGTCGACTTCAAGAAGATGGTTCAAATGTTATATTAATAAACTTCAAAGGTGCTAGGAGTAGAAGTATAAAATGTATGGACTAAACTTGATATTTTACGCTAAGATTCCATTAGAATTAACGGTAAAAATTAAAAGAGTGACCGATTTGGGCCAACTCAGAAATGTCATTAGTTTATTTGATAAAAAAAAACATTAGTAGGTGAATCAGGCCAACACAAAAACATTAGTAGTTTATTTTTTATTTTTGCCTAAAAGATATCCCTTCTTAATTTGTAGCCAAAGAAATAGTTTAGATAAGATAAGGAGAAGCAATAAGTAGATTAAGTAATTCAACATCCATTATATGAGATAGGACACTGTGCACCTAGCCGTATAAACATCACTAATGTTAGTTTCACACGGTCAAAGAGTTTAGTGTTGGTTCTTTTTAACTTAAGTCAATTAAATTCAAAATGGCTTATTTTTATTCTTATGTCTTTTTTACCCGAAACTAATTTTAAAAGTCAATATTATGTAGATATAATAATTCATTGAAAATAATTTTTTTTTAATCTTACTAATTTTTTTTATGAATTTTTCTAGTTTGAGGCATTAAAAAGGAAAAATTCATAAAAATGTAACAACATCATGAAAATTTACTTTCAATTGGATTATTGTATCTACATAATATTAACTTTCAGATGAAATAAGTTTCAAGCAAAAATGATGTAAAAGTAAAAATAAGCTAATTAACTTAAGTTAAAACGAAGTGATTTTAATCCTTAAATATGCTTTTGGTTAAATAAGATATAGGTGCAAGAATCATGGAATTAACGGGGAAACCAGATTTTATACATATCCCATCCAAAAAATACTCCACGATTGTAGAACCCTAAAAGCTACATCACCTCATTATCTCTTTGAACTCTCTCTCCCCTCCATTCTCTCAAACACTTTATAAACCACCGATCACCCTATTTTTTTTCTTCTCTAGAACGAGAAGTACCATTGATTTGAAACCAAACAATAAAGGGCCAAAACCATACAAGGGAGGGGAGTTGGGTATGGTCAGAGATTTTGGTTTGTGCGATAGAAGATGCGATTTAATGGAAGTAAATCCAATCGAAATGTGGGATTCACAAAAAAACAACATATAAGATTTTTGTTCTTTGTCGCAAAATAACATGAGATTTTGAAGAACTAATTTGAAATTTGAGATTTATGTTCTAGATTGAAATTTTATATGTTTAATTGTGGTTTTTTATGTATGTATGCTTATGGTTTTTATATGTATGTTCTAGATTTGCAAATAACATACTTATACATATGCATGGTTCTGGGTTTTTAATATATGCTTATGATTTTATGAAGAACACAAATATCTATGTATGTTTCTGATTTTTTTGTAAACAATATAGATATGCTTGTATGCTTCTGGATTTTCTGTATAGATATGTTTGTATGCTTCTAGGTTTGTACAAAATTATTTGCTATTATTTGTGTGTGTGACACACACACAAACACACACATAACTATTGTATAAAGCTGGAAATGAATTGTATAAAATTGGGGTAACAGTATATAGTGTGGAGTTTTGAAAGTATAAAATTTGATTTAGGAAACTAGGTTGCTATTGTGTAAAACTGCTCTATTATTATATGGAACTGAGTTCATATATGTATGAAACTATGTTTCTAGTATATGGGTTTTGAGTTTTGATAGTATATGAGACTGCAAATGAATTGTATGAAATTGAGATTTATTTGTATGGTGTTATGAATCATTTGCGTGGAACTGAGTAAATTTTTTGAAATATAGTATTTAGATACAATAATAAAACGTGAGAATGCACCCAACACTTCAATTAGTGAGAAAATATAGCCAAATAGTACAAAACTAAGATAATATTGTAAAAGTGTGTAGTTATCTCTACACCAAATTGTAATGTTGATGTATGAAGCTAAATTCCTTTTGATTGAAACTGATTTCTTATTATATGAATTTGTATTTCTATTTTATGAAATTAGGTTCTTATTGTATCAAATTGAAATGTTAATATACAAAATTAGAAATCTATATAACAAAAAGGGTTTATTATCAAACAAAATTGAGTTAATGTTATGCAAGATGAGTTTTATTACACGAAACTGAATTTCCTCCATAAAATCTAACAAAAACTCTCCAAATAAGAAAATAAAATTTTAATACCTTAAACTAATAGCTAATTGTACAAAATTGATATTCAAATATAAGCAACTCTCTGAACACGTTTGATTATACAAAAAAAAATGAATAAACTCATTTTTAAATAACTACCATATTTATTATATTAACTTAATCAATTTTATTAAGATTATCTATTCAAATGGAATCAAATTCAAAAAAATTTCAGATTAAAATTTGAGTAAGGTAAATGCATCTCAAAAAGCCAAGTTTTGAAATACACCTAGGTGTACAAGCACCACTTAACTTCTGTTAAAAAAAGCGTTAAAAAGCAGAAGATAAAATAGGAGAGACGAAATTGCTGGGAGAAAAATAAAAAAAGAAGATATGAAATCAAGAACCAGACAAATACAAAATTTCCTTAATTATCCCATTTAAATTGATTCATGCCTTATTAAAAAGTCTCCCTTCCCCAGCAGTAGTGGGGCTCTAATATTATATTATTTCCTCCGATTGATGTGTATCTTACCAACAGTCTTAGCAGACAAGCCTCCTTCCCTCTGCTTTGAATTTTTTTTTTTTGTTCTCTCCATTGGCAAATGCTCATCGCCATCCTACTCTCTCCTCTGGAGTTTGCCTCCACCATGGCTCCTGAACTATAACCATCCTTTCTTCCTTCCCTCTCTCTAGATCTTCTAATTGCTTCTCGAGATTTGTTTTTTTTTCCATTTCATCCTTATTCGTTTTTTTTTGTATTAGTAATTTTTTTTGGTATTTTGCACATTTAGCCCCCATCTTTTTTGACACCCCTTGGCTCTTCATAATAGAGGGATTGGTTTAGCACTAGTTTGAAATTTAAGATATATGTCTGAGATTGAAGTTTTATATGTTTTATTGTGATTTTTTGTCTATGTATGCTTCTAAATTTTGTTTGTATGTTACAGGTTTATAAAGAGTACAAATATATATGTATGCTTCTGAGACTTATATGTATGTTCTAGGTTTATGAAGTACATAGAAATATATTTGTATGCTTCTGGGTTTATATGTATGTTTCTAGATTTCACTTTTAAAAAGCACGAATATATATGTATGCTTTTGGTTTTATATGTATGTTTCTAGACTTTTTATGATGTATGCTTCTGGATTTTTTTTTGTGAAGATTGTAGATTTGTATGTATGTGTGTGTGTGTGTGTGCACGCGCGCGCGCGCATATGTGTGTGTGTGTTCCTATTGTATGAAACTGAAAATGATTGGTATGAAACGGGGTTGTTATTTTGTAAAACTGTATTATTATTATATAAAACTATGTTCATATACATATTAAATTGTGTTTCTACTGCATGAATTTTGAGTTTTTATAGTGTGTGAAACTAGAAATAGATTGTGTAAAACTAAGATATATTTACATGAAACTACGAACTATATGTGTGGAATTGAGTACATTTTTTAAATAATTATCATATTTATCATATTATTTTTATTTGTTTCATTAAGATTATTTTTTCAAATGAATTCAAAGTACAAAAATTTTCATAATTGAAAATCTGAATAAATTTAAGGTATTCCATAATTATCCTAATCAAATATGACTATTCTAACAAACAAAAGTTATCATTTATACTTAAAACTAACGGACCCCTAACAGTGTCAAGTTGGTGCTCATACACACAGGTGCACAATCTCAAGCCTCTTTCAAAAAAGAAATTTTGAAAAACTTGATTGCCATAATCAAAAAATTTGAAAGGAGTAAATATATCTCATAGTTATCCAATTAAACCTTTAGTCCTAATAGACAAGATTTTCTAGTTTTATTCAAAGAAAACAGAACCTCTCTCCCTAACGGCACCAACCAGGTCTACAAGCACCTCGGTGCATCTCAGATTCCTCGCTCTTTCACATCTATCATACATATGTTTACACGTACATCTGTGTGTGCTTACGTGAACATTGATGGGTGATTTACAAAATTTCATGCCTTATTCACCTAAATTAAAGTCTGAATAATATGATCTAACTAACAGTTTGCCTGTTTACTTTAAGAGATTTTCTGAACAAACTAATTAATGTTTGGAGGTAATCTTTATATGCTAAGATATGTAGGGTTGCTCTCACTATTGCCTTTATATATATAATAGAGAAACTCGCAAATTTTCCAAGGAAAAGAAAGGAGTTGCAAGCAGCTGGTCTGTGAGATCGCAGATGATGTACTCATTAATCAGCAAACGGGTGTATAGTGTGCCATCCTTTTGGTACGTTTTCCTCGATCTCTCTCCCTTGGTATGCCTGCTCTAGATTCAATTAGCATACGAAATTGGAGTTAAGTATAGCTCTTTCTTCCTCCTAACAACAATCCCAAACATCTCTGTCATGTCAAGGTCTTCAGGCCTCATTCCATTGGGGAGCTTCCAGTCAAAATGGTAAAGCAACTCCGCTAGAAGTAGCTCTACATTGGCTATTCCAAAAGGCATGCCAGGACATATCCTTCTTCCAGCCCCAAATGGTATGAACTCGAAGTGGTTCCCCTTGTAATCTACTGGAGTCTCCAGGAACCTCTCTGGACAAAACTTTTCTGGTTCGTTCCAGTGATTTGGATCCCTCCCAATAGCCCATGCGTTTACAATCACTTGGGTCTTGGCAGGAATGCAGAATCCACTCACGTCACACTCGTCTATACTTTCTCTTGGAACTAGAAGAGCAAGTGGTGGGTGGATTCTAAGAGTCTCTTTGATCACGGACTTCATGTATTTTAGTTCCTGCAACCTTGCCTCTTCAACTTTCCCCTTTTTGCCAAACACAGCTCTTACCTCTGCTTGTGCCTTTTCCATGGTGATTGGGTTTCTCAGCATTTCTGACATGGCCCATTCAACTGTTGTAGAAGAAGTGTCACCTCCGGCCACAAATATGTCCTACAAAATACAACGATTGATCAATACTGCTTTACAATGATAGGTTACTTCATTATGTTTGTTGAGGCCTCAATCGTTCACATGTGAAAATGATCAAGTACAATAATAACTGACCTGGATAACACCTTTGATATTATTTGCTGTGAGAGGGAATTGTAGGTCACCCCTGTCCTGAATATCTAAAAGAACCTGCACTAGATCTTCTGCTTCTTGCTGATCACCAATTCCCTTGCCCTCCCTCTTTCCGGACCTATGTTCCTTTATGATGTCATTGAGAATCTTATCCACTTCCTTGTGAACTTTCTCACATCTATATTTCCTGGCAGTGAGCACAAAAAGAGACCTTCTAGAAGGGAAAACATCAGCAAGAGACAGTCCTCCAGTCAACTCTGTACTTTTCTTCACCACCTGAATGAACTCTTCCTGGTACTGGCACTTCTCCCCAAATGCTGCCTTCAGAGTGATCCCAATTGTAGCTGAATATATCAGCTTACTCAGGTTCACCGGTGAATCTGCCCGAGAAGCAATGGTTTGAACCATATCTGAGACCACCCTCTCTCTTATGGACCCAAAAGACTGAACCCTTTTGACGCTGAGGAGCTCAACTATGCAAATCTTTCTCAGTTGCCTCCAGTACTCCCCATAAGGAGCACAAGCAATGTCTTCACAGTTGTAAGAAATGATGCCTTGTGATGGGATAAAGGGTCTGCTTGAAAAGATTATATCATGAGTTTTCATCACTTCTTTGGCAATTTCTGGTGATGAGACTATGATGGTCGAGACTTCACCAAGTTGCATGTGCATAAGAGGGCCATACTTTTTGGCCAAGTCTCCTAGGATGCGATGGGGCAAAGAACCAAAGAGATGGTGCATGTTGCCAATGATAGGAAGTTTAGGCGGTCCCGGTGGTAAGTTTGGACATACTATCTGGGATTTAGATTTTCTAGCTGCCTTCAAAATCATAAGAAGAAAGAGTAGAGATGCTAGAATTGACGAGAGAATTGGGAAGGAGAAATCCATGATGAATATTTGGGGGCTAAAGGCCTGAAACTGGAAGGGTCCCAGGTTGCTGGATTATAGAAACAGCAACTCACTGAGCTCTATATAATACATGTCTGGCCATTTTAGAATGGCTGTACGATCTTGACTCTGACACCTCACCTATGAAGCTTCGATTTTATTATAATTTTTCCCCTTGGGAAGTCAAAATATTCAGCACGCCATGAATCTATTGGCATCATGTCAGATTATAAAAAAATGATTAAACTTATAGGCACGCTTTTCAAGAGGGAAACCATTAAAAAAAAAAATACTGCCAATCATGTGTTAGCTTTATCGATCATGGAAGATCTTTTCAGGTCAGACCACTCCCAGTTAAGTGATGCGTAGACTTGGCTTGCCATGCCAGCTAGCCATTTCTATCTCTATGGCTCTGCACTCTCAGGGTCAAAGCCAGTCAAGGGAGGAACATGTTATTTGGAGAATTGTCTTATCAGTTCTAACCGGAGATGAAGACAAAAATGCGTGAGCATAGCCCACCCCCAAGCACCAAGTTGTGGAATTGATAACACGAGGAGACAAAAGTTGCAAACTTTGAGCCAAACGAAGACGCCAAGGCTCGAATTGAGAAAGACTTGCTTATAGAAATGGATAAGAAGAGCAGCAGACACAATTTGTTTGTTTGCAGGAGAAAGAATACAGGATGATCTAAAGGAGTATAATTTGAAACAATACAAAGTTGCCATTTCTGAGATAGAGGGAACAACAGATGGTCTTCCTTGCACTTGAAACCGTGTAATTTGAAAAAACAAAGAGCTTTTGCAGCTGATACACCACCAAACAGAGAATCAGCAGAGACTGCTGCAAATGATGAACAATGCACACCAAAACCACAAAATGAGTAGTTACATAATTTTAAGTAACAAAAAGAATCCTAGACTACAATAAGCAGCAAAAATGGTCATTCACCATATATTCACTTCCAGACTAGGTAAGTCTAACCTTACTTCTTAAAATAGCAGACAAGGGTTGTCTCTCAATTCATAACTAAAAGTTAAAATAACCAAATACTCTCAGCAAGGAATGTGCAATACCAACACCAATTTCCAAAACCGAATTGAAAGGCGAATGGCTCTTCGGAGCTCCTGGCTAGTAATTAGATTTTGGTTAACCATTTCAAGAGAAGGAGAGAACTTACCGGGTAGCCGGAAACTGATTAAAATGGAAGATGAAGTTAGCTTCAATTCGCCGCCGTCGCAGCAGCAATGTAGAAACAAGTTTGGTCGCGGCAATTTACAAATGATTTTCGTTCAACAAAATCTATTGAAAGTGGTTGGAGGCTTCCAATGGATTTGCTGCCAAAAATTGCGGGAAAATGCTCGTGGAGACAGAGCCAGAGAAGGCTTTCCTGATTCACCGAAGTTGAAAAGGATGTTCTGTAAAGAGGTTATGGGTTGCTTAAATTCGTAACAAAATTCAGCAATAATTCCAGAACCAGAGAAGAGCATGCACCTTGAAGCGACCGAATGTATATCCGATGGAAGAAATCGGTGATGCCCAAATCTGATGACAAAAAAGAACAAGGATCTCAGCAACAGCCAAAAATGAAGAGGAGACCTCGAATCGAGGGAAGGCGATAATCTAGTTTGAAGGGGAAAAGTTGCAGGGGAATACGTGATCTTTTGCCTTTCGCGAAGCCTCGACGAGAATCTTTGATGAAATCGGAAGTGGGAATTGTTCGGGCTTCTTGGGTTCCACAAATGTGGAGGTTCTGACCGTGGAAAATGTGAGAGAGGCTACAAGATTGAACTACTGACTTTCGCCAGAAAAAGATCTTGTTTCTATAAGCCATTGCTCTTCTCAGACAAGAGGACATGACTTGTCTGTCACACTCTTGTTCGCTATTGCTTCCGACGCAGAAGATTTCCAGTTTCCTGGTTCACAACAGGTTCAGGTTTATAAACTCCGATCTGCTTCCGACCTAAATATTATTTAAAAGTTAATATTATATAACTGTAATAATCTATTAAAAATATATTTTTTATAATTTTATTAAATTTTATTATTTAAATAAAATTAATTTTAAAATAATAAATAAATAAAAATAAATTATTTTATATTAAATTAATTTAAGTTAAAATGAATTTGACTCATAAACTAATCTGATTCCTCGTATCTGGCCGTTCTGGTCTGAATGGTTAAAGGACATCAAGGGAGGAACTCCCGCCTTCCCCACTCTAATTCACCATTAAAGGTTGGATTAATTACAAGTACTGGCCCTAACATTTTAATTTTTTTCTTGTTTTAACTCCAACTTCCATTTTGTCCATTCCATATTCTTAATGTGGTAAAAATGTTCTCTTTTTGACATTTTTTTGGATAGAATTCATTTATCTTGAATTGAAAATGTCACGCCAACATATAATTATAGGAATAAATGTTAGTTTTAATCCCTAAAAATTTTATTCATTCCATATCCCTAATGTTAAAATCTAATGATCATACCACCATCTACCCAAATTTTCCCAATTTCCCAAATCAACCCAACAAATTCTCTGCCCTCTCCAAAAGCTCCCAACATCGAGATTGGCTGTCGGAAATGCACCCAGACCCAGACCCTTCTAAATCAGGAAGTGAGCAATGCCATTGGTCTCCGCAATTTCGAATCGCGACCCAGCGTTGATCCAAACACCCACCTTGATGGTGTTCGCCCAGGAGTTCCCCCATCTTCGAGCTCTGGTGGCAAAATCATCTATTCTCTCTTGATCATAGTGGCATTTACCCAGTTTGCAGCACTGCTGGTTCTGGGAATGTTGGGAAGTCCAGAGTATAAATTGACCTGAAAAATTCCCCTAATTCCCCCATCATCATCATCTCGACCAACAACTCTTGCCTTGTTTAACAGGTGATCAAAGCTTATTAGCACACTCTAGTTCCTAAATATGCACCCTGTTAAAAAAAAATCAAGTTTTTCATTTAATTGTAATTGAAATGTTTTGTATAGGTGCTTCCCTTAGCATGATCCAGTAAGTTCAGCAAGCAAAATAAATCTTAGTATGAATGACTTGAACCGAAAGGAAAAGGTGCAAAAGATTTCCCATAAGCCTCTTGAATGATTTCAAGATCATTAGGCCATACCAAGGAACCATCTCCTGCCATTGCCTATTTGAATTCCACACTTGCTTCACAATCCTAACAACACCATAAAGCAAAAGCAACATTCAGTACTCCCTAAATTGAAATCCTTACCATCTAATTTTGCAAATCCAAAAGAAGAAAAAGGGTCAAGTTTTAGGAGTAAAACGACAAACCCTGGCCACAAAAAGTAGGCAGACATCCACATTGCCGACCCCAGACCATGTACAGTTAGACCACCATGAACGTTGGTTGGTTTTTTATCACCATCAGGACTTCCTATGAAGAGAAAAACAGAAGTCACGACCGTCGTTAGGGGAATTTTCTGCGACCAATGACAAAATCAATGTACCCATAAAATGATTTGAGAGAGTTTTTGGTAAAGGCGAGGGTGTGGGCATTTGCGGTGAAGTTGGAATCCCATTTCTTTGCTTTTTGTGGTGCCCAAATGCGGTAGGGAAGTTGGAATGCTTTTCGGCGATGTGAAACGAAATTTTCAGATCCAAGAGGCGAAGGAGGCAAAGGGGTAGCGGCGGGTGGATAGTGGTTGGATGTTAGATGGAAGAGTTTTGAGGTTTGTTTGACAAAAGGAAGAATTTTTAGGGGTTAAGATTACTGATTTCCCCTATAACCCTACACTAACGTAGCTTTTTTTTTTTTTTTTTGTTTAAGTTAGTGAATTCCGTCAAAAAAAGGTTAAAATGGAACATTTTACTGACTTAGGGTATTCTACAAACAACATGAATATTAGGTTTAAAATAGGAACACAATTAAAAGGTTAGGGTTCACATATGTAATTAACCCATTAAAATTGATTAAAATGTTTTTTACGTCCCAAAAATTTCCTATACTTGTAATTTCTAAAGATATTTATTGTGTAGCAAAAAAATTGAAAGTGGCTCCCTCATCATTGAGCCAAACTCTCCAAGAACTTGCTCAAAAGTATCTGGGACATATCAGTGATATTGTAGAACCCTACCCCACACCATGACGTTATAGTATAAATTGCCACTCCATTTTTTCCTATCTAAAATTTTACAGGGTCGCTTCCATCCCAATCCATTGCTTTCATAACATTAAACAGACAATACAATAAACTAGCAAAAATATGAAGTACTAAGCTGAAATATGGAGGTCAAAATGTTACAAAGTCAAAAAAATTTGACTTTTTAGAGTTGACAATTTTAATATTTTAGGGATAACTTGATAAAATGTAAGAAGTTTTAGAACTGAAAGTGTGTTTTCACCTTACTTGTAGTTCTCTTGCTTTCTTTTTTACTAGTTTCTTTGCAGACAAAAAAAGAAAATATACTATTCTCAAATAAAGCCCTAGTAAATTTAATCTATCTTATTTCTTATCCCGAAAACCATATTGTCTTTGATACAAATGCATTACGCCAAGCTTTCTTATGGGCAGGGTCTGTTATGGGAAACAAACATCTAGTTGCTTCGAGGATGTTTGTGTCCCAAAGAGTCAAGGAGGGCTTGGAATTTAAATTTTGGTTGAATGGAACAAAGCAGCTAATGGGAAAAAGTTTGGAAGCTCTTTAAAGGGAGTAGATTAGAGTCGGGTTTTTATTTAGAGTCATTTTGATTTTCCAATGGTTGTAAAGTCATAAAAAGTCATATAGTTGTAAAATTCTACAAAAAACACATATAAAAAATGAAAAATATAATCATCCAAATTATTTTAGGAAATTCATATTCCATAACATTTTTACTTACTAATACTTTAATATCATAAAGAAATTGTTATGCCGTAAACATACAACATAAGAAAAATAAATTCAACAATTCATACTTCATAGTGAGAAGTTGTGAACACTTTAATCATCTAATAGACTACACAGGACACAATGTCTAATGGTAGTGTCAATGTTATCTATCTCTAACATTTTCATATCTTCATCTTCTTCTATTGTCCTTCTATCATTTAAAAGGTCAATCTCATCTATGCCAATACTTGTACAACCATTAGCATTTTCTTCATCTATATTTACACTTGCATTATTTCGACAACAAGGTTATGAAGGAAAACGGTAAAGCAAGATAAAAAGCTCGAGAAAAAAATTCCAAAACTTTTTATATTTTTTGTTCACTCTTAGTTTTTAGCCTAGTCAGTAAATCTAACCAACAATATAAAAACGTAAAATCTTAACATTTCTAAGTTTCTAAAACTAAAGTTAAGACTATTAATTTCTATTGAGATTTGAAACATATTTTGCTTCTGTAGGGGTAAAAAGTATGTTTCTAATACTTAAATCTAGACTTTAATAACTATGCTTTAAAGATAAAAGAGATTTATGGGCCTAATAGATCCAAGGTTATTATATTAGAATCATGAATTTGTGAATTTTGCAAAGCATGGTTAATACATCTGTGGTTGGGAAACATATTTTACTTGTTGGAGCTCTGCGCTTTGTGATCTTGTTGATGGTGATTTCAAAGATGTGAACATGCCAATAGATTTTCCATAACATCCTCATATGCACCTTTTAGAAAATTTTGACAAGGCTAAATAGCATAATCGATTGCCAAAAAGAGGTAGGTTGATAAGGTATATGAGTCTCTCTCCCTTTTGTTTGTATGTCTGATCATAAATCATGTGAACATTTGTTTTTCAAATATGGCTGTTTCCAGGTTATTTAATGTCTTCAATATTATACTATGCAGATTACTACATATTGTAGGCATTTGTTAATTATATGATATACATTTTTACAAATTTTGACAATTTATTGCACGGTAAACTATAGTATACTGTAATATTTGTCATACTGTTATATTTTTGTATGTTTTTCTTTTTCAATTTACTACGGTAAATGGGTTAGGAAAAAGATATGCCAAACTATACATTTGGCCCCTGAGCTTAACTAACTCATGCTAGTTGGTCCACAGCTTAGTACTTAATAAATATATGTCCCTAAACTTTGAAAAACTATTTCAAGTTAGTCCATTAGCTCAAACATGTGATGGGAAAATTGCAAAAACACTCTTGATCTCTTTTGTTCTAGCAAAAGAAGTACTCTTAATATAAAATCATTCAAATAAACTATCTCCTCTATCTAGGGGTGAAAGTTCAGGTTGTAGGGTCTGGTTTGGTTTGAAAGAAGATTTTTACAACATGTCCCTAACATGAATAACCATAACCCTAATCTGACCCTATTTTAGGCATAACCCTGAACAAACCCTAACCCAATTTAATCGTGATTAAACTTTCCCTTAACCTCTTGGAAATGTCAGATCAACCTAACCCTAACCTGATTGGGTTAAGGTCAGGTTGACCCAAAATTTACAAGAGGTCAAGAGAAAGTTTAATCACGCTCCATTTCTTGCTTACTAAATTAAAGACATTTAAAAAGCCCTACAAATCCTCCATGTCATAATTTTATTGTAGCTAAAGAAACAAGTGTGACATCCATACTTCATCATTTAATCAAGTACTACGTAAAAATTTATACTAAGCTTTTTGTAAAATTAACATTTTTCATCTAAGCTTATTAATTACTAAATTGAAGTCACACATTTCTCAACTGAACGGTTACTAAGAAGAGAGCACTGAATTACAGAGAGTCAAGTGCCTTTAAACCTTAAGAAGACCACTTATGAACATGGTTGGATTGTGTGTCGTATTTAAGTCAAAATGCCAAAGGAATGAAGTTACTAATGTATTGAATTAGAATGAAAAATAATAAAGTAGATGGAGGCAGTTTAGAATAACAGAAAAAATCAGGGGTAATTGATGCAATTTGTATACTTGCTCTAAAATCTCAACTTCTCGTGCTCATCCTCATTAACTCCAAATTCCATTTTAATGATGGAGGAGGAGATAGCTTATTTAGATGATTTTAAACTAAGAACGCCTTTTGTACAAACTAGAGGTGTTCAAAGGGGTGTGTTGGGTCTGGCCTGACTCGAGACTAACCTGCGTCAAACCCGACTTGGCACGGGCCCGGGTAAAGCATAGGATGTAAAGGGGCGGGTATAGGCCTTAGGAAAGAGGGGAATAAACCTGGGACCGGCACAACCCAGTTCAGATTTGGGCCTAACATAGTTCAGCTGGTAGGCATAGGTCATTCTTAAACCTAATTTGTTTTAATTTAAATCACTTTAATTTAAAATAATTTATTTTTTATATCTTTTTTTCCTTGAATCAATTGTATTCAAAAGCTCGTATTACATTGGTATAAAAATCGAGTAAAAGTAAAATTTTTATGATATTATTATTTTTTATGAAATTTTCTTTTCTAGGAACTAAAAAAGAAAAATTCATGAAAATTTAACAACACACTAAAAATTTTATTTTCAATGGTTTATTATACCTACATAATATTGACTTTCAAGCGTAACTAGTTTTGGAAAAAAAATATAAAAATAAATATAAATCATTTTGAATTAATTTAACTTCATTTAAAACAAATTGGTTGTTAATCATTTAATTTTAGATAGAACATTTTTAAATATTCCATATCAACTTTGTAGATGTCATCCCCAATAATATGACATCAATTTTTAAAATATAAGTTTGAATTATTTGTATTGTTTTTAGTAAATTTAAAATGTGCAATAATTTTTTAAAAATTAATAAATAATATTATATTAAGTCTTAAAACAATTAGTCTTCAAAAAAATTGTGTAAAAATTAAAAATTAAAAATATTTAAAAAAATTAAAAAGCAGGCCTAGGCCTGGGTTAGGCCCGGCATGGGACCAGCACAACTTTAACCAGGGTGTGCCTAGGCCCTTCAGGCCCAGGCCCAGGCCCAGGCCCAGGCCTTGCCTGGCTTGGCCAGGTCGTCCTAACAAGCACCTATAGTGCAGACTAAAAGAAATAATGAGAGATATTATAATTTTTCTATCAATATTTTTGGGGTAATGGACTAACTCACATAATTTTTCAAAGTTCGGGGACTAATATTCACTAAGTATTGAGTTATGGAACAACTCATGCGACTTAGGTAAGTTCAAGGGCTAAATGTACAGTTTACCCAAAAAAATATTTTTCTTTCTTATTTCTTAAATCATACACATCAATGTACCATTTACATAGATAAAATAACAAAATATAATTGATGCACATATTTTAAAATAAATGCGGATGTTACTTTTTTTGTTTTAAGAACAAAATTCAATTGGTACATACTAACTTGATTGAGATTTGAAAATTGCTGCAATTCTTTCTTTTATTTTTAAATTTTATTGCATTTGTTGCTCTATTTTAAATTTCGTATAACCTCTGTTTTTCATCCAATCGCCCTTAAAGCTACTCTTGTTAGCAAAATTTTTTACAAATTGGAAGCATTATGTGTAACATCTGCTGAAGTAGATTCCATTTGTAAATATATTTTATTTATATTAAGAAAATTATAATGAAAAATAATTATAATATATATACCTTAAAAATAATATTTTACATTTATTTAATATTTTTTTATCTTTTTCAAAATCAATAACAGTATAAAGTGTGATATACTATGGGTATTAAGTCTATGATCTACGGGTGCGGTATAAACCCTTGACGCATCCATATGCCTTAGCAGAATTTGTGATTGCCACACGCAAGCAGTTAGTGGTAAACTGTAAAGCTATTAAAAGCAAAGTGAGAAGAAGCTTATTAGAAAATGCCGTTTATTTGATCTGGAGAGAGAGAAACAAAAGGATTTTCGAGAGAAGATTAAGGGATCTAGTGGTTCTTTCTTGTTGGGTGGATTCTGTCTGCTATGGACATCAGAAATAGTATTTAGATATATACTTTATTTTAGCTTGTATTCATCTGATTATACCTACATGACACATATGTATGCTTTTCGTATATGTTTTATTTTAAGATAGGCTTTGTCATTTCTTAATGTAGCCCTCACCTCTTAAAATTTGATGAAATAGAACCTGCATCCACCAAGTATTACCCCCCCCCCCCCCCCCCCCCCCCCCCCCCGGGGCCCCCCCAAAAAAAACCCTTGAAAATTGAATGAGCGGCAAAAATCATAAAAAACC
The DNA here is from genome assembly GCA_005392925.1 of Aquilaria sinensis. Taxonomy (NCBI): domain Eukaryota; kingdom Viridiplantae; phylum Streptophyta; class Magnoliopsida; order Malvales; family Thymelaeaceae; genus Aquilaria; species Aquilaria sinensis. The sequence goes on along the minus strand of SMDT01002229.1, from coordinate 76,275 downwards.
ACTACTATTTTTGTTTCAGCACAAATTTGCAGTTATTGTTTAGCTTAAATATATCACTTATGTTTCTAAATTGGTTAAATTGGTCACTCTATATGGAATCATGAGAGTATTTCTATGTGAAATGAGTATATTCTGTAAAAAGCCACTGCATTGTAATATTTTGAGTGAATGCGTTTGTTTTGTTACAAATTAAGGAGAACTAGGAATTTATATCTCGTTGAATGTGTTAGGATTTGGATAGAAACTGGGTAATAATGTAGAGATTAGCACGTATAGATCAAAAAATGTATTCTTGAAGTGATTTGCTAATATTAGACATTAGAAGCAACAGTTTAACATTAATTGACTACTGAATTTAATAGAGAGTGACTAATTTGGTCAATTTAAAACAAAAGAGATATTTTTTTAGCTGAAAATAATAATAATAGCGGTCTATTTAGATTGAGACACAAAGATTGGTAGTTTGTGTGGTATTTTTGCCTTGAATGAGCCAACCATGGAACTATTCAACAGTCATGGGGTTATGTAAATGAGTTTCAGTGCTGATTCAACTTTATTTGTTATGTTTAGTAAAAGAATATAAAGAACCAACCAAGTTCAGATATAATTTACCAAACATATGAGTTAACGCTACGACTGAAACAAAAGAGTTGATATAACAACTTAAAAAGTTATGTCTTTCATATAGACAAGATTGGATTTATGTTCAAACTCGTTAGTTAAGAGTGTAAACAAATTACAAAAAAAATGAAAAAACGAGCCTGTACCAGAATTGTTCACTATTAGTTTACCATAGCCCTACCTATTTGTGATTGGAAGATCTGAAATTCATATTAAAAAAAAAAAAAAGCCCTTAAGCAATTTGCACTAGTTTGCAAGGACTTGTGCTCAGCAGGCCGCAAGCCGCAATTGGTTGCGGACTGCTTTCTCCCATCTTCACAAATGGGCCACTGATCTTCCCTTCTAGCCCAAGCTTAGTTTTCATAGGTCAGTTCAATTATCTGTGTCGTTCGTGTTTGATGAAATATATCGGACATCAGTTGGTCCGCATCAACTTGGGCTTGATCCACGTCACCAGAAAAAAAATTCAGTTTTCCCCATTTTCTTTTGGGTTGAAATGAATAAATGACGATCTAAGATAGCTGTTGTTAGGACAGGATCCAAAACATTTGGAAGAATGATGTAAGATATGGAGTGAAGGTTCCGGATTCACCTCTACCCATTTCTCATATGTTGTCAAAATTGCTGGTTTGGTAGTTTTTCGGATTTCAAAAAAATAGGTACTTTTTGTCACTTATACTATATAGTACATTCCACCCTTATAAATTTGTAAAGATGCTTCCGTGTACAAAAAAATAATAATAATTCAATCTCTACATTTCACTTGGTTCTATTCATATGTACGAATAAACTCAAATTTTTCATCGTATATCTAAGATGGAAACAAAAAAAATAGAGGACTTCAACATGAACATGATCCACATGGATAGTGATCTTGAGAAGGGAACTACAATTGCATGCCTTGTGTCACCAAAACTAGAATCTGAAAAATGTTGTTGAACTAATCGGTCTGTTTAATTGCTGACAGTTAATGAACAAATCATTTTCAGATAAGTCACAAAACTTATGGGTCTTTTTCTAAGTAGAGACCTCAAACAATGTGGAAAAGGAATTGATAGGTTGAAATGAGTCAGTCCCTACTACAGCTCCCAAAACGTGTGGGACCTTAGTTGTGAATCTGGGCCGAGGCCAGCATGTGCGGAGCATGATTAGGCTTAAAACCTTTCATGGAAAGCAACCTCCACGATGACTAAATATGATTAATTAATTTCCCATGCTTTTTCTATTATATACTACAGCTCGAGTTTCGGGTGAAATATTTGGGTTTGGCATGAAAATTAAGAAATGGAAAAAAGTTCGTTTGTTGTTTTTATTTTTATTTTTTTTTTCTTTTTATATGTAAATAAAATAGTATAGATAAAGTGAATACTAAAATGATAGTGTGAAAAATAATATTTTAAAATAATTAATTAAATAGGAGAATGTTTCAGAATTTTGAAACTATTCAAAATCAAATATGTTGGTGGGATAGAGAGAATAATTTATTAGAACTATTGCTTTATGTTTAGAGAGAATAATTTACTAGAACTATTGCTTTATGTAACTTGTTTTGTCGTCTAAATCAACTCATAACCCCCAAAAAAAGGTCTAAAGGCATTTTTACTCCTCAAACTTGAGGGACTCAGACACTTGACCCCTTGCATATCAACATGATCTAACTCACCCCTCAACTTGGTGAAGTGGTACACTCAAGTCATTTACCTCCTTACTCTATTGGGTAAAATGCATTGAAAGTCCCATAGCTATATTTTTCGTTCGTTTTCATCCCCAAACTCACAAGTTTTATGATTCTTTCCCCAACCTTCCCAAAAAGCCCCAAAATTATTTCCATATTTGAATTTATGTCCAACTTGAGGGTAGGTTTCTATTCTAACTCTGTTTTGTATTTTGGGTTAGGATATGAGGAAAGGTGCAACGTTCTAAAGGTTGGTTTAGAGCTATCTAGTAATAGGGAGCTCGCTCATTACACTGTGTCTAGCATTTCCCTTTACATTAATAAACTTCTAACTTGGAGATGTTTGTGTGTTAGATGGATAGTCACAAGGAAATAAAAAAAATAGAAAGGTTGCATGAAAAGTGCCTCCTTCACAGTATTGAAATTTTGTAAGTTCGACTTTTCGTTTCTCTCCGTTACAACCATCACCATTCTTTGCATCAATAATATAGAAATAACTTTGCCTATAACACCTTGGAATGTAACAAGGACATGATTGGATAGCAACTATACTCATGGATATTCACCATGTAGAAACTTTCTGACACCCCTATGTATACTTGGATGGTTGTCGGCTAGAGTCCAATATGCATGCCTGCTGCCACCAACAAGGAAACTAATTATACTATTTACTAACCAAAATAATTGACCAACTTTACCATTTTCATCCTATTTAACTGCTTATTAATACAACTTAATTATCCTTAATCATCTTGTTGGAGTTCTTCTACTTGCACTTGGCTCTATACTTCGAGATTCTCTCCTTCTTCTCTTCTGCACTTTAAGGCCCCACTTTGGATTTTTCTTCCTTCATGGGGGAGCTCCTTATCGCTAGAGGACTCAAAGCTGGCCTCTGGCTCATTGCACCTTTCCTTATATTCTCACCCAACATATAAAGCAGAGTTAGAGCAGAGCCCCATCATCGAGGCAAACATAAATTTAAATGAGAAAAAAAAATTTAGACTTTTTCAAAATGTTAAAGAAAGAATCATAAGCTTATAAGGTTAGGGATGAAAATGAACAAAAAATAAAGCTAAGAGTTTCCAACATATTTTACCCAACAGAGCAAGTGAGGGAAAGGGCTTGAGTATAGCATTTTACCAAGTTGAAGAGGCAAGTTAGACCTAGTTGATATTCAAAGGGTTTAGTGTCCAAGTCATCTGAGTTTGAGAGCCAAAATTTTTTTATATAAACAAAAACACATTAGTAAATTACAAAGGGTCATTAGTCTTATGAAAGAGAAAGGGGGAAAAAACTTGAGCAACCATACAGAGTCTACTATTTGGTGCTTCCATGAAACCTCTTCGTGAAAAAGTTTCTTTATATATTTTTACAAAATATGTTGATGAAATTATGTTTCTGCCAGTCCTAAAATTCAAATATTTTGCTATTATTCATGTTGTATGTACTTATAAGTTTACCACTCAAATAAGATTTCAAGTGTTTTTTTAAAAGAAAATTAAGGAGACAGAACTCTAACGGTTTATTTTATTTTCTGGTTTGGAGACGTTCCAGCGTAAGTTAGACACACAATAAATTTTTTCATTTGTTTAGTACACTACCAAGAATGAAAGTGCTATTCATTGCAATGGCCATATTATCGATCAAACCAGTAATTGCATTTCCTTCCAAGACGTAGAAGAGTCTCATTTTGTTAATCTACTGGAATTGGACTCAATTTCATGAATGGTCCCTAACAATTATAATAGGTTTTGGACCAAAACAGAACATTCAATAGGTTAGGGACTAAAACAAAACAATGACTAAAGGTTAGGGACCATTTATGAAATTTACTCTTAATCTACTGAAATTGGACTCAGTTTTTTTAACCTCTGTCTCGTATCCCTCAAGTCAATTTCTACTATTTTCACTTTGATCCTTCGATTTTGCTTCCCATGTGAAGCAGTCCCATCAAATTTTCTGAGGATCATGAGACCATTTTCATTTTCACTTTTTCTTTTGGCATCAGGTTGTTGCACCGTTTTTTGGGGGCTAAATACTGTGATTATTATTTTTGATGGTGAAAGTTCTAATCAGATGCAGCTGTAATGGCAGACCAGACACTCCCCATGAAATGTTGTGTAAAAAAGCAAAATCCATCTTAAGATACATGACTTGATTTTCCAGGGTCAGTCACACCTTTAATAACTAGCATATTTTAATGTAATGGCAGAAAAAGGAAAAGCACAAAGAAAAACAGATAAATTTGTTTCTTCTATAAAGAAATTACCAATAATTTGAGGCCCCCCCCCCCCCCCCCCCAACCCCCCCACACCCCAAAAAAAAAACATAACAGTTGCTGCTAACAAGAAAACAAGAATGAAACAATTCTTGATCAATTCATTCATAATTGTTGATTAGATAAGTCAAGCTCAAACTACAAATGGGAAAAGCAAGTTAGGATCCCTAAGGCAAACTAGTATACAATTCCAAGGTTTCTCCTAAATGCCCATCAATTCCATACTTTTACAGGATGAAATCTCTGTCTCTGGTAACATCATTTCGGAGTAGAACCCAGTAACTTATCAACATTTCAGATAACTTTTCTCAATCAACCCTAATTTCTAAAGTTGTTGCCAGACCTACTGGAAAGCGATGCACGTATTAGAGAACAATCCTCTGGTACTTGGAGTTGATGGAATTATCAGAATCTCCAGCTAGTTCTAGGCCTCTTTTCTTGCATAACAAGCCACTTGGACTGCTGAAGGACTCTTGCTGAACCAACTGGGGCAGTCCAGGGCTAGAAATTGCAACTGGAGGAATGTCAATGGTGCTGAGCTGTGGGGGTGGGTGCTGCCACTGAGGCAATGGCCCAGCCAGTAGAAGATTCTGGAGCAGGGGACCGGCCTCCTGCACGGCTTGCAGGAGCTTCCCTTGCTCCGGTAAGGGCCTGCAGGCGGCCAATTTTAAGGCCGCCTGTGGAACCGGTAGAGAATCTGATACCTGAGCAGGGGACTTGGGAGAAACGACTGTACTCCTCTCACTCTCAGTCCCGGAACTCTGCTTTGTCTCATCTTCACTGCAGGAACTAGAAATCCCAGAAATTGGAGCAGCTTGAACCTCTTTCTTCTGCTGCTGCTGATGTTGGTGCTCCTGCAGCTGCTGCTGGAGGAAGAGGTTCTCCAAGCTGAGCTTGTGGCATTTTACGTGAGCCTCATCTCTCTCCTTGATTGCCCTGCTCAGAACATCTTTGAGCTGAATCAATTCCAATTCCCTTTTAGCTATTTCCTCTTTCGCGGCGATTAATGTTGATTCTAGCTCCAGGGTTGTGCAGAGAAGAGTGTGCCTCAGCTCATCCACTCCCTGTACCACCAGCCAGAAACAAAACTTAGCTACAAACCACATATACAAAGAAGCAGGTAAACTAAATTAGGGCCAATTAACTTTAGAAGCCACTAACTTATACCTCATCTGGGTAGCAGTAGAGCAAGGAAATTGGGCTGCAATGTTCTTCCATATCTTGGGGACAGACAAAATTGAACAAGTGGGTTTGGTATTGTCTCAGCTTAGGAGTCTCTTATAAGGACTCTGGAGCGCTGCTGCCGCTGGGGTCTCTGTCGCTGTTTACTTTACTAATTCTCATAGGAAAGAACAGAAACACGAAAGCTCACAAGGATGGATACGCCAAAATGCTTTGTGCTCCGATACCTTTTATATACAGTTGGAGGGAATGTGAACTCGGCAGTAAAAGTGGAGCCCAAAAAATAAAAAAAAAATTGAAACAGAAAAAAATCCCGTTCTTTTGCCCCTCTTCAAATGGCTGGCCTGCACGTGTGAATGTTGAACCAGATTTCCTTTCTTGCTTTTTTTTTTTTTTGTCTTTTCAGCACTGATTTTTCTGATCAAATTAATTATCAATTTCTACTTAGATTAGCGTTAGAGTTGGAGGAAATAGCTGTAGACCTATGTCTTAAAATTGAATTTCCACTCTCCAACAGGGAATGGGTTGGTTTTATTTACTTCTAATGATACTTGAACCTTAACCCTCCAACAAAGGCAACCAAATTCACTTTCAAGTTACAGTTGACTAAAATTTTAACTGCAATAGTGTCCCTTTTTATGATAAGATAAGCAAGCGATCCAATGGCATTCAAATTTTACTTGTTTCCTAAGAAACTGGGAACATGCAAATGGGCAGTGACAATTATGGCTCCAAATGCAGGGATCATGATTAGTGTTAATTAGAGCTATTATTACCAAATTTTGATGTTACTGTGCATGTTGTTGGGCTACCAATGGTTGGTTGCAAAGATGATTTAAAATGTTTTTGACCAAAATAAAGGAAAAGGCGCCCACTTATTTTATGAACCTAAAACCATAGCATGGGGATGGCTGAAAAGCTTGACAAAGTTCAAGTTCATGGATGATTAAAGCCAATCCGATCCCATAACAACTTTTTCCCTTTAGGAGCATATTCAGTTTTTCTTTTTGACTCTAAAATAAAGAGGAAATATCAAGTTTGTTTGTGACTGTATAAAAATACTCTGAACTAAGACCACTTGCACAATGATAATACGCTATTACTTGTATAGGTACCTATTAAAAAGTAACACTAGGATTTGGAAGTAATCTAATTCCATATCAAAGTGTTTAGGCTTTTATATTTACAACCAACAGCTAACATAACTGAGTTAAATTAGTGGCTCATCGTCTATTAAATTCTCACGATATCTTAGGTTCAGTTAAAATGACCATGAGTCAGTGATATGATCATTTATGAACTGTATGCTCCAATATTTGAAATTGTGAAAATACTTCTTGCCTTCACTAATGGAATGGTAAAATAGACACTTGAAATGGGGGTGAGAGGTCGGTCCAACTCCCACCTCACCTACTTCTCCACATGATTTCATTACAATATTAGTTTAGAGTATTTTCAAGTCCCAAAAAAACATGTATTTCTCGGTACCTATACTATAAGATCTCCCCAACCCTTATATAACTGTAACAATTAATGCTTCTATTTGCCAAAAAAATTGTGGAAACACTTAGTGGAAAAATGTACAACTAATACTTTTTCCTAGATATAGAAAGTTATTCCATTTTATTATCTTTTTCTTGACATAAATAGCCATAGCTTTTATTTGTCTTTACTCATAACGTTGTTTAGGTAAATCATAATATCTGTTCAAAATTGTTGTCCTTGTCTTCTCATCCAAGGCCTTGGCTTAATAAGTGTATAAGTTTGTGCAACTTTAGTTACGAATAAAAGTTCAAACACCTTTAAAGATATTTTTATTAACACCTCCATTTAATGACATTGTTGCAGATTTTACCCTACCTCTAAGATTTGTCATCTCTGATTTTTCTATCGAGTATAATGTAGTTCAGAGAGGACCCTGATTCACTTTTTTCTTTTCTTTCGTTGTCTAGCATGAGAAATTATGTCTGGGATTATGTGAACATGAATTATACTTAGTACAACTTTACTTTTTTGTCAATGAAAAGAAGAGGCTTAAATCCTAGAATGGACATTAAACTATTAGGCTCTCTATAATTTAGCCATCAAACTATTTGGCCGCTTTTGCAATGAATTGAAAACCAAGTCCACTGACCCGACTTGAACAGTTGGATCCGAGTTGTTTCTAAAACACATTTTACATTAGAAGCGCTGCCGTGAAGTTGGGCTAAAAGTTTCATAAAATTTTCTGTTCAATCACTTAATGGGCTTTAATTTTGGAAGTTTGGTTGGAGCAAAGGAAGCTTTAATGGGCAGATGGTCAGAAACGTGAAAGTTCATTCAGCATTTTGGGATTTTAGCCAAAAGAGAAAAATTCTAAAGAGCTCAACTAAAAATCGGTGGAGTTTAATGGTAGGGTCCTCAAAGCTCTAAGTCGCTACCTTGGAAACGCCTTTTGGACCAGAAGGATATTCAGGTCAGCAAAAGGGGAAAAGGCGGTAACGGCTTCGGTTTTGACCATTCCTTTATCGGAGGGGACAACGCCAAAACCAACTACTAATCTACTATAAGTGAATCTGAGCAATCCGACGAGGCCTTCGTCCAGCATTAAAATGAGGGCATATGATACCAACACATTCAACCATGTTTCTTGCTCTAAATTCAGTTGTATAGTGACTAAATGTAGCCGGATGTGATTCAGGTTTTAGGAAACAACAAAACTAACCTCGACGCTCCCAGACACATATAATCTTACTTGTAAATGCTTTTGAGTACCATAAGAGAATACATTCGATTTTTTTTTTTTTTCAGAATCTTCATAATCATATTGTACCTCAAAGCTTGTTTTCCTATTCACACGCATAACTTAAAAGCTTAGACTTTACTAAAAAAAGGAGTAGCTTTTTTTTCTATTCAACCTCGCAGTAATTTGGTATCAATTACACAGCTTCACTTTAAGTACATTAGATATTTATAATTAATAAGTAATTTGTTTTATTGCTTAATTATGGGGCGTGCGAAGGTCCCAGTACACATGCAAGTAGCAGTATTTGCTACTTCCTAAGTAAGTGGAGCCAGTGGTAGCCGTAAAATTATTACATATCACATAATTTATAATTTCTCGAATAATTTAGGAAAAGAAAAATGGTTTTCTCGAAAGGTTTTCTCACCACAATGAAAAGATAGGCTGAGTTCCAACTATGACACTTGAAAATTAAAACACAATCTCATACCCCAAATATGTGATTAGAGTTAAATAAGTTATTTTGAGAGGAATGAATTTAATCATTTTAAGTAATAAATTGTGATAGATCTACGATCTTGTAAATGAAAATTACTCACTTGATAGAGGTCTCCATTTTAATATTATTTTATAATTAGCTTAATAAAATTAGTTTTTTTTTAATAATAAAAAAGGATGTAAAAAATTAAGAAGAATAAGATAACCTAAGGGCCGCAGTGGCCATAAAATGGGTTTGATTGACAACCGATCGGCAGACTACCAAAATACTTACTTTCCTAGAATAGCTTAAAAGCTGTCGGATTTTCTAGACATCTGGCTCAATATCTAGATGGACTAGAGCATAATCCACAATTTGAAGAAACCCTATTAGACAATCCATCAGAATTGGCATATTGGCCATACCTAATGAAAGAGCAGCCTCACAGCAAGAAAATAGGCCTGATCTCTGTGCACATAGCAGAAGGGCTTCCACTTATCAATTATAAGAAGCAAAAGAAAAGCCTAAGGAAGGATTCCAAAAAGTCCACACCACAACCCCCGCCCTAGAGATTGGATTCCAAGCACCATCAACATTGAAAATAAAAGGGGAAATGGAGGAGTGTTGAGCCCCCCAACTCTTCAAGTAAGGAGATGGCTGAGGAAGGTAAGATGTGTGTATGTGCTCCTTAAACTATCTTTGCCCTTTGAATCTCTTAAGCTAGAATATCTCTATTCCTAATTGCCTTATAAAGATCAATAATCACCCTCTGAAATGCCATAGAATTATAGTTGTCCATATACTCCACAAAGAAAGCAAAATCATATCCCCAGCCTCTGATTTCCATGCAGAATTATCAAAGAGGCTTCTTAGGATCCAATGAAGAAAGTCCTCATTTGGAGTTGGATGAACCACCCCTAGAGAGAGACTCCATTCAATCTTGGAGATTGGGCAATGTAAAAAAAATGGGATAAGTCTTTCAAAACTATATCACAACAAGGGCAAAAAGCCAGAACCAGAACTCCTATTTTAATATGCTCAATTCTAGTTGGTAAAGCATTGTTAACCTAAGCTCAAATTAAGTGGTATCAAAGCTTAGGCTATGATTCTGTAGACCGTATGTCTTAGACTTTGGAACCCTTAAACTTTGAACTAGGCTAACACATTATTTGACATGAATCTTGTTACCGTCCGCTTGCTTGTGTTGTGGCTATTTGATTGTATTGATTCATTGTTTTGTTTCCTTTCAATCGTTATGCTCATTATATTTAGGGTATTTACTTTAGTTGGTTTTTAATACTTCAGAGGCATAAAACAAATGACACCTAGAAAAGGACTAATGTTAGTTAAAGCTCACATGCTACTAGAGTGAGTGATCAAGATGGTGAGGACTCTGTGAAGGATAAGTGCTAGGTGATTAAGCTCTAAGACTTAAAGACATATATATACATCAGAAATCACATAAACTTCTCATGTGGGATGTGGGGTGTCATAATCCCCCCTACTTATATGCCCAATGTCCTTACTAGACCACAAACAGATTAAGAATCATGAGCCCAGTCAGTGATGGATATGAACAGTGCATGGAGCAAACATAACAAAATTAGGCCTCAACTTGTATAGAATCAGAAATATGACTCACACCATCACAAAATCGGGTTAGCTCTGATACCATTTTTTATGACCTAATTCTAGAACTAGTCCACAGAACACTATCCCATACCACATTAGCTATCCTTTATGAAAATGATAAGCACTAGGTGATCAGGCTTTGGAAATTGGAGTTATATATATACATTAAAAATCACACATACTTCCCATATGGGATATAAGATGCCACAGACTCATACCACAATCAAGGGAATACCCATAATGTCTCAATCAACAATGATGGAAGGGGTGCATGATACTGTATAAGATTTATTTCCTAATAATATGCCTAGCCTAGCAACAAACACTGATGAACAATGACATTCCTACGCTATTAACTCAACAACTGAAATAGATACAACAGAATGCTACAGTGCAACAACGACAGCTAGCATTCATTAATCATTAAGTTAATTTAAGAAGTTCAATCTATCTATCTTTGACAATTGCAAGGATCCTTTTGAAGTACAAAAATGGATACAAGAGCTGGAGGTAGATCTTTGCCTTTTCTTAAGTGCACCAATGAGGAGAAAGTGAACTAAGCAACTCATATATTACAAGGTCTTGCTCATGATTGGTGGAAAAACCAGAGCAAAATGTTTGAAGAAAGGAATGAAACATGCTCATAGGATTAATTTAAGAAAAAATTCTTTGACCACTACCACCCCACCCTCTAAGTGTTCAACAATAGAATGAGAGAGAATTATTAGATTTGGTGCAAGGGAATATGACTGTATTTGAATATGAGGTGGAGTTCATTAAGCTCCCTAAGTTTTGCATCTAAACTAGCAATTGAAGAAGATATTCATGCTTCTAGGTTTGGGGAGGGTTTAAGACCTGAGATTAGGCAAGTTGGTGATGCTACAGTTGGGGACACATGTTGAGGTTCCAGGAAAGGCACTGTTGGTGGAAAGGGAGGTCACCCAAAGTATACCAGCAAATGATAATTGGCATAAGCAACCTCGTGTAGCTAGCCATAAGGTGGAGATCATTCGTGAGGATACGAGAATGAAACTCAAGGAAAAAGTTTCAAAGGACTAACCCACTTGTGCAAAGCTTATTTATAATCTTTTTATATTGTTTTAAGCTCAAGAATTAAATTACCTACCACTCATCTGTTTCCTAAATGATAGCTCATGTGATGTGCTATTTTTATACTTGAGTAGCCATATCAAATTTGATTGATTTATAATTTATGTATGACGGACTCATATCAATATCAATTCAAAAGTAAACAACACAATGTATATATACTAATTGCATGTTAAAGTTGCTTGATCTACAATAAAAAACAAATTGGGCCACACATGAACAATAGCAACTAGTCCAAGAATGTTTTTCTAATTAGAAATGAATAAAAAAAATTCATACCTCATCTCAGAAGAAAAATGAAGGCACAAACAACCCAAAACAAACATAAAAAACACCCATCCTAAGCCCTTAAGGAAAAGACATAATTAACCTAACCGCACAAATTAAAGCTCAAAACCATATGAAGAATAAAATCTCAGCATTTAGCCTCTTGGAAAATCTATCTTGAAAAAAAATAAAACCATGATCGGCTCTCGAATATGTATTTTATTATACTCTCTCCTCATTCTCACTTCCAGAAAAATCCAAGATGAATCCCGCCGCATCAGATCCTAACATGATCACCAAATCAACTCTTGAATTCATGAAGTAGCTGAATAGACTGGTAATTGGGAAGTTGATTGATTAAAATCAATTGGCCCCCTTTCTTTTCCTATTTTTCCCTTCGCAAAACCCCATTCGTGCAGGAACGCGGTTTTGCAGCTGTTCAACAATGAAAGGACTTGGAAGACCGTGGCAAGACACAACCATTTCCTCCATTGCATGTGAGAGTTTTGATATGTCTGGCCCTACCTGTTTTCTATTTTCTTTTCCATTTTCTCCACCTTTTTTTTTCTTTTCTGGTGAAAAAGGAGGAATTACAAAACGACCCAAATTTGGGTAAAACAAAAAACAGCTTACCCCTTCCAGTTTCGGAAACCCACTCTCAACCCCAAATATGAACAGTTCTCAACGTTCCCCTTTATTACTGACTTTAACTTTTAAAATACTATTAATTTGAACTATTTAGTAGCGTGGCATCAACCAAATATTAATGGGTTAATAATAATTTAATAGTAAGCAAATAATTTAATCTGGTATTCATATTTTAACTATTTAAATTTAAAAAATATATGTTTATTCCTTACTTGATATAAGTGGAAATATAATATTGTGGGTAAGGTGTATGCTTTTGAAACAGTAGGGCTAAATTATATAAAATACTTACAAAAATACATCATGAGTAAAAATGGAGGCCATTTATTTGTGGCGTCTGATTCGGCAATTTTCAGGGAATGAATTTATTTTGCATGTATACAAATATTGGAAGTAAATTTCATAAAAAGAATAAATAAATAAATAAATAAACACCTAACAAAGGCTTCAAATCCAATCACCGCGACCAGCAGCACATATTTATTTGTCGGAGCAAATGAAATGAAATGATATAATTATATATCTTGATCCCTCCAGTTCAGAACATAATTCTTTTCCTTGATAAAAGTTCTTTTTCATTACCAGCAGGTCATATAATATCTATTAATAAGAAACAACTATGGACTCTGCAGAGATAATATGTTAAACTCATGTCATTTATAGTATCTTTATAATGCAGTATTACACGGAAAAACTATAGAGGATACACGAATGTTCTCGGTATTATGGCCTATAAACTAATAGCTGATAGAAAAATCTAAAACATAAGCGATATAAACTTAATATAATGCTTGGATTAATAAACAAACTAATGAATGCTAACTCTCAATCTGCTGTAAAAAAGCAGATTAGCTGACTCCGTCGAGTAGAACTCTCTATTGTCGCCTTCAATTTGCAACTCCTCCACCTTGTCTAATACGAAAAATAAAACTGGATTTGACAAAAGTAAAGAAAAAATTTTACTGATGAAGTTGATTGTTTGAAAAAAAAATAGCATATAAATTAAGAAAGAATAGTCTAATCCGGCCAATTAAGCCAAGGTTAGGATAACTTTTTTTAGAGAGAAATGAGAAGAGTTGATGGTACAGTAAGTGTAAATAAATTGATTGGTATGATAAAAGTAAGATATTTACAGGCTTCATGTATTAGTATGTGTGTATGTAATAAACACAAACATAAACAAATACATACATACATACATACATGCATATGTGCGTGTGTGTATGTGTCTCTGTGTGTGTGTGTATAACTATGTGTGTGCACACACATATATATAAGTTAAAGAAAAAAAGGAAAAAATATTAAATTTGCCACTAAAGTTTGGTGTTAAGAGTAGATATGCTATTATAGTTTTTTTTTTTTGCCTAATCTCCTACTAATGTTTTAAAATGGGCTGAATATGTTACTGAAGTTTCAAATTAAAAGTGAATATGCCACTAGCTGTTAAAAATCTAACGAAAAATGTTAAAAAGCCAACAAAAAATGTTTAAAATAACAAGTTTTGTTAAAAAACTTCAGAGACTTTTTGTAATTAAACTCACTCACTCACACTCTCTCTCAAGAATGCCAGGGAGGAGATTAGATAATAGAGACAAAGGGAGGGCAGCGATGGGGTTGGGGTGATGGTGACAGAGACAACAATAGAATTGAAGTGCTGATGGCAGAGATCAGACATTTTTTTAGTAAAAATCTCAAAGGTCCTAATATTTTTTAAAAAATGCATAATAACCCAAAGATTTCAAAATCTGCTCTTTTTACCATTTTCTGTTATTTTTCTAAACGATAGTGGCATATTTGGCCCATTTTAAAACATTAGTAGGAGATTGGGCAAAAAGAAAAAAACTATAATGGCATATATGCTCCCTACCCAAAACATTAGTGGCAAATTTGATATTTTTTCCAAAAAAAAAAAAAGGATTCTATGATGTATAAATGTAATATGCTTGAAGTTCCTATGGGACCAAGATTCAACTATAAAGAAAACAAGTTAGATTATTTAAAACTAGCATCAATTAGTCTTTTCCCTTTGAACTCTAGTATTTATTACCAAAAAGTTGCACTAAAAGTCTCAAACCTTTAATTCTCAATGCAAATTAGTCCTCAACCTTTATTATGATGCATATTTGTCCCACACATTTATACTTACTTGCATATTAGTCCTTAGCTTTTATCAAAATTGGATATGCACATAAACACGGTTTAGAAAGACAAAAATTGATAGTTTTAATGCTCTATTAACTATAAAAAATTATGACATTTTGAAGTTACATGAAGATAGTTACTAAATCGTTTAAATTAGAATTTAAAAAATTGAAATTATATATATATATATATATATATATGAGAGTTAGAACTCAAACTATTTTGGTTATCTTTCATAAATTTTATCCATATCATAATTTTTTTGTAGTTAATGGAACATTTAAATTACTAGCTTTCTTTCTCCATGAATCAAATTGTTGTGGCAATTAGTTTTTCTAAAGCTAGGAACTAATATGCAATGAATTATAAATTGTTGGGACCAATATGTGATAAAAGGGAGGTTGAGCACCAATTTACAATGAGAATTAAAGGCTTAGGAATTTTTGTGCAATTTACCCTATTAATTACACTTGGGTAAACCTATTCTTCAGATAAATTGCACCAAAAGTCCCCAAATTTTTAATTTTGGAAAATTAAAAAAAGCCCCATGAGGTTTGGCAAAGCCTTGATTTTTTTCCTTACAATTTCAATTATTTACAACTCCCTCCCTAAAAACTTAAAATATCTACACTTACCCCTTCCAACCTTAACTCCATTAATAACTTGCTAAAACAAAAAAAAAACAAAAAAAAAAAAAGGGAAAAACTCATTTTCTCCCCTTGCCTTTTTTTTTTTGATAATTTGACCCCCTAAACTTATGCATCTAACTTTGCCCTCCAAGCACAACATTTCGTAACAAAAACTTTGTCCTCTCTACCCTCCATTTCATAAACATCAAAGATTACGTGCCTACACCTCTATTGCCACGATTCCGAATATGTCATGGAGCGGGGTCCCAGTGCCCCAAATTACTTAACTTGTAGGCTATTGGGGACTATGATCCCACTTAGTTACTATTGGCTAACCATTACTTATAGGTAAATTAAAACAATTTACGTGCAACTAGTTTCTTAGCATACCCTACAAGAATATATACATACGTTTGTCCTGGCAATACAAACATATGTTTGTCCTGACAATACAAACAATTAAGTAAACCATTTCAAAAAAATTGTTCTAGCATTACATTTAAAAAGTACTTAAACCGTGCCAAGGTAATAAAATACTAGTTACTTCAACTTCAAGTAATAGTTTGTGGGCACTTAACATCACTAGTATGCACCCAAAAGTAACTCAATGGTTTTACACCACAATGAATCCTAATACAGGCAACATTCCAGTACATAGAGTACTATATACATACAAGACAAAATCCTTAACTAAGATCCTTTACTTGCACCTTACCTTTAAGCTATTAAGCTTCAAGTACAAGCCCCATTCTTTATCCTTATGCACCACTTAGCCTTTATACTGTAAAGTTAGTACAAAGCTTAAATTACAAATAAACTTAGAATCTCAAGAATTTTGAAGAGTAAGTACCTGTAAAAAGTAGAAACTTAACCCATAATTATTCACTAGTTGTTAAGCCCGATGTTAAAACCTATACAACAAATTTAAAGGACTAAGTACATGAATGCACTTAGTAAGAGTCCCTTAAGGTACCTGCAAAGAAGATAGCAAGCAAGAATGCAAAAATGGCACACCAACAACCAAGTAACCAACCAACAATCAACACAAGACAATAACATAAAAGATATGCAATGCGTATGATATGCAATACACACAATCCTTGGGACTTCTTACACCTTAGGTGCCTTACATTTGTCGTGAACTCAAACGGCAGAGGTACCTAAGACACTGGCCCTCATATCCCGCATACTTTACCTTCTTTAAGTTTCACTTACGGGTCCTAGAGTAGGTCGTCACCTTCTCTCAAAACTTATTGTGCAAGGTAGCCATTTTATGTGGTCCGACTTGCCAAGCCCTTAAAGCTTAGCTTAGAGCTCCTTAGTGGCTTATTTACCAAACCATATGGTTTGGTTGGGATTTCCTTAAGTTTCTTCCTCATTTTCTCAATGGTCTAACACCTAACCCTCAGGCCAATGAAGACTCTGAAACTCCACTTAATCCCTCTAGTGCCTTATTGACAACTTGAACACTTATACCCCCTTACCACTCAACTTAGCTCTACCTTAACCACACCGCTTAGCTACCACTTAAATAATGCATAATTCTAAACTTAGGAAGGAGTCTTAGACCTAACCAAGGTTGCAGAACATCTTAAGATAGCCTAGGGATGCTAACCGAGAGATTGGAACACTCTTAGGATGCCCTGAGCTCGAGAGGTTTGTGCCTTGGCGACGCCTTTGGTAACGCGCCACCAACTTGCGTTAGCAATGGCGACGTGTCGCCAACGCTTTTCCAACATTGCGCGACTAGACGTGAACTTGTACAAAACTTGCCCAACCTCTCAATTCTCAAAACCAAATCACATGGGTCTTGTTTCTACTCCATCCCTACATGTAATACTAAAATTCTATGCATTATTTTTAGCTAAATTAACTTGAATCCTTACCTCAAATTCAGCCATAAAGCAAGAACAAAGCACAAGCACACTTGAGCTCAACCTAGCTCTCTTGAGTTCCAATCCTAAAACCAACGTGATATGGCACCCAGAATCTTAAATCAAGACCGTTTCTAGCTATTCAAACAACTTAGAACTAGCTCAAACTAAACCAAAAAGCTTACCTTAGGCTTTAAGTCCAAAACAAGTATCAAAGAGCTGGATTGAAGCTATAACACTAAAAATTAGCTTGAGCCTTCTTGTAATCACCTTGGGACCTTCAAATTTGATGGAAACTTGAGGAATTGGGGAGTTTTGGAGCAAGAAATCTGGTGGGGAGAGGAAGCTAGGAAATTTTGGAGAGAGGAATGAAAATGGGAGCCAAATGCTTGGTAGAAATATCCTACTAACTCCACTAAGCCCACCAACTTCTTGTTTTCTTGTCCCTTAACCCTCAAGTTCTCATTTGTTTCACTTTAGTCACTAAACACTCACCAAAAACCATTCCTCCTAGGTCTTAAAGGATGCCCAAAACCCCGTACACTAAGCCTCTTGGACATTTAAGCCTCTTAAGGCATAATTGGTTCACTTGAGCACTTAGTACAATTTTTGCACTTTTCTTTCAAATGATAGTTCTAATAGCTAGGATAACTTGTGGTCTTGACTTAACTAGTCCAAATTTCTTATATGATACTAATTTCATCAAAATTATAGTCACGCCACTCACTTGGGTCAAAATTACTATTTTTCCCTTATGACTCTTAGGTGCCAAACCCACTTAAAAATTCATTTTTACTTAAACTTAGCTTATCTTTCTTGTTTAATAAAATGCTAACTTGAGGTGCTAAAGTAAAACACTTAAATAAACATACTTACCCAATTTAAGCCATCATTGACTAGGAGAGTCGTCACAGAATCTTTGTCGCCAACAGTCACAAGATCGAATCCACTCTCGTCAATTGTTTGCGATTTGAATCTCAGTCATCCACTGTCATAAGATCGAATCCACCATCATCCATTGTCGCAAAACCGAATCCATTATCATCCACTATTGTGATTCGAATCTTAGTTGTCCTCTTTGATCTCTATCGCTTTCCCTGTTTGCCGTTCGTGATTCCAGTCGTTCGTCGTTTACAATTCCAATTGTTTGCTATTCGCGATCCCAACCACCAGTTATTCCAGCTATTCTCATTACTTGTCCTCAATTTGTTAGCCATCATTTGCAATTCTAGCCAATTTGAAGTAGAGCTCCTTATTCTTGTTTGACGAGTTCCAATTATAAAACTGTATAGCCTTCACAATTCCAAGCGATTTGTTTTTGTTTCGATTTTGTTCCTGTTTCAATTTTGTTTTGTTTCATTGTCATTCCTATTTTAATTTCATTTTTGTTTGGATTATGTTCTTTTTTCGATTTCATTTTTGTTTTGATTTCATTCATGTTTTGATTTTGTTTTTGTTTCAATTTTCTTTATGATTTTGATTTCAAGTTGTTTTTTATTTCTTTGTACTCTCTTTTATTTTGATCTCATTCTTGTGTACAAATTTTACGTTTGGAGGATAAAGTTAGATGCATAAGTTTGGGGGTCAAATTATCAAAATAAGAATGCTAGGGGGAGAAAATGAGTTTTCCCCCCTTTTTTTAAAACAGGTCATTAATGAAATTAAGGTTGGAAGGGGTAAGTTAGATATTTTAAATTTTTATGGGGAAATTGTAGGTATTTGAAACAGTAGGGATAAAACTCGAGGTTTTGCCAAACCTTAGAAGATTTTTTGTAATTTTCCCTTTAATTTTTGTTGTGAATTGGTCTTCAAACTTCATTACGTTACATATTGGTCCTAAGTTTCTACTTTGTTGCATATTAGTCCCCATTTATCTTAGTCAAAACTAAATCAGTACAAAAACTCAATTTATAAAGAGAAAAAAATTGATAATTTAAATGATTTTTAAGTTGTCAAAAAATTATGACACATTGAACTTATAGAGAGATGGTTATCAAACAGTTTTAATTAAAATTTAAAAATTGGGTAAATAGAACTAATGGTCCTAAACCTTTAATTCTCATTGCAAATCAATTCCTAGGCTTTATTTTAATTTTAAATTGGTTCCAAACCTTTATAATTCATTCCATATTGGTCCCTTACCCTAGGCAGGCATAAGGACTAGATTTATAAAGAAGAAAAAATTGATAGTTTAAATTATTTATTAACTATAACAAAATTATGAATCAATTTAAATTTACTAGAAGACAATTACCTAACAGTTTGAATTCGTTTACTCTTATGAATTATCTGATATTAACTTTTTAAGTTCTAAGTTAAAATGTTCAGTTTTTGTTTTTTCATAAATTCAAATTATATCATAGTTTTTTAACAGATAATGGACAATTTAGATTATCAATTTTTCTTCTCTATAAATTGACTTTCTATGCCTACCTAGGGTTGGGGTCTAATATACCACGAATTATACAAGTTTAGGACCATTTTGAAACAAAATAAAGATTGGGAATCGGTTTGCAAAGAGAATTTAAAGATTGGAACCAATGGTGCTTTATATCCTTTAAAAATTTGTATCAAATCGATACTTGAGAGGTACAATTCAAATTGTGTGTTAATTATTTTCTTATAAATTTAATTTAAATCATAAGTTTTTTTATAGTTACTGAATCATTTAGATTATCAATTTTTCCTCTCTATAGTTCAGATTTTTTTGCCAGCTCACTTTTTTTATGCTAAGGATTAATTTACAATAAATTGTAAATGTTTGAGACCAATATGTAATGAAATGAAGGTGGCACTAATTTGCAATGTGAATTAAACGTTTGGAACTTTTGATGCACTTTATCCCCTATTCTCGCCATCTCTTCTGCTTCCGTTTTACCCCCGGCTTACCTACCAGTTACATGGTGGAGGAAATCAAACTCAATCGTTTTTAACGAATTGTTGAACAGCTAATCAACTTAGATTAATCTTTACAAGACTATCAGTACTTTCTCTATTTCTTTTTTTTTCTGAGTTTTTTTTTTATCTAAAATCAATCTCATTTTAAAGTTAATGCTCTATCTAATTAATAATCGCTTGACTAAATTTTTTTAGAAACTACTTACTTTTTTATGTTTCTTTTCCTGTATCCAACCAAAGAAAATTAAAATAAAAAAAAAAAAAGAAAATTTCTAATTTTTTTTAAAAAGGTGATTTTTTAAAAATTCTTTTCTTGACTTTTTTATGTATAAAGTTTCAATTGGTATACAAGTTAAGCAAAAATAACTAATTTTTAAAAATTATTTTCTCTAAGGAATAGAAGAAAAAAAAAGTTGGGGATCTTTTATATCCATCTCTTGCTTTTGTTTTCTTTTCTTTTTTGGAGGGAAATGCGTCCCTTGCATTTACGCGTGAATAATTTGTCACTCTCACACACAAAGGATAAAAGATGCTTATGCCCCACCAAAATATATCTATTGCAAATTTATCTTAGAAGTACGGCTCTTTTATCTTTTTCCACCCCATAATAAGTACAGGCAAAATAGCAACAATCATATTAAACTATACTTCTAAAGATGTACACAAGTTAATGTAGATGAATAGTGTAAAAGTAGAGTGAAAGTGTACTACTAAATAACAGTGCCAGTTTTATCTTTTTTTTTTTTGCTTTTTTCTGGACTAGATTAACTGGTTTTGAAGTTTAGTCCACTTTTATACAAGCGGATCACATCTTGAGGTTCAGTATTGCATTTTTTTTTTCAGTTTAAGCCTGTTTCCCTTTTAGTTGTGGTTAAATGTGTTTCCTATCCTAGAATTTCTAAGCTTTACCATATACGTCACTAAGTTCAAACTATGTTACATTTTGGTGGACTTAATATTCTTCATATTTGCTCTCTTACTCTCCAAACTTTTTTGTTGCTTTTTTATGTACAATTTTCTAAATAAAAATAAATTAAACCCAATTTTTCCATTTCCATCATATCTTATCATTATTGATAATTGAGTTTTGTAGCATGATTCATTTAATTCAAAAGCTTTATGATTTAATAAAGTATTTTCATTCATAATTGCTAAAATTGAAAGTGAACTTTTCTAAATAAATTTCCCACCAATATTAAAAATTAAAATTTGAGTTGATAAGGGAAATTTTTTAGTTAATTATTCTTTAACAAGAAAAAAATATCCATAATTTTTAAACATGTATAATGCTATTTTTTTATGATGACTAATCATTTTAATGATAAGAATATAACATAAATAAAACTTAACTCAAAATTAACAAAAATTAAAATTTTAATTGATATTTATTTTAATGGTAAATTTAAAAAAAAAATTACCCGCACTAACCTAGTATTTTCTGTTGTCTCATAAATTTATAATTATTTGTTGACCTAATGAAAAAGATTTTATAAATTTGCCATTGCTTTTGAACAACTTCAATTTCTAGGTTGGATCATGTACTTTTCATTGGTTAGTTCATCAAACATCTTTAAAAAAATTCAAAACGTTGGTACTCTTTTAGCACTCAGCTTGAATCATGAAATTAAATATTGTGGTATATTGCACGATATACCACTTATCCAATACAAATATTTTAGTATTTTATCATTTGTTTTGTGCGAAATACTACGGTATTTTGCATACCTGCTGCTTTTTATATACATTTTGTCAAAAAACTGCGGTATACCATAAATACTACAAGATATCTACTGCAATATTCTGTTTTTGACGGGCATGTGAGAGATTTTTTTTGTCATTTTATATTAAAATATCATACATTGAGCCATCTAGGAACTCAATATAACAGGTACTAAAAAATGTATTGCTATTATTAAAATATTTTTTTTAAATCAATAAATTAGTTTTTTTGACTGAGTAATATTTAGTTTGCTTTATATATAAGATTTTTTATGTTTTTGTATAAAAGCATCTTCTATCATATATATTTTATTTATATTTGACAAATTATAATGAGCAAAATTAGAATACATATAAAAATATATAAAAAGTTTTTATTTAATTTATTTCATCTTAAAATAATATTTTAACATTTTTTTTTTTTTTTGAAAATGCTAATGATATATTGTTTAGTATATCATGCTGTATATCTTAAAAATATGAAGTGTAATACACATAGCAGTAACGGTATTTAATACATTACCTCGAATTCAGGCTCCCTTTCCCTTATAGACACCTACTCCTTGCTCAAACATCCCTACAGGTTCAAGTTCAGTTTCAGTTCCAAGCTCACCTGCAATTTTTTAAAGAACACAAGCTGGAAAAGATTAGTCTCGTCGAAGGGAAAAGCTCCTTAATTAACAGTACCCCGAGTAGACTCTTTTTCTTACCAAGTTACTACTAACATTGGTACCTGGTTCGTTGGTGACAATAATCTTCTTAGCCGGACTGAAACTCTAGTTAAGCCAAAGTCTTGCATTCGTGCTATAAATTGTTCTCAGGTTGTAGAAGGTCAAGGTATAGACCATGCTTCACTAAGCCTCGAAACACAAGCATGAGCATTTGGATCGTATTCGTTTCCTTGCAAAGTAGCAAAACGGGGCTCACTTTGGATGGCATCTCCAAGGACATGAAGGCAAGTCGTTTAACCTGCTTTTCTCAGACTACTCAGTGGCAAAAACAGGCTTTTACATTGTATGAAAACTCTTGGTCTCATCTGATATCATCTTATGAATATTTTGTGCAGCTCTATAGGAAAAATTATAGTAGTTCTTCTCATCTCCCCTTTCTTTTGATTATCAAAAGAAAAATGTTGTTTTAACACTTGCAGTGACTCGTAGGCCTTAGCTACTTTACTGCTTCATGGGCTTCGGCTTGAACAGACCCTTAAAAGAAGAAGGCTGCAAGGCCCATAACCTAACGTTTCTGGGCTTCAAGCGGGGCTAAGTTTAGGCCCATGACCATAAGTTCCAAGAAAATTACTCCTAGTGCGAAATTATATATGCACGCTTTTTAAGATTTTCTTTAGGTAGTCTTATACTAAATGAGCCAAGGCTCATGATAATCCGATATTAAACAAAGCACAATTTTCAATTTTTGGATGTTGGTGGGCCGTTTGGTTTGATTCTCAAGTTGGTGTTCTTGCTACTAGATATTCCTAAAATCAAGAGATTAAAACTCAAACGTTAAATTTTCGTAAAATTTTCTTGCATACAAGCATAAATACATGGATTTCAGGATTTTCTGTATATCAATTTCTTAAACGGATAAAAAAAAATTTGGCAAGTGGATATTTTATGAATGAGATCACTTTGGCCCAACCACAAATTGCGTGGAGGGCGTACGCTTGTGGACTGTAGATGGACATGGTCTAGGGTTAAACATGGTCCTGATCGTGGCCCAGTAAAGGTCAACTATAGTCTCTGTCCAGCCGACGGTGTTCAAGTCCAACTCCAACGTTCCCGTTGGATACTTCTGAGTTCTGACTATATCAGGCCTAATCCAGCCCAAAATCTATTTTATTCGGAAAAAAACCAAAAAAAAATAATACTAGTATTTTGAATGGGTACATATCTATACATATATTGTCTTGAAGGTAGTAGGGGCAAAAAAGGAAAACGAGAATATATTGTGAATTCTCTCAAGGCTTGGGTCTTCGCACAAGTTATGCTTATCTTTTGATATTTTTCGGCTTTCGAGACTTGGATTGGGCTACCAACATACTGATTTACAAAAGAGAAATACTAGAGAAAATTGTGAACATAATAAGAATCTCTGTTTCCAAGTCTCAAGTAGCCATCAGAACCGAAAGAATAAAATTATCGAGGAAATATGAATAAAATATGCTTTCGGCTGTGATGTGATTAAATGGCTCATTTTTCTTTGTTTTCTTGCAATATGCGAATTGGTATTCTTAATGAACTCAATGTGAATCCATCTTTTAGTTTTTTTGCACATAAGAAAGATTGTGAATAGTAGTGTTTGTTTTTTTTTTATTTTTAAAAGTGAGTCAAATATTTTTAAATTTCCTTGAAAGAAATTTAAAAAAATGGTAAACTGAATCGGAAGTGTGTTTCGGCGTGGTAATGATGACACATAAAAACGTGATTTCTAAACAATCCTCATTCCTTATGTTTTAACATGGGTGTGATACAATTCAAACAAAGCATTAATTAGTAGAGAATTAATAAACAGCAGGCGCAAAGATATTTAATTAAGGGATAAGATGCGGATATGATTATGCCCGGTTTAATGCTACTCAATTCAAAGGATTTGTAATTTAAATTCAAGGATTTATACTGACATGCATCATTTACTTGTCATAATCCAGTAACTGAAAGTTGAGAAAATGGAGCTTAGTGGACTCTACTCATTTTTTTTTTAATATTCTACAAATTTTATGAGATGACATAATAATAAGTTTACACTTTAGCCAAACCTTTTAATTAACCTCATCTTATATGGCTGCAAATGGGAAAATTCGTATACACGAGACAAAATTCGAATTCAATTCAGCTGACTCAAAAAATCTAAATCTTATGGTTATCATGTCAACTGTCAAGGTCAACCGCCATAGCTGACAAGTTCAATTATTATGAAACATATTAAAGGAAAAGTTTGTGAATATGAGTGGGAGCAATTGCCTCATTTGTGGTAAATGTGGCACTAAACCTTCAAATATTGTAGTACCATGATTCGTTCAGGTAGCTAGGATGATTCTTCTGGTTGGGGCATATCTTCTTTGCTGCACCCATCTCTTTTATACATGAGACTGTAAATTAGAATCTAAGATGTTTGGCTAGACAAATCAATATTTGGTTGTTGAAATATATATTTCATAGTAACTTTGGAATCGCATTCTCGACATAGCTTCCTTGATGTATCCAACCAACATCTCGTACACTTGGAGTTCTACTTGCAATTGGTACTATAAGGTGGATAGGCAGCATGTTGTTGCAGGAATTTGTTCTTTAAGGGTCCAATTGTGATAAAGCAAACTTTGAGACCAAGAGGCGAAAGACTGGCAAATTAAGGGGGTCAATTGTCATAAATGAAAGTTTGAGGATCATAAAAGCAAGACACAATATCTGAGGGACCTAATTTGACAGTTTTCCATTTTTATGAGCCGGGCATATTCTTGGGATGGGATTCCACGGATCTACGGCCCATGTCTTCGCTGCCATAGATCTGCGATAAGTCAAACAATTAGTGTGTGTGTGATGTTTAGTTACTATCCAAATTAATAAGGCCTAAATACTCCAAGGGTCTCCGAAATTGAGTGACTAATGTGAGCTTGTCCCTTAAATCAAACTTAGTTTATGTTGGGTCCCTAACTTTGGAACTCTAGCTATGTTGGTCTTCTAACTTTGTAAATTGTATCAAGTTAGTCCGACCACCTCATAAGTTATAATGCTAATGTTATCACCCTTTTCAAATGTTTAGCAATGCCGGTGACTAAAAAACAAATAAGAGAAAAAACATAGATTAGTAAAGCATTTAGGGGAAAAAATGCATTCTAGTGTACTTAGGTTTTTCTCGACCTGTCACAATTGTTCAGTATTTTCTTCTTCTACAATTTTAGTTGACCTCTGGCTAGACCTAGTCATCCAACTAGGGCTAATCAAGCCATTTCTTTTTCTTTCTATCCCTCCCTTGCCTTCCCCAACATTTCCTTACTAATTTTCTATATTGTCCAGGTTTTAGCCATCAATGTTGGAGTAGGTTAATGCCACTTTCGCCAAAACCAGTGTTATGTTTCGGGGCATTGATACTGAACCAGATGGGTTTTTTACATAAATGTCATCATCAAATGTATTACTTATGATAATGGGGCTAATCCTGCAAGTGCACAAGGTTAGTTGTAGCAAGTTTTAATCCCTAGGACAAACCAAGGAATCAATCTCATGAGGAACAGATATTTAATTGTTTATGAAAATAAAAGAAATAAGTTCAGATTTTAAGATAGTAAAACTAACAAAAATTAAACTAAGATAAAACTAAAAAAAATTAAACTAAGATTAAACAAAACCAATGACAAGAATAATGAACTGGGAAGAAAACAATTATGGAATAGCTCAGGTTTGGATTTCACCTAGTTGAGAGTCTTCCAATTATCTATTTGGGCTGGTTTTATTTGTTAACGATCACTCCTAATATTACAACTCTTTCTTGAGCAATTGTAACGTGTTCGATTAACTTACGATTATCTCTCGATCGCTTACATAATTAATTAAACTTATTAAATTCAGGTTGTCAAATTAACAAAACACAATAAATAAGTATATCTCTATCCTACTTATTGTAACTCAATTTCTCTAGTGCACAGATCAAATTTTACCTCTCAATCCTTCATTCAAATCCCTAAGATAAATTATCTATGGTGATCAAGTATAGATAATACCTATTGTTAGAAAGGAAAAAGACTAAAACACAACCCAAATAAATTAATTAAAATAATACAACCACGCTACATCCTTAACCCTAATATAGAAATTTAGCCACTCATGTTAGATTTAACAATAAAATCCAATAATCCTAAGAAAGAAGAAGAAGACATGAACAAATAATTTCTAAGCTCCAATTCAAAAATAAAACAGAAGAAAGAAATAAAAACCAATTTCCTTTCTTTTTTTCTCTTCTCTTTGTTCCATCCCTGCTCCAAATTCCATTTTGTCTTCCTCTGGTTTCAATTCACAATTTTGCCTCAATTAGCCACCTTTTTTCTCCTACTCACGATCCACTGCTCTTTTCTCCACCTCTGTCTAATCCGTCCTTTTCTCTGAGCCCGCAATTGCAACTAGTCTTCCTCAATTGTGTCCTCTTTTCTCCTTTTATAGTTGTAGGATTTTCTAATCCTTAACCCTTAGGATTCCAAATAACTAAAATATCATTAACTTAAAATAGAACATAATATTACAAAAAGGTATTTCAGTTAACTAAAGGAGAGAAGCTCTTCCAATCTCCAACTGCACCTCTTACTTTATAATTTTTTATAATTTAGTCATTTTATTCCCTAAAAATCTAATCAACTCCTTTGATAGTCTCTCTAACCTAAATTAAATAAAAAATAAACAAGTGAAGGTAATAAATCACTTAAATATAATAAAACTAACCTAAAATAGATACCAAAATTAACACACAAATGAAGTTGATCATATGTCATCAATTGCTCATCAACGGTGTCCCTTGTGTCCTCAAACTATGAAAGTTGCTTAGCTATGGTTGAAGTCAATCAATGGTAGTTGATGCTTCAGGACATTCTTTATATATAACATGTTGTCCTTTAAAGGTGCTTTGCCTGGGTGGTGTTTGCAGTAGTGAAGAACAAGGGTCAGGGGGTTCTTGGGAGTATTACTGGGGAAGGAACCTTCAACACCCAAGTTAGAATGGGTAAGATAAGTGAGCAAAGGATAGTCAAGTATGTTAGGCCAGATGATATTGCCTCGGAGCCTCCCGGGTATATATAAAGGGTTCAAGGAAAAGGCCATTTTGTCTAAGCCAAGTAGATTGAAACACATGGTGGGTTGGATTTGAGAGACCTTCGGTCCGTACCTCGGGGAGAAGTGTCTCCAGTTGGCCTTTGGCAGTTATGCTCAGCCATCCAGCCAGGGGCGTGTAGACGGTTTCTGTCGGTGGTCCTAGGGGATTAGGTGTTTGTCGTGTTCTTCTGAAAGTCCCTAAAGGGGCCTACCAGAGGTGAAACCATGTTCGTGAGATACGCTTGTTGCCGAGGGTGACAAGAGGGTTTTTCCGAGGCTGGTTGAGTCACCATCCAAGGGTGTTGTTAAACCCTTCTTCATCTGAAGGTGATTTGGGTAACAGCCTTTTGGCTATCACATGCCCCCTCCAAACAGAGTTGAAGTTATGACTTTGGCTCGAGTAGGCTATTTTCTGCCCACCACATTTTTTGCCTTAGGGTTTTTCCCCACCTGTTAGGGTGTTCAATTGCCTCTAAAATGGCTTCAATTTCGAAGGTAAATAAATCTGCTTTTTTGATTTATGCATTATGGATTTGATAACTTAAGAGCCATGCCCACGTTTTACGCATTAGTTGACATGTGACACCATTTCAATGGTTGTTCTCCTCATCAATTACGTCAGTTACATTTATTCAACATAAGTCAGTCATTATGGCATCTTTTCGTTTGCCTTCCTCAGGCTATATGTTCCTTATCCAAAAAAGAAGCTCTTCACTCCTCAATCTACTCCTTGTTTTCCTTCTCTCATTTGCTAATTTTTCTTTTCTCTTTATGGTGGTTATTTATGGCAAAGTGATTTCCGACAACCTTTCACGATGATTATCAGTTTCTTCAGGACATAAGCAGGTGAGTGCTCTGTCCGAGGTTCCTTTTTCCTTTCTCTCTTTCATTTTCTTATTCCGAAGTAGAGCCTTAGGATTTCAAGATGGAGACCCAAAGTACCGAAGTTAGCACCATCAAAGAGAGTTGGAGTTCTCCTAATGCTCACTTTAGCTGCGCATTTCAGAAATTGTGAAGAAGTGGTGCTCGAATTTTTTTCTTCCTTCTTATGTTAAGGTCAGGATCCCTGAGCATGGTTAGCATAGTTATCACCCTCGAGCTGGAAACATCACCATCTTTAGGTCTCAACTAAAAGCAGGTCTTCAATATCCCCCACTGAAGATGATCTCTGATTTTTATGAGTTCTATGGTATAGCCATTAATCAATTACCTTCAAACTCTTACTCCTACTTTAACGCCTTTTGTGCATGTGTAAGGTGTTTAAGGTAGTTTCCCACTTTATTTTTTTCGTGCAATACTACAAGCTTCACCCAGTTCCAAAGAGGCCATTCTATTTTTTGCTACCCTGGGGGACTAGTAACAAAAAGTATACCTTCACTTTCGCCACCAAGGATAGCTAATAAGGATGGCAAAATAAATATTTCTTTATTAAAGTCCTAAAGAAGTGGAAGGGTTTGTTGATGAAGTGGGCTTCTGGGAGCCTGGCCATTGACATTGCAAACTCATCGAAGCTTTTGACCAAAGAGCTAGCATCCCAGTTTGAAGAGTTTGATGGTTGCATTAGGGAGGTCGTTGATTGACAAGATCAGGCATCTTTACGTGCACCTTATCTTTTTCCTATCCAATGGAACTTGTTGACTGAAGAGGTCCTTCGGGAGCTAGGCATTGTCAAGGAACATCTCACTGACCTCAGTATGCCAAAATCGAGCATAGATGGGAAACAATCATTAATAGTCATGCTTCTTCAAAAGGAGATTTCTTACGAAGCCCTTTTACAGAGTAAGTTACCTTTTCCCACTATTTATTAGATCAATTTATACTTACACTGATGTTTTTTCATTTTTCAAAGATGGATGACAAGTCAGTTGACTTATACAAGAACCTTTTCCTCAGTCAAGCCGAGAAGGGTGAACAAGAAAAGAAGAAGACTTTCTTCCTCCCTCTCCCAAAGTCGTTAAAAAAGTTGAGGATACAGTTCCCGAGGTCATCATCCTCTCAACCCCTATCAGTTCTCATTCTGCTGTGGAGACCTTGGGGACTTCTCTGGTCGTTTTTTTAGTCGAGGAGGCCGAAGAGTAAAAGAAGCAAAAGGGGGAGG
Source organism: Aquilaria sinensis (assembly GCA_005392925.1). Lineage (NCBI taxonomy): Eukaryota > Viridiplantae > Streptophyta > Magnoliopsida > Malvales > Thymelaeaceae > Aquilaria > Aquilaria sinensis. The sequence goes on along the minus strand of SMDT01002229.1, from coordinate 46,504 downwards.
ATATCCCTGCCGATATCCAGAAAGTAAGCGATTCTGAAGTATGGGACCTCTAGGTTCCTTTACCAAGTTCGTCCTTTGACTTTTCATCTATCAGTTTTAGTTTTTTTGGAATTTTGGACTTTATAGATGATTGGTTAAGGACTAACATAATGACTGAACTTTGGCGAGATCTTGTAGAAAAGGTGCCTATACTTGACTGGGTCACCAAACATGAACTAAAACGGCAATGATGTGACACCAAGATCCCTCTCGGGAAAGTTCTAAGGGAGCATTTTTGGAAGTTTACTAAGGATATGGACTTATTCTCAAAAGACTGTCAAAAGATGATCCCTCATATAGTGAGGGGCATTATGACAAACGCTACCTTCCAATCTCTGATGGAGTCATGTCCGAATAAGGAGATTCTGGTTGCTCAGATTACTAAGCATGCTGCCAGTCAGGCTTTGTTTTATCCTTTACGCCTCATTTTTTGCAAATGCTTGCCTATGATGGGCATTTTCGAGCATGGTCTACTAAGCAAACCATGATTCGTGCCCAAACAGAAAAGAACTTGGCAAAGGCCAAAGAAGCCATGGCGACCACTAGCTATAAATATGGAGAATTAAACAAAATTGCTAAGGAAAGGATATCGGGACTTTACCAAGAGCTTGCTAAATGGTACCCCAAAGCTCCTCGATGACTACTCCTCCAAAGTGGCTGACTTAGGATCAAAGTTGGTGAAGCAAACCTCTGCCAATGAGGCTCTTCGGAAGGAATGAGAATCCTTATATGCCAAGGTAGCCCAGGTTCTTTTGGACAAGACACAGCTACTTGGCGAAGTTAAACGGCTAAAAAAGTAGAAGAAGAAGAGGAAAAGAATGAAGTGGAAGCTTTTAAAAAATAGAAAGAAGAGGATGATGAGATGATGAAGCAATCCTTTTAGGATGGTTTTTGCTTAGCTTATCACCAAGTCCTTTCCTACTATCTAGACATGGACATTTTTTTCCTTCGGGCACTCAACATCCTTGAAGGCCCTCTGAATGGTCGAAAAAAAAGTTTCTAGGCTTACCTCAACAACCTTCAGAGATCGAATATCATGCTGATTTCGAAGATTCTCAAGGCAAGGATGTGGAGAAGTGGTATAGAACTTTGAAATGATTATTTGTATTTATTTCATGTACTCTCTTTTATGTACTCTTGCACTCTTTCACTTTTAATGAAATATTTCTTATTTCAAATTTAAGCTCGTACTTTCACTTATTTTCCAAATATTTTCTCCTCCGGTTTTGGCAAATGGTGATAACTCTTATAAGCGTACATGTTCGCCTTCTTTGGAGAAATTCAAGCAATTTTAAATGGATACAAACTTGCTTAATTGTTTTTGAGATACCTCGATGGTTTGAATAATACTTAGCATTTGTACAACTTCTTTGGCAAATTTCCACTTACCATTTGTACAATTTTACTTAGAAAATTTTTAAATGTAGTATTTTTATCAAAGAATCTAAATCACAAGTGTTTTTCAATTATTCTCCTTCGGTGTTTCCAATCTTAAAAACTCCTAGCCGAGCTTCTTTAATGACCAAATGAGGTTCTTCCCAATTCGTATGAAATACACCGTGAGATGGTTTTCGGGGTCCCAATTCAGCTCTTCAGAGAATGAGGTTTCTAACCTTGATCCCCTTAGGCCTAACTTTTAAGTTTGTGGTGATAGTAACTCGTTGTTGGAAAGCTCTTTTCTATTGTTCGTCCATTTCCCTATGTTCTTCAAGCATATAAAGTTTGGCCCCTTAAGCCAAGGTTGTTTTTTTATTTATCGAACATTTGTATCCTTATAGAGGGTTTCACTATTTCAATAGAGATTAGATTCTCTGTTCCGAATATGATGGGAAAATGGGTTTCCTTAGTAGCTTTTCTCGAAGTTGTTTGGTAACTCCATAGTACGCTCGATAATTCACCAAGTCACTTTCCTTTGGCTTCGCCAAGTCTTTTCTTCAAGTCATCCTTCAAAGTCCTGTTTGGTACCTCTACATGTCCATTGTTTTTGGGATGAGCTACCGGAGCAAAGTACATCTTTATATCGAGGTTGGTGGCGAATTCTTGGATCCCTTTATCAATAAATTGGGTACTGTTATCTGTTACTATCACCCTTAGGTAGCCAAACCCGCAAATGATATTTTTCCAAACAAACTTTTGGATATCTTTGGCCAAAATTGTTGCTAAGGGTTCTGCTTCACTGAAACAATGCAGTATTTGACCCATCCTAGTGCCATGGGGAGAGGACCAATGAGATTGATTCCCCATACCACGAAGGGGCAGGGGTAGCTAGCTAAGGCCACCACCTCCAAAAGTCTCTTTTTGAATAGGCACATGGCACTGGCACTTATGGCGTCATTTGATGAATTGTTGAGAATTATTCCTTATGGTGGGCCAAAAATATCCTTGTTGAAGTAATACTCCAGCCAAGGCATCTGTCCTAATATGGGATCCATATATCCCTTCGGGAACTTTTTTTAACAAAGCTTCTGCATCCCTTTCGTCAATGCACCTTTGCAGGGGATTGGAGTATCTTTGCTTACATAATTTTTCTCTAATAAAAAAATATCTTCCCAGCCTTCTTCATAACTTTGACGCTTCCTGAGGGTCATCACGCAGAAAGTTATTTGCTAAGTACTCTTTTATCGAATTTTTTCATCTTTTTTGCTCGGTCAATACTGTTTTAATAACTATGCTAGGGGAACTGAACATCTCGGTGGCCAGCTTTAATTTGGCCAATACATCTACTTCCACATTCTCTCTTCAAGGTACCTTCTTGATTTGTATCTTATCAAATTTCTAGATTAATTCGTAGATGAGGTCATGATACTTTGCCAATTTCAAGTCTTTGACCTCATACTCCCCTGTTAGTTACCGAACACCTAACTGAGAATCACTGTAGGCCTTTAGGGCTTTTACGCTGACTATCTTTGTCAATCCTAATCCCGCTATAAGAGCTTTATATTTGGCAATGTTGTTGGTGACTTGAAACCTGAATTTGATAGCCTTTGCAGCTTTCATACCTTCAGACCCTTGTAGTATCATACCAGCACCCTAGTGTTCTGAGCTCGAAGCACCATTTATAATGAGTGCCCGTTCAGGATCTTTTGCTTTGAAGTTATCTGGGATGTTTTCATTTTCTGGTAATTTGACTATAAAATCTGCCATGGCGTAGGCCTTTATTATTATTTTTACTCATATATGATATCATGTTCCCTGAGCTCAATGCATTACTTCGATCGTCATCCCGAAAAATATACCTTTTTCATGATGTCTCAAAAAGGTAAATTACTTCCCATTATGATGGAGTGTCCTTGAAAGTATGGCTGAAGTCTTCTATTTGCCGTGATTAAGGGATAGATTACTTTTTTCAATATTGGGTATCTCATCTCGGCCCCATGTAAGGACTTATTGACGTAGTACATTGGCCATTGCTTTCATCATTCTTCCCTGATAAAGACCAAACTTATAACTTTTCGCTAATGGCAAGGTAATGTATGAAAGGCTCTCTTTCCCTGGGTTGTCGAAGTGTCAGTAAGTGGGACAAGTAGCTTTTTAGTTTATCAAAAGCTTTTTCATTCTTCAATCCAATGGTGTTCTTCAGAGCCTTCCCTGACGTCACTTTTTGATGCCATGGTTAGTACCTTTATGAAAGGTCGACACCAATCTCCGTATCTGGATATGAATCTGCTAAGTGCCGTTATTCTCCTGGTGAGCCTCTGTATATCCTTAATAGTTGTGGGTGTTCAGGATCCAAGCAAGGTCTTAACTTTTTCTGGGTTAGCGTCTATGCCTCTCTCGGATACAATAAAACCAAGAAACTTGCCATTTGTTACTCAGAATATGCATTTTTCTAGATTAAGATGAATTCCGAATGTTTAGAGCTGCTGGAAGATTTTATGTGAGCCTATAATGTAATTGTTCGATAGTTTGCTTTTAATTATCATATCATTGACATATAATTCCATATTCCTCCCAATCTGGGAATCGAACACCTTATTCATCAGCCTATAATATGTGACTCATGCATTCTTGAGGCCAAATGGCATTCTCACATAGCAGTACGTTTTTACTTTGGTTATAAATGCTATTTTTACATCATTTTTCGGGGTTCATCTGAATTTGGTGATACCCACTAAATGTATCTACAAAGCTTAATAATTTATATTCAATAGTAGAATCTACTAGTCGATTAATTGAAGGTATGACATATGAGTCTTTAGGACAAGTATCATTAACACTTCTAAAGTTGATACATATTCAGAGTTCATCACTTCTTTCCTTGGTGGGAACGACGATGTTGCTAAACAAGTCAGAATATTTAACTTCCCTTATTATACTAGCTTCCAAGAGTCATTGAATTTTTTTTTTAACAAAGTCATTCTTGTGTGATGAGATGCTGCACTTTTTCTGTCGAATGGTCTTAGTTTCGGAACTTACTTTTAGGCTATGCTTTGTTATGCTGGATTTATTCTTGGCATATCCTTCAGGGAGTAAGCGAATAAATCTTTGTTCATTAATAATAGAGATACAAGCTTGTCTTTTTCCTCTTCGGCTAGGTGTTTTTTTTATTTGGGTACTTCGGCCGGGAACTAGTTTTAGATTTTCAGTTTCTATCTTCTCATTATTGTACTTTTCCTCCTCTGGCCTATTTTCAACAAGCATGCCATCTTTTCCTGTGCTCTAAACATAAACATTGGCAGGATTTTGCCTTGTTTTGACGAACACTTTCCTTACTTTGGCCTAGTCAATGAGAATTTCTGCATCTCTGTTTTTTGTTTCGAAGGTGACCATTAAGTATTTCATGTCAGTTTGAAGGTGAGGATTGCCCTGAGTTGCTAGCTGAGGAAGGCATTGTAGGACGATTTGATATTGATGACGATGAATCTTATCATGGTGGAGGTGAAGAACTCTTCCCCCGAGATGACCAAGGTTCCTTTTAACATTAATGACAGGTCAATCCATCCTAAGATGGGAAGTTCTGTAAGGCCGACCCCCGAGTTTTGGTTAAGTCATAGATTTGAGCTCACTTTTGAGAATACATAAGCTTGGCAACAAATAGGTGAATAGGACATTGAAATTCAAACCATCATCACATAGTACTTTCTTGACATCCCAATTTCTGATTCGGCCTGTAATTAGGAGAGGGTTGTCATGTGGAAATTTTACCACTAAGTCATCCCTTCGGGTGAGCTTGTTTGTGGGGTTATCAAATTTCATCATAGTTTTTTATCTCGCCTTCATCTTTCTTTTAGGTGAAGGTATTCCAGTGGTGATTGACTAGATGACCTTAGTCGAAGAAGGGGGGATGTTTTCTTGGACTTCAGTTTGGGTAACGTCTGTCAGATTCATATTCTTCATCCTCGCCCTTCCTCTCATTTTCTCTTTTCTCCCTGGACTTAGGTGAGGGCATTCACAAGTATTACTGGAACTGCCCTTACTTTATCAAGGATTCAATGTACTTCCTCAACTGGAAGCAGTCATCAGTGTCGTACCCATGGTCTCGATGAAATTGACAATACTTCTTCATGTTTATCTTGTTATCCAAAATCATGGGCTTCGGGTGTTGGACCGAAGTCCCTTTTCTTTCTAATGCCATCAAAATGTTAGTCCATGTGGTGTTCAAGAGGGTGAATGCTAATGGTCTCTTGCTGTGACTTTTTTAAAGCTTTCCCTCACATTTGATTTGGTACCAAGGTTGGGCATTTTGTCTTTCGGGGGAGTGATGACCCAATTTTGATCCTCCCATTGTCAGCTTTTCGACCATCATGTGTTGTTCAGCTTTTCGGTAAAACTCCCCAAGTGTATCCGGGGGATCTTTTGAAAATTCATAGAAGAGTTGGGAATCCCTTTTTAATCTTCAGATTATGGCCAAAATCTGAATTTCAAGGTGAAATTCAAGGACACTGAGGGCCTTGTGATTGAACCTTTTGACGTAGTCATAAATGGTTTTCCCGTTCTTTTGGGCTATGTCGAACATTTAGCCAAGCATATCTGTTGGCCTACTTCTGATAAATTCTGTGTGAATGTCGTGGATGGGTCATAAAATCCCATAATCGTCCCTAGAGCTAAGGAGTTATACCATGCGGTGGCAGGCCCAAACAAGTTTACTTTAAAACATTTGCATAGAGTAGCATCATCAGCCCTGTGCAGTACTATGCTCTTCTTGTATTTGGTCAGATGAGCCTGGAAGTCGTTCTATCTATCATAGCTTTTGAGGCAAGGTACTTGGAAGTCACAGCTCGAATGAATAGAGACTTATGCCCGGTAAAGGTTTCGAACAACCTTGACCATACGGGGTTTTTGGGAGACTTGCTTCTTGACTTTGCCCAACTTTTCCAAGATCTTTTCCATCAGGATGGTAATACTACCTTTTCCCCATGGTTGTGGCAAATGGGGAACAGTGTCTTCTTCTGGGCAAGTAGTTTTATCAACAAGGGGAGGGAATATTCTCCTGGGGAGAATGGCTCTCATGCCATAGGACCCTTTGTTCTCTCGATCTCACTGCCCTACGTCTGCCGGACGGCAGATCCTCCGTTGAAGATTTTCTATGGAAGCTCCTGCTATTTGAGCTTCATTAAGGTGATTGGCCACCCCGCTCGGGGTAAGCTTTTAGGGAGGATGTCCTCCCATGCGAACGAGCCTGTGACCATTGTTGGTTCAGCTGTTGAGTCATTTCGGCCACGATAGAGCATTGGAAGTCATGCAGAAAGCCCATTATAACCATAAGATAGTGCTCATTGTCGGTGAAAGAAAGGTTTCGGCAGTGGCGAATCTGCCACTACTAGAGGTTTAAGTGTAGACTAGGACTTAGGAACTCTATTGTCCTTAGAATGCTGAGTTTTCACGATGGTGACCTAGGAGGGGTTTCCCACAGACGTCACCAAGTGATGCTCCAGGACATCTTCTATATATGACATGTTGTCCTCCGATGGTGCTTCGCCTGAGTGGTGTTTATAGTAGTGAAAAACAAAGGTCAAAGGGTTCCCCATAGTATTGTCGGGGAAGGAACTTCCGATGCGCAAGTTAGAATGGGTAAGATAATTGAGCAAAGAATAGGCAAGTTTGTTAGGCCAGATGATATTACTTGGGAGCCTTCCAAGTATATATAGGGGTTCGAGGAGAAGGCTGTTTTGTCTGAGCCAAGCAAATTGGGACATATGGTCAGTTGGATTTGAAGGACATTCGGTCTATACCTCATAGAGGGGTGTCTCCAGCTAGCCTTTGGCAGTTATGCTCAGCCATCCAGCTAGGGGTGTATGGAAGGTTTCTATTGGTGGTCCCGGGGGACTAGGTGTTTGTCGTGTTCTTCCGAAGTCCATTGGGGGGCCTACCAGATGTGAAACTATGTTCGGGAGATACACTTGTTATTGAGGGTGACAAGTCGGTTTTTTCAAGTTTAGTTAGGCAACCATCCGAGGGTGTTGTTAAACCTTTCTTCATTCAAAGGTGATCTGGGTTACAGCCCTTCAGCTATCAGTAATTTATCTTAGTTAGTTAATAGAGGTTGTGTAGGCTGTTTGAAACCTTAGAGATGGTTGAATCTTTAGTGAAAGATTCACTTAAAAGCCCCGAGAGTTATGTGTCTATAAAGGATCTTCTTATGATTAAGTTAAATAGGCTTGAGAAAAGTGTAGGAAGCTTATGGAAAGTTTTTATTAAGAATGTAGAATGTACCTCATAAGGTGTGAGGAAGACCCAATATAGGCCCGAAGATGTGGCCATAAGGGAAACTGCAATCATTTCATAGTGAATCCCATGATTATGGAGATTGTTTCTTCTATCCAAGGCAATCATTATAACAGTCAAATCGTTACCTTAGCCCATAGGTAGTTTCTCAATAGGCTCATTTAAGCCAAACCAAATGCATGAGTAATTCTCTTGTGAACCTTCATGGGATGTACGCCATAACCAATTATGGTATCAGCAGGTTCTCCTTTAAAGTAAAATGGAGGCTATAGGGTGCCCTGCATTTTGGGTATTTGTAAGCATGGGTACATGGCAGTTTTGAACTGGATAACAATTTTTCCACTTATTAGAAACTTTTTTATCTTTTAAAGCTCTTGTTATGCCCTAAAACAAAATCTTTCAATTTCCTATTCGCAAATTCTTTAAGATTTGCTCAACTATTGTTGTTTCATCATAGTTAACCCTCTTGTTTATGAGTCTTCTATCATTCTTCATTGTTAGGAAAACAATGTATGTGTTTAAAAAATTTATTTTTTTAATCAAATTTCATACTATCTGTATTTAACAGGTTACTGCTTGTTTTCTCAGTAGTGGGGGTCACCTTCCTTTCTAACTTTATATTTTTTGAATGTGCTAGCCATCAATCAAATTTCATACTATCTGTATTTAACAGGTTACTGCTTGTTTTCTCAGTAGTGGGGGTCACCTTCCTTTCTAACTTTATATTTTTTGAATGTGCTAGTAGATGTCTAGCACCAAGGAAAAGTCTGTTGTCGAGATCAGAAGGGAGACATCCAAAGAACTGAAATCCCTTAAATTTTGGAAGGTGTAGAGTCTGAGAAGTGTTATAACTCCTTAAATCTTGTGAGTTTAGTGAAGGAAAACTATATTCCTTCCATTCTATATGTGGTCAACTCGGGTCTAGAGATGGCTAGTTAGTTTGGGAATAAATAGATGACTGTGCATGTAGACCAGGCTTGGCATGCTCCATTTCCCTTATCATCCCCTTGTTTCCCAACTTTGCAACCACTTCTGTATCCCTCATTCTCAACTAGCTTTTTTTCTTTTAGCATGCCATTCTGGTAGTGGCTGGATATTACCTTGACTCTCTTTTCTTCTTTTATCGTATAACCCTTACTAAACCCTACTCCTGCTTCTTCATACTGCAGTTTAACTATTTTTGCCACAAACTTTGCCTTCACTTTCACTTTAACCCTTAAAAGTTGGAATGAGTAGAAAGAAAAATTTTCTCTGTGTCCACTAACAAGAACTAAGACTTCCTTTGCAAGTGGACCGATAAGCCCATATACGAGGTAGTTGGCCTACATTCCATGGAGGTTGGTCAGAAGCTTTCAAGGCCATTAGAAAGGTTGTCTAATAACTCTCAAAGCTGGTGAATGATGGCAAAAAAGGATGGTTATTCCTGTTTTACTGTTAGTCCTTGAAAAAAGTCACTATAAGGGCATATAAGATGAGTTGCCCATGCTAGGGAAAACTTAACCAGGACATTTAGCTAATGGGGATGCCATAACGAGTTAATTAATGCCCTAGATAATGGCATCATGTCAATTGGTGAGTTCTGGGTGTGTTGGAGACACTTGCATTCATAATGCTACTATATTAAAGTACATTTATATTTTGTGGCACTTGCAAATGTTCCAAGATATTCAATAGAGTTCCAGATTGTTCTTGAGGCTTTCTAGGGTTCTAAAAGAGCCTTAGAAGCCATAAAGAAAACCAAGATTGATGGCAAGAACACATTGGCTAGCCTGGTGCTGAAAAGCAAAAACTAGAGGTCTATTGGGGGGCATACTTCCACTATTGAGGTGGTGAAAGTGGGACATAAATCCCTTTCTACCAAACATATGGGGAAATTGCAAAAGTGATGGTCTTAGTGATCCTTACCAGAAGTATCCCCTATCGGGGAACCCACTAGGAAATTTATTTTCTTGATTCATTCTTAATGTGTAAGCCTGTTTATCCTTTATGTTTATTCCTTGGCCTAAGTGATTTGGTTCCCATTTTTTACTTTTTGCACGTAAAATTAGAAAGATCCTATATTTCCTTTATCCTAATAAGGGAGGTCCCGGCTTCTTTCTCCCCAACAATAATGACATGATCATTAATCGAATATTCTACCCATTAGTGACAATCATGGTAAATATAGGTGGGCAGCAAACATTGAGGCTTTGAGCAGCTCTATGGGCAATTTTTATAAAATCCCTGATCTTTATGACAAGTTTCAACCAAAAGTCCTAGAACTAAGGAAAAGGAAGCGTTAAGTAACGTACTTTGCCATATATAAGGGCATCTCATTTAGCTTTTACTTCTTGTTAGGAAATAGGGAGTTTTGCTTTTGAGAGTAATTTTGTGCTCCATTAGATGCTAAACGGCCTTACCCTTCTTTAGGACATGGCCAAGATTAAAGATGAGTGGTACTTTCTTACTTGAAAAATGAGGCATGCTATCACAACCCATCTCAATTTGAGCTATATTCTTTCTTTATGAATTCTGTTTCACTTGCTTAAGTAGCTACTACTTGAGGTTTTTTGGCTAGTCAACCATCCTGATGAATGGTATCCCTGTTAGGTTAGAAAACCTTGAGGCTACAAATAAGAAAATTCTCTTAGTGAACAAAAGCTCACTCCTCAATGAAATGTCAACCTATATAAGAAGGTGGTATATTTGCAAATGGAAAATAAGGGCCTGGAGAATAAAGTTAAGCTAAGAATGAGTTTCCTCCAAACATCCATTACTTGCCTAGGGCCCTTGAGGAGGAGGTAACTAATGTGGAGCAACAATATGTTGAACATGGTGGGGTACCCTAAAAAAGGCGATCCTCCAAAGAATTCAATCATACAAGGGTCAAATTGACCAGCTAAGGTTGGACCTTTAAGAACTACAATTTGGTTGAGGGTCGCTAAGGCCAAGAAGACTACTTTGGATGAGAAGGTGACTATCATAAAGGTCTCACTTCAGACTCAAACTGAAGGTATTTAGGGAGAGCTAATGCAGCAAGGATGAGGCAAACATGAGACTTATCCATAAGCTATTTAATGGCTTTATTTGGTGTCATTACCAAGTGAAGTTAGTTTATCAATACTTGGATCTATCTAGCTTGGACGCCTTCAATAAGTCCTAGAAAATCAGAGTAGTTGGTACTAATAAGGCAAGCTTGGGCCAAAGGATAAGGATTTCATCTAAAATGGTAAACTTGACTCCTTTCCTCAAATAAACTAGACCCATTTGTAAATTTTTCATGCAGACCTGGGAAATTTTCCAATGCAAAAAATATGAAAAATATTGATTTTAAATGTTACCTTTGTTCTTCATATACCCGTGTGTGTTTTTCTAAATGTTAGCATTTTTATTTTAAGATTAATGTCTAAGAGCCCTTAGCCCCAATGCAAGAGTCTTCAATCCTAATACATTCATTATCCTAAGGTCCTAGCCTTAAACTAGGTAACCTTTGTCTCAATGCGGGAGGCTTTAATTTTAATGCAATTCCAACCTATCAGTGGACACTATGAGGTCCTCTAGGTTTTAAGCAATTAATAATTGTAACAAGTCTTGTAGGCAAAATTAGAAAATTTCATACTTCAAAATTGGGAGCCATGTATTGTAGACTCTTTTCATGTTGTAATTCATTATCCTAGTTGTATTCAACAAGGGGTCAGTGTGTGGGACTAAGATGTAGGACTAGTCATTTCTTTCAATTGCATACCCAGGCTCTACCTACGATGCTGGACTTCTTCTTTAACTTCTTTCACCCTTACAGTCTTTGTCCCGATCATCTTTTTGGGGTTTTTGTGCCCCCCAATCTACTAAGAAATGTATCGTGAAAAAACTCTTTTAGCTTATCCTCTCAAACCAGTTGCTCTAAAAACGCCGTAAGCTCCCTGCATGTTTTTTGTATTAAGCCAATAGTCCTTATTGCACATGCAAATCTTTTTCTTATCCTTAGGTAACCTGTGGTGATGAAATGAGGCCATTTTATTGCCATGTTCCTATGTTATAAGGCATAAAGAATGTTAGCCCTAATATCCTACAAGTGCATGTAGCTAAGCTCAATGACCTTTTCTTTTTGTTGGTTTCTTACTGTTTGCTAGTCTATGTAGGGTTTCAAAAGCCATACATATACAGCGGAAAGTAACCGAAACCTTCCAGGATCTAAGTGAAATAGAGTAAATCAAGTGTTCAACATTTTTACCTAGTTGGCTAACATTTTTCACCCAACTGTTAATTCGAATCATAAAACTTAAATAGTTGACATATTCAAGCTCTCTATGGTATCCACATGAATTTCTTGAATCACCACATCTCCACCACATCCCGGTGGATGCATTCCTCATGTGCTCATAGTGCTGGCTTGCATCCTCCAAGGAAAGACAAAAGAAGAGTATGACTAGAATTTTTGGAATGTTTCTGATTTCTTCTTTTAGGAGACTAGTTCTAGAGCTATGAAAATTCTTACCATATGATAAACATACAGTGAGGCTCAACTTCTAAGCCTAATAGGTTTCAAAAACCTAATCCAATTAGGTTTAATTTCGGACTTTGTAATGGCTCAACCTTTGGGCCAATTATTAATCTAAAATTATCATGAAACTAAAACCCAAATAATTTGGCCAATGCAATTAAATAATCCAATTGGCTCTAAGTGTGCGACATATTATCACATTTGCAATGATCATAAATCATATTTATGATCATAAACAATAAACGGTGTCTTGCAACACATCATTATTACCCAAGTGACAAGATAGTTGAAGATAGTTGGTGATTTGACTAAACTTCTATGATTATTATTCGTATATGTCATTGTCCTTTTGTCCAAGATATCAAGACCAAGCACGCGACATAGGATGTGTCACTCTCATATAGCTCAATCAAAGGTTTCTTGATTACTGAGTAAACTGACTAAAACTGATGACATTTATATCCCATATCAACTCATCCGAGTATGGCCGTGCATTTTGTCAATCTCACTCAATCGAGGGACCCAAAGATATCACTTTCATTACATACGAAGGACAAATCCCATCTTGATCATACAAAACTCTCTACATGATATGTGACATACTCAATGACCACTTTCATGTTCACTCAGTTACGAGCAACAAAGGGAAGTATCAAAGTATGTAACTCTTATGTAAGGAACCTTAATGACCTTAGGTCAAAGAACTACATATACCATGATCATTACGAGAATCACTTATGGCACTCATATAACGATCCATGCAGCGTTCTCATGTTGGGTCGGTCCAGTACACAAGCTCTTAAACTTGTACCCATATGTAGACTACATATCACATATTAATCTCCACATATGTTAGTCTTTATGTATTATTACAACTCGCTCCACAATAATACTAGACCAGGGACATTTAAGAATATCATTATTCTAGGGTTATAATTATGTTTGATTATGTTACACAGAAACAAACAACAAACACAATTATTGGAATGATGCCCCAATAAACTATCATAACTCAAAGTACAAAATACAATCATATCATGATTGGCTTTGGGCACAACACTAACAGTCTAGTGCTTCCCTAATCCTTTTTCTTGATTTGGTGATTAACATCCTTTGCTAGGATGTAGTGACAATCTCGGTTGCAGAACCCTTCTATACTCTAGGTAGATTTTTCCTGGATGAACCAGGAAAATCATGACTTTAAGAAGATCCCTTTAGTCAAGGCCAGTAACTTGATGTCCAGGAAAAGGTTAGGCATCTAGAAGGCCTTTATATTGAACCTTTATAGGAAATTCGGGAGGGGCATTCTTCTCCTATTTGACATTTAGGAGCCAAGTCGGTTGACTATCTGTTTGTAGGGGCAACTTCACATGAACTTCTGCAAAAACTCAACCAATAATTCGTTGAATAAGGCAAACCTCTTCATCTTCAATGTCCCAAACTATGCTGACACTACTTCAGAGAGTGTAGAGTTGAAGGCCTAACATATGACGACATTGTTAGCCCTTTCCAAGTTCATCGTTATAATGTACATTTTTAGATGGTTGACTGAATTTGTCAACCCATCATACAACCTTTGGCATCTAAAAGCCTTGGGGGTAGGCGTTTTCTAGATCTCCTCTATGAAGGGCTGGAGTTACATGTAAATGATGTCTAGTAGTAACTTCCTGATGATTATACCTTCTCTCTCTAACGTTCCCCTCTTTCATTTCATCTAAATGCTGGAGGAGAGTATTGATGATGCTGGCATTGTGTTTTTCCTCGACTATGTTCCTTTATTGGTTCTCAAACGAGTCTATAGTTTTTGTCGGTACAAAAGCTAGTCTAACAGTGTCTCTCTAATTGCTCTTCATATCTTTCTTTGGTATCTGGGGGGTGCCTTCTGGATATTTTTCCATTATTTTTCCCGTAACTTTTCTAGTAGAGTGTGTTTTAGAGTGTTAAAATGCTTGTTTGTCATTGTTGTAAAAGCCTTTCTTCGTACTAGATCTCTCAGCAATGGAGGTAAACCTGTTCCCTGACTTTTGAACCGTTGGCTGGGCTGTTTGAAATTGATAGGGAAAAGTCTTTTTTACCCTCATTGTAGCATTATCTTTTATCTTTTCTTGATTGATCTCGTTGTTTAAATGGAATCTCCTGATCTCAATCATGATTGGTGTTTATATAGGCTTTACCAAGTTGATATCCAAATGAGGTTAAGTGGGCTGCCTGAGATCTTGGAGACTGCTGAATTTGTAGTCAAAGACAAGGTTAGGAGGCCCTATAGTTATTTTCCTAGAGAAGGCCTTTCAATGCTTAAGCCAGTATAGGTTTAAGAAGAGTTTAGGAAGTTAGGGAAAGATTTTTTTTTTGTTTTTTAAAGTGTAGCACGTGCCTTGTAATTCATGAAGAAGACCTATTACAAGCTTAGAGACTTGATGGTCGTTGGGGAAAACTTCCCTCATTTTGTGATGAATCCCTTGATTAAAAGGATTGCTTCCTCCATCCAAGCCAAACATTATAACGGTGAGCTTGTTACCTTAGCACATAAATACTTCTCTAATGGGCTCCTCCAATCCAAACTGAACTTATGAGTAAATCTTCAATGGACATTTCTAGGATGTGGGCTAAAGTCTATTACAATATCACTAATTCTTTTTTATTTTTTGGACATTGTACTTTTTATTAGTATTACTTATCTAATATTAATTAAAGATAAATTGGTTTTGGATTCACACTTAAAAATCAAAGAAAAATGAATGAGAGAGAATTTTATTTTGCTTGATTGTTTTATTAATTCAAGTTGTTTCCGTTATTATTTATTTTTGCCCCTGACATTGCTAAATAGTGAAAAGAGATTGATACTGCTATGACATATGAGGTGGTTGGACTAACTTGTAATGATTTGCAAGGTTAGAGGGCCAATATAAGCGAGTTTGATTAAGAGACTAAACTCTTACCCTGGCATATTTAGGCCAATGAACAACCCTAATCGTTGCTTAGTTTGTTTTCTTATTTGGAGCCGTGACTTTTTCTGACTACTTGCCTCAAAAGGTTAAAAAGGGTGAAGATTGCTGATACAGAAAGGTGCACGCTTTGAATCTACCGTCAAAATATAACAATCTTTCGACCCTTTTTCACCCAGCAGAACCCAAAAAGCGACAACACTTCGAGGGCAGTGGGGGCACCCTGAAGAAAAAGGCAACAGGAAATACCCACAGCCTCCACCGCGAAGAATCTTTATTCTGCAGACTAACTAGCCTCGAAAAAGGTATAAATGTTTTGAAGAAGAAGAAAGAAAAAGCGAGCGCCGCTTCAGCTAATTTGGAAGAATCGCTTTGTTGCCGATTTGGATAAGCCCCAAATTCTTTATCTCTACCACATTTTTTTATTATATTTTGATTTTCTATTATTTTTGAGTTTTTACATATAAGATTGAGTTTAATCTGTCCATGATTGGAATAATTAGGGTGAAAGTTAGGAATGTGAGTGACTGAGCAAATCTGCAAGGAAGAATTGGGCAGAAGATCTCCAATGGTGTCTCTATCACAGCCACCTTCTTCTTTTTCTGCTACTTACTCTTCTTTTCTTCTTGCTGAGATAAACCACCCCATAAAAAAACAAGAAAGCGAACTCAGCATAAAAAGCAAATTATTAAAACCCTGAAGCCCTGTTCCCATTCTGAATGAATTACACAGTAGAATATTTGTAATGTATTATATCAACCATCTTATGTTAATTATTATATAAACCCACTTGCACATTTTCCAAAATTTGCAGCCTCCTATGTTTCACTGTTCCTGTGTCCGGAGGATTTAAGGGCAAGTTAGAACAGAAGAAATCTAAAGGAAGGGTCTTTGGGTTTTCAGAGAGTGCAAAGAGGAAGCACAAAACCAAATTCCTCATCTTTGTGCCTCCAAGCATGCTTCCAAAGACTTGCATTCTCTGGATATGCCTCTTGGGCTCTTTCTCTTTTCTGGCCATGACTTCTGTTTCAAACTTCACCCATCCTCATCAACATCCAGACCCTGAAGCTGTTGTTCAAGATGTTCAATGGTAAGTTGAAAAGATGGAAGTTTTCAGAGTTTTCTTCACTCAAGTTGCTCTCTTTTGCTTGGATTGAAACAAAATAGATCTGGCCATCTGGGTTTTGCTCATTTTGAGTTTCTGTGTTTCACCTTCTGGGTCTAGCTCATTACGAACAAATTGCTCTGTTTTCCCCTGTTTTGAAGTTTGGATGCCAATTTTCCAGCCTCGCAAACAAAATTATCCACCTGCATTCAAGATTTTCCTTCAGAGATCCCCAAATTTTCTTTCTCATCAAACAAAGACAAACGTATCTCAATTATGTTCACTGGGTCTATTTCTTAATATAATTCCCTTTTTGCAGGAAAGTAAATGAATCGCTTTCAAGAAGAAGAACCCTACCTCTGACAGAAAACGACCAATGCGCTACCGGAAACCCCATCGACGACTGTTGGAGGTGTGACCCAAATTGGGCAAACAACCGGCAGCGTCTGGCTGACTGCTCCATCGGGTTTGGCGCCGGAACCCTCGGCGGCAGGGGAGGTCGGATCTACGTCGTCACCGACTCCTCTGACCGCGACCCAGCAAACCCAACTCCGGGCACCCTCCGCCATGCCGTCATCCAAACGGAGCCCCTCTGGATCGTCTTCGCCGCTGACATGGTAATCAAGCTGAAGCACGAGCTCATCATGAACGCTTACAAGACTATTGACGGCCGCGGCACGAACGTCCACATCACCGGCAACGGCTGCATAACAGTCCAGTACATCAGCCACGTCATCATCCACAACATCCACGTCCACCACTGCAAACCCTCCGGCAACACCATGATCGCCTCCAGTCCCACCCACGTTGGCTTCCGGGGAAGGTCCGACGGCGACGGGATCTCGATTTTCTCGTCCCAGAAGATCTGGGTCGACCACTGTTCCCTGAGCTTCTGCACGGACGGCTTAATCGACGCGATAATGGGGTCCACAGGAATCACGATAAGCAACAATTATTTCTCGCACCACAACGAAGTGATGCTTCTGGGCCACAATGACAAGTACTTGCCGGACTCCGGTATGCAGGTGACGATCGCATTCAATCACTTCGGCGAGGATCTGGTGCAGCGGATGCCACGGTGCCGCCGAGGTTACATACACGTGGTGAACAACGATTTCACAGCATGGGAGATGTATGCCATCGGCGGTAGCGCTAACCCCACCATTAATAGCCAGGGCAACCGCTACACGGCGCCGGCTAACCCAGATGCGAAAGAGGTGACTTGGAATTTGTGATTTTTTTTTTTTACTTTTATGAAAAAAGGTTCTGGGTTTTGGGCAAGAAGAGGTTTTAGTTTAATTATTGTTTAATCATAGGTTTAAGGATGGGGAAAGGAAAACTTTTGACTTGCGCGCGAGGGAATGGATATTTTGCTGTTGGGGTGTTACAGATCACTTGCAGCGGTGGCGCGTTCGTTACACGCGCTTCCACTTTTGGTTGCTCTCTCCTTCTCTATGTTCCTCTTTTTATGTGGCTATGGACTTGGCAGGTGACAAAGCGCGTCGACACGGACGAGAACGAGTGGGCGGGTTGGAACTGGAGAACGGACGGGGACATAATGGTAAATGGAGCGTACTTTGTGCCTTCCGGCGCGGAGCTCAGTGCTCAGTACGCCAAAGCGGAGAGCGTCCAGCCAAGAGCCGCGGCGCTTGTTGATCAACTCACCATGACGGCTGGCGTCTTCGGTGATCCCAGGTAAATTACCCATTCTACCCTCACCTCATTGCCTTTTCCACATCATAATTTCCAAACTGCCAGACATATTCCCTCCGACATATTCCCTCCCCCGTATTATTTGAAATATTTAATATTTTTAATAGTTTAATTTAAATTTATTCATATTATTATTTATTAAAAAAATTTAAAAAATATAGGCCTTTATTTATCATTTATATGTAAAGATTTTTTTATTTATATATTAAAAAATTAAAAATAAAAATTATAAATTAATTATTAAAAATTAAATATCTCAAAAAATTTAAAAAATTTGGGACAGAAAGAGTATTTTGTTACTTCCTCTGTTTCACAGGAGCTGTCCTCTTTACTATTTACAGCATTTAATTTATGATTTTATTTTTTTTAAAATTTATCATAAAAATATGAACTTTTTACATGAAAATAGAACTTTAAAGATTTTAGTTTCTAAATACTATTTTTAAGAATTATTTTCAATTCATATTAATATAAATATATTTAAGTTAAACTTTAGTAAAAAAAAATAAAAAGGGACTGCTAATATAAAACGGAAGGAGTATATTATAGTAGCTTTTATTCTAAATCCAGACAAAACTTGACTGTCTAGGAAGGAAAAATTGGATTGGAAGCTTTTGATGGAGTTTGGGTTTTTTTTCTTCTCTTTATGATGGGTGCACGTGATCATGCCTGCATTGGGAATCTAGCTTGATCTCGGGCCTTTACAGTTCAATTGTCCATAGTGAAGCACTTTTACAGTGTTTTCATGGGGAGGACAATTCTTTAGATTGGCAAATACCCAAAAGGCCAACTTTTAGCTGGTAATTACAATACACTAATCACAGTTTGGGAGTATATTTAAACTGGATTAGAGTTTGATCACTTTTTTATGACCATTGAATCCTTCTTGGGTTCTGTGATGTTGACCCCATAGACCACTTTGTTTGAGTATTTTTGGGCCACTCTTCTGTTAGCCTTAGGAACCCAGTCCCACTTCAAAACCCCACTCGTTGTGCTAGTTTTTGCTTGTGAGCTGTTATGTTTCGACAAAGGGATCTGTGCTGAGGAACTCAACTGGTTCCACGAGGGTAACCACTCACTAATAACCCAATTCAATTCGGCAGAACATGGTTCAACAGTTAACAATGACATCCTATTACAGTATCGGGTCTACAAAAGTCTAGCTCCTCTGATCTGTCCGAAAAAGAGGATACTATTTTATTATAAAATTTTTTATAAATTTATGTGTCAAAAGATTTTCGAAAAGTTGAAATTTAACTTTGTAATACACATTAGTTTCATTTAATCATTGTTTTACACATTCTTTTGTAGAGTCAGTTTTATGTATATAGTCTTTGTATATCATTTGAAGAAAATTGTGACTTGGGACTGTTTTTGATCAAGCTTGCTTGTCATTTCTTTAAATAATTTTCGCTAGAGGAACCGTTGGCCAAGTTAATAGTAGTTACAGTAAAAACTATTTTGTCTCTTTCATAGAAGAGATAGCTGAGTGTAAACTATCAATTAGCTGAACAATGATTACACTCCGCTGCATGATAAGTATACTATTAAGTTTACAAAATTAGGGATTTTCATATAAATTTTGTATCTTTATGGGTCATGTAAAAGAATAACATTTTCTTTGGGATTTGGTATCCCACAAACTTTACTCAATTTTCCTTTTACATTTCTATATTTAGTAATTTTTTTAATCATATTACCCTTCCAACTATCATTTTAATATTTATTATTTATTATTTATTTTAATTTATGTGTAAAAAGTTAATGATAAAAATTAAAACAACACACAAGTTTGTTTCGCTTTCTTAATCTTGGTGTAAAATCAAATGGAGAAAGATTGGTGGGATGGGGGAGTAATAGTTAAGCTCTAGCCTCCTAGAAAGCTTCTCTCTTTGAATTACTATATATGCAAAAAAAAAACCTAGAGTTTAAGCATGTCTTCCTTGTTTTTTGCAGTTAGAATTGCACCTAATTCATTTTTTTAACTTTAGTCAATTGACTACAAAATGACTTATTTTTATTTTTACATTTTTTTTACTTAAAACTAATTTTAATTAAAAGCCAGTATTATATAGTTGTAATAATCAATTGAAAATACAATTTTTATAATCTTACTAAATATTTATGAATTTTTCTAGTTTCAAGTCTTAAAAAAAAAATTCATAAAAAATTAACATTCTAAAAATTTACTTTTAAATTGATTATTACATCTACATAATATTGATTTTTAAATGAAATTGATTTCAAATAAAAAAGATGTAAAAATTAAAATGATTTAGTTGACTTTAGATAAAATGAATTGACCCTTAAAGTTTATCTTCATAGTACATTGGGACTATTGGCTATGTGTATACAAAGATAGTCGATAGTTCTCTTTCCAAAACTGTTTTTCCAAATGAAGGACCCCGCAAGGTTTGTGCATTTAGATGAACAAGTATAAAAAATGAAAGTACGTCCATCTTATTAGTATGGTCATCCCTTCTGATCCTTAATCCTAATGAAATGAACATAAATTTCTATCAATGAATTAGTTATTTCAAATTAGAGCATAAAAGTAAAAGTGCAATGTTAAAGGTAAAAGATTGTACAAAAAGTTAGTCCGTAGTGTGTAAAAATTTTCGTAAAATCATTGTTACTAGTATAAGCTTTATGTGGTGGTAAATTGCTCTTATTATATTATTCCCCCTGATCTGCATATGCTTTCCAGCCATTAGATGTGGGGCCATATCTGTGACCTTTCTCAGTACCGAAAAGGAGTATTTACTCCCAAGTTCCAAGCCTGCATTTTCCCTTTTTCAAGTTCCACGATTTCATTACACATTTCTCGCCAAACATTTAACTGTGAAAATCTTGGAATACTACAATGGTAATAGAAAGAATTCTATAGAAAATTGAAGACTTGGTAGGCATCAGAACTAAATATGGATAACGTAATCATAGGAAAATAAATAATCTATAAAAGAGTAAGATCTGAAGTTGGTGTAAGACGATAAAGCTCCATCCTCCACTTGCCCATTGATATACCAAGGGCTAATTGAAAAATAGTTGTAATTCTTATGTAACAATTTTGTCCAATATTCTGGTGGTAATTGGAATCACCGTTCTTGGCAAATATGTTTTGGATTCAGTAATTATTCATGTAAATTCCTTTTGTCCATCGTCCTAAGTTGGTGCCAACTTCACTTAGCCCAATTAAAAGGGGATGTGGTGTGGAAATAAATTCTTAGCCCTTACCCTTTGCTCTCAACCCACAGTTCCCCCACCCGTCTCACCGACTTGTGTTTGGTGTGGTGGATAATAAAGTCTAAATTTATTTCTCTGTTGAAACAGACATAAAATAAAACTGCGCTGAAATCAAAAGGAAAGAGAGAATGATTATAACTTTTGTAGGTAAGCAAGTTTCTGTTATTGTGCTGGTGATGGCTTTTGGCTCTTCAATTCATCTCTTAATCTGATGCTGAAAAAATTTGAAGATACCCCACATGCATGATCCACCTAGCCGTACTCTCTTCCAATCAATTGCACTTATTTGAATTCTTTCTGACATCATATTTTTATTCGCCAAGGAAAATAAAGATATAAGAGGAAAAGAATAAAGCTAGAGCTCAAGATTAAAAAAATAAAAAGAAAAAAGCAAAAGGTAGTTCCACGATGTTTAAGTGATAATCTGTGATTGAAGCACAATTAAGTAAGAATTTGTGATTAGAGCAGAATTATGTAGAGGGTTCACTTGAATTTAACCGTCCATTGCATATTATAATACATGATTATAATACAAATCCTCCCACGAAAAATTAAGCGTTAAGCATAAACATCTTGATTAGTAAGGGTAGAGCCAGAATTCTTTAAAAAGAGCAATAGAGTGGAGTCTGACATTTTAATTATGCAGGGAAACACATTAATGAAGGAAAATAATACGTTTTATATTCTATTACATGAGTCATCAGCAGGGGCAAGCAATTCAATATGAGAATGAAATAATAGTATGTCTCTGTTTTTCTTTATAGATTTATGTCCCACTAATATTTATATGTTATATGAGTTTATACTGATTGGAATATCATCTGGCATTATTGTTTTTTCAATTAAATGGGTTGCATCATACCAAGTGGATGGTTTATTTGGGAATTGGAATAAAAGTTGGTTTGTGAATTAATTAATTGGCGTTGTCCTAATCCTTTGAACAGGCAAAGTGGGGGCGGGACTTCCCCGGGAATCAACGGTGGCGGGTCCACCAGCACCGGCGCCACCAACACCGGCCATTCTGGCTCCGGCGACGATGGCGACTTCTTTGGAATGATATTCGGGAGCGCCGGAGCGCCACCCCCACCACCCACCGCCTTAGGCTCTATCGTTTTGTCTCTTCTAATCATTTTCATTTTGTACACTTTCACCAACCAAGCCCCTCTATTATCATTACAATTATTATAGCCTCAGAGATAGATCATCCACACAAGAAGAGAATTTGAAAAAGAAAACGAAAAGAAAAAAAGGAGAGAAATCATCACATCACAAATTTATGATCATATAATAGAAAGGAAGAAGATTTCTTGATTAGGTCGGTTGCATGCTGCTGACCCCAATTGTTTCAGTAGTGACCTTAATTAATTTTGCGATGGCCTGACAAAAAATTAAACTGCAAGATTCTTGAAATTAAAGCATGTTTGACATCAAAACGATTTTCTGACCCACGCCCCTGGTCGTGTACTCTCAACTTGCACAAAATGACAAAAACTTTCACTACCAGTTTGCCAAACAAGTTAGAAGCAAGATTAGGTGGCGGTGGTAATTGCGTTTAATTGTGAAAACTTCTTTCCATTTTCATTTTTTTTTATATTCAAAGTCAGGTATATAAGTATAAAGTTTGAGGAACTATTTATGTATTACAGGTGGACACAGAAAAAGTATGTTTTTTTCGGGACTCAAAGGTAACTGAATTAACATTTAATGATATTGTTTGAGATTAAGAGAAGTGGAAAGGTTTCAAACCCTGGTTATTGCCAGAACCAAATGTCCCTATTGTCACTTGGACTAGGTGGTGGGGACAATTTTCATTTTCTAAAGGTTTTGTCGATAAAAGTTTGAGTTACAACTTAGTTTAATGAAGTGAAAAAATTTGTTGTTTTTTCCCGTAGGAAGACGATATAAATATATAAATAGAAAAAAAGTTATGGTTACAGACAAGGGGCATAAAACGATATCCTAGTGTACTTAACGCCCTGCTTGTCACGGATTATGAACTTGCTTGCCATGGATTATAAAAAGTGGGGACAGGGTTAGAGGAGTTTGATAGAATATTACAAAGCTTTCATTTTGCAAAGCCTCTAATTTAGTTAGATGATCCGTACCTTGGTTCATCTCCCTCTAGATGCTTTGGATGCTTTTGATTTCCAACTGCTTGCACAAGTATCTGCAGTCC
This sequence comes from Aquilaria sinensis, assembly GCA_005392925.1. Lineage (NCBI taxonomy): Eukaryota > Viridiplantae > Streptophyta > Magnoliopsida > Malvales > Thymelaeaceae > Aquilaria > Aquilaria sinensis. The sequence goes on along the minus strand of SMDT01002229.1, from coordinate 23,138 downwards.
AAAATGAGAGGAGTTTAAAATTGGAAATTTCATACATTAAAATGAAAATATATATCTAAAAATAAAGTTTTTCATTTTAACATATGGGTTCTCTAAAGATAGAAAACAAAATTTTTCACGTACTTAAAACAACCTATGCATTTCAAATATTATCTAAGAAACTTTGAAAAAAATGGAAAAATGTTCTACCATGTCACCTAAAATTCACATTCTTATGGATTAGATGAAGAATTATGAGATAAAAAAATGTTATCCAAGTCAACACAAGTTGGCCCGAGTGAAAGAGACTGATATTTTAAATAATATATTGAGTAAAATTCCCGATCCTATGTATGAAAAAGACAGAGATGGCGCATTGAGAGGATTGGTTCATTTTATGCTAGAACCCAAAAGGTTGAGGCAAACAATCAAACAACGTGACAATTCCTAGTTAACATGTGAAAGATCTGATGTCAGAAATTCGAAGTCTTTTACATGTTAATTATGGCAGACCAAGAGGGAGAGACAGGGATTTTGAGGAGCGTAAGGGATTGGGTGGTGACTGGAGGCTGGCATGGCATGGTTGATCCCACGTCAGGATTAGGAGCTTCTGTCTGCTCCCTCGCTTTTCCACAAAACTCCTTTTCAAGCTTTTCGCCTCTTCTTTTGCCCAAGTTTCGTGCCCCAAAATGCCAAAGCAGATCGATGTCGAGTTGGAGCCGAGAGAAGACGTCTTCCAATAAGTGAAATGGATCTGGACCTGCCGTCTATTTTTGAAAAATTTTTCTCTTGTTTTCACTTTTATGTGTTGGCAGATGACGATGGACAAAATAACATGGACTGTCCTCTTTTTGGTTAACACAAATATAGGGTGATGAAGAAGCTCAAAAATCTTTTTCTTTTCTGCCTTCAATTGGCCAGGCTTGCTTTCAAAATCTGACTCATATATTTATGATTATGGAGAAAAAGTAATAAAAAGCAGGTTGCATGAGGAAGAATGGGCGCGTAACTAACTGTGGGCTCTAAGACAAAGTCACCGACTTGGATATTTATTTCAACGGAAAACGAAAATTGGTGAGTGAATAAGAAGAGAGGAAAAACGCCGTCTGTGGGAATCGAACCCACGACCACATGGTTAAAAGCCATGCGCTCTACCGGCTGAGCTAAGACGGCTCTTGCTTCTGTTGAAAGCTTTTAGGACCCATAAAACATTTTGATGGAGAGCTGAACTTAATCTCTTCTTTTCTCTTTTAGGTACGGTATCTTTTTACCAACTGTTAGTTATTATTCTTTATATATCCAAGGTACTTTTACATGTACTGAGTCTACTGAAAATTTGGTGTTATTGAAAGAAAAATTAAATGTTTATTAGAAATAATCAAAGCTTGTTTGGTAAGTCAGACTAGTAACACCACTAGCTAATTTATTACTTGCAGTCATGTTTGTTACCTACAAGAACATAATCTAAAGATTGTTTTTCAATGTGAAAAAACAGTTGTTCCTTTGTTCTTCTTCTTCTGAACCTGACGTAGGACAATAAAAATTTCATATATATGAATAACCAAAAAAGGCGTAATACTTGTTTTCGGAGTCCAGTACCAACATATTGTATTTTCTCCCCCATTCAAAGTTTGAACTTAAGAAGAAAAGCCAATAAAGAAAGAAAAAAAAAATCATGTCCATCAAAAGGGGAAAAAAAAAAAAAAGGACGTGGAAACATTTCGAATCTTTACTGCCCAAATTCACAGCATCATAGCAGCACTGAAAAGTGAGAGCTGAAGATTATATAACATGCAGTCTGAAGAAGTCTAGCCCAGTATACATAAATTGGATGAGGCAAAGACATGGATTGTTGTTCCAGACATTCTGATTAAATTCACAATCAGAAGAACAGGAACTAGGTACTTGAAAATCAACAGGAACCTGAAACCTTTGCTTCCAACCACTAACCCGAATGTTACCACCACCAGCACCAGCACAAGCACTAGCACGTCTGTTTGTCCCCAGCTACTCCATCCACTTTGTTGCTTGTTTGTCACGTCACTTCCCAATTTCAAACCCTTCCACATTCTATTGTTATGTTTAGATTCACCATTTCGACCCAGGAATGATCTCACCGTCCTCCGCCTCCGCCAGTGGCATATCCTCCTCTATCACCCGCTCTTCGCTGAAAGCCATCTCTCGTCCCAAAGACTCCGCTTTCAGCACCATTCCCCACCAAAGCCTCCATTTTTACTTCCTCTTCACTCAAGCCCACCTCCATTAGATCTACTTCTGGCATTAAAACCTCCTTGATTAGTGTTGCTTGATGAACTTGAGTTCCAATCAGCGTTCCCTCAGCCAGAATGCTGCTTTTGTTCAGAATTGGTGAACCAGAAATTCACATTGCTCTTTCTATTCCAGTACCGGTTTCTAGCACCATTATTCTCCCTTCCACTGTCAAAAGGATTCTGATCTCCACCCAGAATCTGTTCAGAGTTGTGTGATTCTAATAAAAGAAAATTGCAAGTTACTGGCACTGCTGACTTACAAAATACAAAACATGGAAATCACGTGCTAAAAGCTTGCATATTTTTTAAGTAATATTAAAAAATAGTAAAAGAGTTGGGGCACTAGTTTTGTGAAGAGTGTTTTTTTTTCACTATGATTTGTTATATTTGCAACCATGCCTGTGTTGGAGAGAAGGTAGCAAATCAAATGCCCTGCACGATGTTGCACGTGACATGAGACAAGCTCAAGATTGGAATTTGGGGCTAACTATCATGAGTTCTAGAGCAGCCTCTCCAGAACCCGGACGAGCAATCTCCAAGCCTGCAAACAATAATCATCAGGAGCAAATTTGTAAAAAAAAAAAAAACCATTAATTTGCAATCGCAACTCCAGAAAGTGACTGGCTAACTCTCCCATGAACTGTTTATAGGTACATACCTTGCAAAGAGATTCGTTGGTGGAGAACGAAAATGCTAAAAAACTATCATCTTTCCTGATCTCAACCGTAGCTCTGTGGGCAATCTTGGGTCAATCCTCCCATCTCTGTTTCTCTCACCGCCTCTCCAGATGTGGGCAACCCTCAATCCTTAAAACACTTAGCTTTGTGAGTTTTTGCAATCCTTCCGGCAGACAGAATAAATTCGGGCAATACCAAATCTCCAGTGTTGAGAGTGAGGTCAGCTGGTCCACTTCATTTGGTAGGGCAGTCAAGCCTTTGCAGTGCCAGATTGATAGTTTCCGAAGAGCAGTGAGGTGCCGAATACTTTCCGGCAATGATGTCACTTCCGGGCATCCATTGATAAGCAATTCCTCAAGTGCTGTAAGATACTGCATGCCGTCTGATAAAAAGCTCAACTTCTTACAATGTTCAATTGACATCGTGGAAAGCGAGGACATGCAGCAAAATGAATTTGCTGGGAGAGACACTAAGCGATTGCATCCGCTCAATCTCAAGGCGCTCAATGATGTCAAGTTCCCCAATCCTTCAGGCAAGGCTTCGAGCTCCATGCAAAACTGAAAGCTTAAAGATCTTAGAGCACACAAATCATCCAACTGAATCGATGCCCATTTTAGAGTTGTAGACACTATTTCTAAAGTCTCAAGGAGCCTATGACCTTGCAACCACTTGTCTGGAAGCTCATCCACTTGATAAATGCGAAGAGAGGTGAGGAAAATGGAATTCTGCAGTGCCTTGAGCAAGGATATTGAAGGGCCATATAATTTCAATTCCTTCAAAGATGGGAGAACCGGAACTTCATTCAACTGACGACAATACCAGATGGTTAATTTATGCAGGCGAGGAAAGTTATCTCTTCCCTCAGTCGTCTTCCATCCCTTCAAAACACTCCCACTAATTGTCAGGTCTTCCAATGAAGGGAACGAAATTTCAGAGTCCCCATACAAGTCACTCCCAATAAATTGCAGGGAATTCATATATATGCGGAGGACCTTAAGGAAGCTTAATTTGCCCAAGGGTGGGAGGTTCTCACATCTTTCACAATGTAAATCGACTTCAATCAAGTTTGGTACAAGTGATTCCATAATCCAAAACGGCAATCTCACACCTTCAAAATCCCTTATCGTTAATTTCTTCAAGTTTGGATGTGGCTGGAGACCAGAAAGGACATCTTCTTCACTCTCAGGTACAATATTCCTTGAAATTTCGCTCCTCCAACTCAATGCCAACGACCTCAGATTTTGCTTCCTCATCAAGTTAGCACTTCTTGCTTCTGTTATATTTTTTACATTTTCAAGTTGTTTGATATGCAGTTCCCCACCAAGATCCAACCCTTGTAATTCATTTATTTTGTATCCATTTTCCTTGCCTACGATAAAAATGCCAAGTTTCTTGAGGTGAACCAACTTTCCGATGCTAACAGGCAAACAAATAAGACGATGACATCCTGTAATCTCAAGGTAAACTAGCTCTTTCATATGATTTATATCTTCAGGCAACATTTCAAGTTGAAAACAGTAGCTAAGATTGATGGTTTGTAGGTTATGGAGACAGCATATTGAGTTTGATAGAACTTCTATTGGAGAATAAGAAAGGTCCAGGTATCTCAATTGTTTGTAGGCATGAACCACAACAGATTCCCTTAAATGATGATCGCGCAAATCCAAGGTCCTGAGAAACCTATTCATGGAAGAGTTGAGAGAAATTCTGACCGTAGCATAACGTCCACAGAATAATAAAGACCGCAATGACCGAATCTTGCTCAGGTCTAATTCCAGGGGAGCTCCTCTATCAGAACTCTGACAAATAGACAAGTGGTGAACATGCTTTGGCACTTCAAACTCCCCACTAACGTCAATCATAAAACATTCATCTCTTGTAATTGACAAAGCCAAATCATGGATAAGATCGTGCATCTTACACGAAATCTCTCCGTTGACTCTCTCGTTTACATCCATGAAGAACGACCTCATAGTCAATTCATTGAATATCTCACAACCTACATCATGAAGGTCCATACGTGCTCTTGAAGGAATAAAGCCATTTGCTATCCAAAGTTGTATCAATTGCTCTTTCCTAATACGGTAATCCCTGGGGAAGAGTGAGCAAAATTCAAAGCACTGTTTGAGGTAAGGAAGTAGATTATCATAGCTCAATCTCAATACTGGTAGTACCTTGCTTCCCTCATCTTCCAAGTCCCATAGCTCACTCTCTTTTACAGATAACCATTCAGTTTCACTTCGTTTAAATCTCATCAAGCCGCCCATGGCTTTAATCGCCAAGGGCACACCCCCACACCTCTTTAGTATCTCCTTCCCAATCATTTCCAAGTGTGCGTAATTCCAAGGATCACTCCTTCCAAATGCACGCCTTTTGAATAAGTTCCAAGAATCATCGTCCGACAAGCATCCCAAATAGTGAACAGGTTCTGTTGACATCATGAGGGCAATTTTCTCAATCCGAGTGGTCACTAAAACCGTACTTCCTTTGGTACCATATCGAAATACCTCCTTTAGCCCGTCCCACTTGTCTTCATACTCATTCCAAACATCATCAAGCACAATAAAAAATCTCTTCCCTATCAACTTCTCCTGGAGGCACCGCTGAAGAGGATCCAGCTCTTGGATGCTACAAGGGACCCTTTCAATGGACTCCAGTATGGCCCCAGTTAACCTTCGTATGTCAAAATCATCGGAGACACAAACCCATATTCTCAAATCAAAAACTCCTACCACCCTCTCATCGTTATAAACCAACTGAGCAAGGGTCGTCTTCCCTAAGCCTCCCATGCCGCAGATACTAACAACAGAAGTGTCATCATTATCTCTTACTTGGTTAATTAGCATGCCAACTATGCTCTCCACTTCTTCATCTCTTCCCAAAATCTCCAATTCAGTCACCAGCGAGCTAGTTTGTCTCCACTCTAGCTCACCGGCTTCTGTATCTCTTAATTCCGTCAAGTGAAAATGGTGTTTCTCCACCGCAATAAAATCCAGTTTTTCCCTCAAAGTTTTCAGCCTGTGCGCGGTTTTCAGTCGACGGAAAAGTGGGTTGCGATGGGAGAAGAATCTACTTACTTGGTTCGTCGCAGCTGGATGCAGTCTCCGGCCAAGAGCGTCGGTTGCGAACTCATCAAGCGTGTTTTCGATATCATAAGCGACTGCTTTGAGCTTCCTTAGCCAATTGTTGATGGCTTTGCTCTTCCGTTGCTTCTGCTCTGCATCTTGAAGCACAGCTTGGATGGTGCTTAGGCTGCTCTCCAATTTCCGGATCTCATTGTTCAGGTCTCCCACGATTCCCATCTCTGCAGCTGAGAACGAGGTTATGTTCCCCAGTATGGTGCCCACAAGGGCAGAAACAACTGCGTCCGCCATAGCTACTCTTTATGGTGAAGAAAAAAGGTAAATATTATGATCAAAGTGAAAGATGAAGCGCTTCCTCTACGATGACAAAGAGATTAAACTAAAAGGAAATTAGAAAGGAAAAGAGACGCAGCAACTTGCTAGCCTCATTTTCCAAGTCATTGGGGCAACACGGCAAAGACTTCATGATCTTGGCTTCACGGGTTACATCATTTGTAACAAGTCGAAGGAAATTGCACCAAGCTGGAGTGCTTCTTCTACAGTGAGATAGGAGATTAAACGAAAGAAAATTAGTGAGGAAAAGAAACGCAGAAATTAGCTAACCCTCATTTTTCAAGTCAATGGGCCCACACGGCAAGACTTCGTGATCTTATCTTCTTCTGTTCGTCTATGGATGAAATTGCATCCGGAACGGGAAGAAAAGATGCCGCGCTAAGAAGGGAAGGAAGTCTTCAAACTCTAGATTTGACTCCTGAACTTCAACTCCGGATAACTCAGCTTCCATACTTGAAAAAATGGGTCAGTCAACGCATTTAATGGTATGTGCGCATCATGTTACAAAAGGTGGCATCAGTTTTCAGTTAGGGGAGCGGGAAAAATGGATGGCTTCATAGCGAGGAAGGGCAGAAGAAGGATGGCGGTCACAAAAAAAGACATTGGATGAGCAATTGGAGGTAGCGCCCACGGTCCTATGTCTAGTTGCTTCAGTCTCCAGAACTTCTCTCCTGTTGATATTTCCCTCTGGTCATTTCAAGTCTAAAAGTTTGTCTTCTTTTCTGAATTAAAGGGGATCAAATAAGGGGATGAGGCAGCCAGGAAACAACCAATGTACTTCTGGTTTGAGTCAAACACTTTGGCCCACGTTTTGGGAGCCTTGCCTTTTAGGAGTACAACCAATCAACACAACGATGTGAATGCTGGATTTAATGATAAAAAGTTTGTTTGTAACAAATTAATGCGTGCAGTGTTACTCACAACACATTATTAAGATAAAAACATAACTAAAATATTAGCTTCATGACCTTTATCAGTTTCTACTCCATATTTAGGTTAATTTTGTTGCCATTGTTTGTTAGCTAGCCAATTAATATCTCATGTAATCAAATGTGTTTAAATATTAAACTCTGCAAAAGTTGGCAACCACGTGGCTCAGAACTCCAGCTTCATCCTGCCAATTGCTTGAATGCGTCAGGTGGGTAAAGGTAATTTCACTGCGTAAAGGATGTCAACAGTGACTCATTAACCGTCAGAGATTAAAAGAATTTTGAACATTCAATTTTAGAGCAACAACTATAATCTTTGTTTCCAGAGCAATATCAATTCAGAAAGGCTACAGGGAATTTGGGGAAAGGGCATTTTTAATCCTATAACTTTTTTAATTTTATAAAGTGATTCATAAAATTATTTAGTATTAGAATTTCTCTATGCTGCCAAGCGAGTCATATAATGTTAAGACTGTCTCTTAGCCCTAAAACTTGTTTGAATAATAGAAAGGTTGATATGGCACTTAACAACACTTACTTTAATGAATAAATTGGCACTTTTCAAATCTTAGTTACTTACTTAAAATGATTTTCACAAATTTTAAGGGTTATTTTAGTTTTTTTTTTACCTTTTTAATTTATTAGACCATGGCCACCTCAAGTCGAAATCATCTACACAAGTTCTTTTTAGGAGAAATTACAATTTGCTCTCTAATATTTACCTTAAGCTATATTTTATTCTTTTCTGTTTTAGAAACATCTTAAAAATTCATTGACATTTTAAGAAACCTAATATTATCTCTCTACTGACTTTTTTTGGAATTTAAAATAAAGATAAATATTCTATCCGCCGGCTGTGAAAAAAGAAAATTTCCACCACCATTTTTATTTGGAAACTTTTATTATCTTCTTAACTTTTTAACTTAACAATGTGAAGCTTTACCAATCATCACAGCCAACAATTTTACCCTGACACGTTGGCATTGCTTGTATAAAAGAGGAAGAAAAAACAAATTAATGGTTCCCGCAGACAGCAGAACTAGTTTGCTGTTTTTACTGCTGGAAAAAAGAAAAGGAGGAAAAAAAACTGGTTTTACAGAAATGGACAAAAAGGAAATGGAAGATCAAAGTCATATGAAATATGGAATTCCAAAGCAATTTCTGACAGAAGTATATTAAATTTGAAATTCAAAGGCACTTTACGACAACATGTTGAAAAGAAAATAAGATTCCAAAATATTGAACTTTTATATATAACATAAATTGTTCAATATAATGATTGCCAATGCCGTAATCTATAACGCCCCAAAAGCTAGCGTAACACGGCCATACCACCTTAGTCAATGCTTGGATGACATAAAAGCATGTTTTTGCAATATAACATACTATGTAGAATAAAGCATTTCTGAAATATCTCATACCTCATATTTTTCTTTAAAATATCAAATCAACAAGCTCACATAACCAAATTCAATATCTAAGTCTCGATAATATTTCAGGAATACCATAACCATAGTTCTAAATAAAAGGTCATTGACAAATCTAACTGTAATTAAAGAAGTCTTTAAATCCTCAAACGCTAGCTACGATGAACACAACATCATTCCTTCAAATTTTCCTTATGCATTTGGGAAAAATATTAATGGAAGTGAGCTTTACAGCCCAACAAGCGACATCTAACACACCATACTGGATTAAGCATAAGTTTTTCATAGATAACATATAAATCATGAAAATTAAACATTTGTGAGAAAACATTCACATGATCATAAAAATGCATATATCATTCATATAAGACAACATGTGTACTTCATCCATAGCATCATACTTAAAAACATTCATAGCTCATAGGTTTTTTGAAGGGTCACAATTATTCCCGTGACAAGGTTGTAACTACGATCACTATTATTCTGATGACATCGGTCATATCGACATTTCGTACTTCATTCATTCATTACCAACTATTATTTCCATTAGTGGGGTCATGAAACTAGTTCTAGGTGTCGATGTGGCATACCTTTGGCCAATTACATAGCTAGACTATGAGCTTCTTTATGAAGAAATTATTCATAAGATCCATGATTAAAAGATGTTACAAAAATCATATTTTCATTGTCAAGTCACAAAAACATCGATAACGAAATAAAATTTCACAAATCATCTCATGCTTGATCCTTGGGTAAGACAAATATAAATCATTCATATAAATTAGAAAATAAAAAAAAATCATCAGAGAACAGCAATCATCTTATGAAACTTCAACAATGAAAATCATGTTGAACTCAAGAAAAGTGTGAGTAGAAAACAAGCAATGTATATAGGATGTCACTTATCTTGTTTCGATCTTAGAACCAATTCAATAGCCACTCAGGTTCAAGAACCTAATCAAAGTAGTATAAACTATTATTAGAGCCTAATTTAATCTCTAAAGGCCTTGGTTCAACTTGAATACCATAAATCTATCTTAAACCCGTCACCAATAAAACTGATAGAATTGTGCACTTCTATGAGAATGACCATAACTTTTTGTAGAAACCTTCAAATCATAATCCGTAAATTTCTGTGAAACAAGAATTCTTGAGCTATAATATATATTTTATTTAGAATTTTTAGTTGAGCCAATCGATACAGTTTATTGTTCAAATTTCAGATTCGTTCAGAACCCGTCACATTAACAATGTCTTGCGAGAATTAATATAACTTTTTACTCAGGCCTCCAAATTGAATTTCATTTATTCTATATTAAAGCAGACTCATAGGCTTTTCCAATGACATATTATAAGCCTATGTTCTAGTCATATTTCAGCATATAACAGCCAAAACATCTTAGTCTATTGCTAGAATTCCTCAAATAGCACTTGTGCTCGAAAATTTCCATTCCTTTCTAATTTCCTCCCTATCTAATCCCTTCCAATAATCAAGATGCACCTTCATCCTGGTCTTTCACCTCTATGAACATTACCCAATCATCAATTCTTAAGAAACAACTCATAAATAATTATATTGTAAGAACATAGTATCTTACCTTGAATTTTAACTTGCTATTGTCTTTCCTTCTGCTCTTCCCTTTGTTACAAGCTCTACACTGCCCTTGCTGCATACCCAGAACTGCCGCACAAGCCAAGAGGGAAATTAGGTTTAGTGGTTTTCTATAGGGATGGCAATTGGGTGGGTTGGGTCAGGTTTGGGTCAGGTCATTCAGGTTCGGGTCTAGTCGGGTTAGCATGAATTTGGGTCCAAGTCGGGTTCAGGTCAGGTCATTTGGGTTCGGGTTGATTTCAGGTTGAGTTGATTTCAGGTTCGGGTTGGGTTGGGCCGGGTTTATTTGGGTTCGGGTTCACTTCAAGTCGGGTCAATTTTAGTCAATTTTAGTCTCAGGTAACTTCAGGCCAACTTTCGGGTCAAATTTGGGTCAACCTTTGTGTTCACGTGGGTTATTAGTGTGAAGTCAAAATGATTGAATCTATTCAAATTTTTTTTTAATTTAAATCAAATAATTTAATTTTTTGTGTGATTTAATTTAAATTAAATTTTCATTTTTTAGTATATTTAATTAAAATATTCATAAAAATTTTCTTCATTGTAGTTTAGTACATATTTAAGTAATTTAACATTATTAGTAATATTTGATTGTTTTTCTAAACCCATACCCTTTAACTATCATTGTATAGATTATTCAGATCTTCACTCAGCTATCACTTAGATATACACAATGACAATTTTGTTATGCTTATGTTTCAATGAATTTTTCTTGAAATTACAATGAAATGCAAATCAAGTTCATTATCAGTGATTAAATTGTAAAATTTAAAAAAATTTGGGTGAATGTGTAAAAATTTCAAAAATTTTAGGATAGATGTTGTAATTATTATGAGTGACTAAAATAAAATTTTTTAAAATTTAGGTACCTTATTGCACTATACTTAAAAGTATAAGGATGAATGTTGTAATTTTAATAATTACCTATTAAGATCATTAAACTTACTAAATATAAAAATTACTTCTGTTGGAAAAATCCAAATATGGAATTCACTAAATATGGATGTTTCTTCCCCAAATAAGATACTTACAATATATAGAAGTCCTAAAAAAATAGAAGTTACTAAATATGGAAATCCTTTCTCAAAATATGAAAATTATTAAACATGAATATCTTAAAAAAAGAAATGAAACTACTAAATATGAAAGTCTCATCTCTAAATATGAGATTTACTAAATATGGAAGTACAAAAAAATGGAAGTTACTAATAACGGAAGTCACCATTCCTAAATATAAGACATACTGAATATGAAAGTCTTAAAAAATGGAAGTTACTAAACATGGAAACTTTCATATTTAGGACTGAGTTAATATGGAAAATAATGAAAGAGGAAAGTTAAGGTTTAAGGCGAGGCTTAAAATCGGGTATTATCAGGTTTAGTTATGGGGTCATCTTGGGTTCAGGTCAGGTCAGTCTCGGGTTTGAGTCATTTCAGGTTCGGGTCAATTCAGGCTCGGGTCATTTCGGGTTCGGGTGTGTCGGGTTTGGGTCATTTGGGTTCGGGTTTTCTCGGGTTTCCCTTTAATCAGGTTCGTGTTCAGGTCGGGTTGGGCACAGTCGGGTTCAGGTTATTGACTTTTTTAGTCAAATTGGGTCAGGTCGAGCTTGGGTTCGGGTGGGTTGGGCCAGGTCATCGGGTCAGGTCCGATTTTGCCATCCCTAGTTTTCTACCAATAAAAGAGTGAACTAAACCTTTGTCCCCTTTCTTTATTTTCGTATGCACTTAAATCCGTAGCTTCCTTTGCCATTACAGTTAGGTCCTTTATTATTGTTTTGAGGTATTACATAATCTTTTCCCTTCCTCTCCTGTGTTAAGTTTCTTTCAAGTAGATCAGTCAGCAAATGGAAAACAGGGGCACTATTCGTTGCTCATTTTTGGTTCATGGTACAAGGGCAATGTAGTCGGTGGCCATTTTAGCTTCATTGCTGGAGGCAGAAGTGAAGCAGGCAGAAGTGAAGAAGGCATCAATAGGGATTTTTTTTGTCTAGTTTATTTTGAGATTTTTCTTTTCTCTTTGACTACTTGCATCGTCAAAGTGAGGTCAAGGAATTAAAAGTTATTAACAACTGTAGAGGTGCTGTTAAGTTAAAGAAGTTAAGTGAATAACGAGAAGTTTCTAAATAAAAATGATAGTGGAAAATTCTTTTTCTCACCCCTGATGGAAGGATATTTATCCTTAAAATAAATGAATTAATTATACTGGCCTCAGCTCTAGTTCTTGTTTAAGTTTGATCCTTAGCATATAAATTATTTCATTACTTGTCTTTTTTCAAATAAAATAATATAATAGATTTTTATTTATATTGTTCCTTTCAATTTACCGTCTCCCAATTATTTTTTTTTCTTATGACTATGTTTTTATTTACTTTTCATTGTCTATAAATATTTTTTAATCTTTACATTTTCAAATTTTTTAAATATATCTAATTAAAAATATCATTTTTATTTTAAAAATTGATATATTTATTTATTTATTATTTAGAAATTTTACAACTGTCCTCCTCACTTTTTTATAACTTATTATGATAACTATTAAGTCTAAAGCAAAAGAAATAATAAGACTTATATTTACAATAATATGAAAACTTCAAAATGGCTTTTTTTTCGATTAATACATAATTGGTCATTTTGTTGTTGTTTTAGTTTTATATACTTATTCATTAATTAATTGTTTAGTTAGAAGATCCTATTCAATAAAATGCTTATTTATTACTTCCTCCGTTCCACATTCTTTGCACAATTTTAGTTTTTTTTACTTACGCTTGACTTAAATTTATTTATATTAATATTTATTAAAAAATTTTAAAAAATTAGCAAATATTAATATAAATGAATTTAATTCAAGACTAAATAAAAAAATCTAAAATGGTGGAAAGAACTTTGGCGGATAGTATTTTACCTATTTCTCAAGTGCTCATATAATTTCTAGTCATAATTCTTTGACTTTATCTTTGTTGTCGGATGAAATTAAGATTGTTAAAAGATTACTCTATTTTTTATTACAATTCACCAAACCTTCGTACTTACATTTCTTTGAAAAATCTTCCTTGTCATTATCCTTACTTAGGAGGCAATGCTATCCAATGAACGACATGACTCTTTGTTATATTCCATCTCAAGCCATCACCATTGCTCAAAAGGGCTAGTGCCTTTTTTGGTCAAGGAATCAATAAGCATTTTTCTAAATGAGAGTTTCTTAAAAAACAGTCAATCAATCAATCAGTCAATCAATATATAAAACTAAAATTACATCAAAATGACCAAATGTTTCATTAACTTGAATAAAGTGAATTTTAAAATTTTCATATTATTATAAAATGAGCTTTATCATTACTTTGATTTTTGCTTTAATAGTTACCTTCACATGTTTTGAAAAAAAGTGATGAGATAGAAAGTAATAGCCAATTTTAAAACCAAATTGACGTTATTAATTAGAGGTGATTGAAAAAATAAAAATATAAAATAAAGTACATAAAAATAATGAAAAGTAAGTAAAAACTGAATTGTAAGAAAAAAAATAAAGAAAATAGCTAGGTTAAAATGAACAACACATATAAATATATTATTCCATTTGAAAAAAAAACCAAGTAGTGAAGCAAATGTTAATGAGAAAGCTTACATAAGGACTATAAATTGGGTCTCAAGGTATAAATAATCCATCCATTTTAAATTCTAAAATGACATCATTGGATAAGTGTAGGTTTCTTAAAATATCATGAGCTTTTAAGAGGTTTCTGAAACAAAAATGTGGCAAAGTGTAATTTAGGGTAAACGTTAGTGGCAAATTGTAATTCTCTCATTCTTTCCACCATTTCATCCCACACTCACGAAAATAAAAAAAAAAGAAAAAACAACAAGTGTCCCACCTTAAACTTGCCTCTTTTGACTACATTGGCATCTCCATCTCCATCTCTTTGGTAACACTTGCCCACCGCAACTTTCTAATTGGGCTTCAATATTAGCAGCAAATATCCAGTAGCAGAATCAGAATTTTTTTTACTCAGGGGGCGAGCGTGAGTAGTATGAAGGAGAGTGCAGTGAGATAAAGGTTAGGCCAAGTAGAAATGGCTTTATAGAATATTATGAAATTCAAGTCCACATATAAGCCTAAATTATAATCAGTATTAACATTTAAATTCTAGATTTTTTAAATAAAACAATCAAAAGATCTAAAAATTTATTATTTTACACTAAACACAAGTATAAAAAAGTATATATTTAGACAAAATTGACACTTCTATTAAGGATTAACATGACTCACTTGAAACTTTTAAACTTAATTTGGTTTATGATGTTCAATGACTAAAATAAGCTAACCTTTAATATGAGAGTTAGCTATGCCAATTAAGTTAGAAGAGTTAATGTTGCATTTAAGTTATGGTTTTACAAAAAGAAAAAAGAACAAAAAAAAAATAGTTTCGAATGAGTAACTCATTGTTTCAATAATTTTTTTTAAGAAGATATTATTGTATTTGCTTTTTTGCTAGATTTTTAATTAAAATAGTGGTGTCCACTTCAGCTATTTGGGAGAGAATTATGCACTCAGTCCTTGTACCTTTGAACGCATGCCGCATTGCCCCCTCATGTTTATAGTCTTCTACCATATCTAGGGGAGGGGGGGCAAGATTTGACAACCAGTCCCTAACTTCTGACAAAAGACCAAATTAATGCCATATTCCTGTACATTTTCAAAATTCTTTGGGGCCGACATCACCGTCCGTCTCAACATAGTTCCTCCATTGCATATGTCAACAAGGCAAGCCATTAGATGCTCACTTAGACGAATAGTCCAAATTAAGATTCGAAGGTCTAATTTCTGATACCTAGATGACCAAATCATTAAACTCAGTGTGATTTTAGGCCAGGGTAGACTTATACCCAGAGAATCAGACAACATCACGAGAAAAGGTGTATGTAATCAGTATCCTTTCCTCTATATTTGGTCTTAAAGTTTGTCTTATTTGAGATTCCTAGTGTGCGTAAACTGCTTTGAAGATGCTATTTTATCTCTATTTGGAGCATTTTTTTCCAAAAAAAAAAAACTTAATTACGCAGCCGGACCATGCTACGCCATCTGGTTTGTCCCCAGCTACTCCATTTAGTTTGTTGCTTGTTTGTCACGTCACCTCCCTATTTCAAACCCTTTCACATTCTACTGTTATGTTTAGATTCACCATTCCGACCCTGGAATGATCTCACCATACTCTGCCTTCGCCAGTGGCATATCCTCCTCTATCGCCGCCTTTTCCCTGAAAACCATCTCTCATACAAGAGCCTCCGCTTTCAGCACCATTCCCACCAAAGCCTCCTTTTGTTCTTCCTCTTCCTTTTTTTCCACCTCAGTTAGATCTACCTTAAGCACTATAGAATGCTTCTTTTGTTCAGAATTGCTCTTTCTATTCCAGTACTGGTTTCTGGCACAATTATTCTCCCTTCTACTGTCAAAAGGATTCTGATCTCTATCGCATATTCTGTTGAGAATTGTGTAATTCTAACAGAAGACAATTGTGAGTTACTGATTTACAAAATACAACACACGAAAATCACGTGTTAAAAGCTACTAGTATGTTTTCTAAAGTAACATAGAAAATAGAAGAACATAGTAAAAGAGTTGAGATACAAGTTTTGCGGAGAGTTTTTTTTCACTATGATTTGGAATATTTGCAACAGCAGCTGTGATGGAAAGAAGGTAGCAAATCGAATGCCCTGGACGGTGTTGCAAATGACATGAGATAAACTCGGGCTTCGAGCTAATGATCATGAGCTCTGGAGCAGCCTCTCCCAAACCTGGACGTGCAATCTCGAAGCCTGCAGACAAAATTCATCAGGAACAAATTTGTAAAGATGAAAAAAACATTAGTTAATTCTCCCGAGAGCTGCTTAGGCACACACCTTGCCAAGAGATTCCCTGGTGGAGAAGAAAAAGACCGATCATAATTTCGGATTTCAACCTCAGGTATGTGGGCAATCTTGGGCCAATCCGCCCCACTACCTTTCTTACACCGTCTCTCCAAATGCGGGCAGTCTACAATCTTTAGAACACTAAGCGTTGTGAGGTTTTGCAGCCCATCCGGTAGGCACATTAAATTGGGGCAAGAGAAGATGTCTAATGTTGAGAGTGAGGTCAGCTGGTACACCTCATTTGGTAGGGCAGTCAACCCTTCGCAGAGCCAGATTGATAGTTTCCGAAGAGCAGTGAGATGCCCAATACATTCCGGCAATGATGTCACTTTCGGGCATCCATTGATAAGCAATTCCTCAAGTGCTGTAAGATACTGCATGCCGTCTGATAAAGAGCTCAACTTGTTACAACGTTCAATAGACAACCTGGAAAGTGAGGACAAGCCGCAAAATGAATTCGGTGGGAGAGACACCAAGCTATTGCATCCGCTCAATTGCAAAGTCCTCAATGATGTCAACTTCCCCAATCCTTCAGGCAAGGCTTCCAGCTCCAAGCAACACTGAATGCTCAAAGATCTTAGAGCACACAAATCATCAAACTGAATCGATGTCGATGTTAGATTTGTAGACACTATAACTAAGCTCTCAAGGAACCTATGACCTTGCAACCACTTGTTTGGGAGCTCATCCACATCCCAAATGCGAAGAGAGGTGAGGAAAGTGAAATTTTGAACTATCTTGAGCAAGGATATTGAATAGCCAGATACTTTCAGTTCCTTCAAAGATGGGAGAATTGGAATTTCACTCAACTGAGGACAACGCGAGATGACTAGTTTATGCAGGCGAGGAAAGTTTTCTTTTCCCTCAATCGTCTTCCATTCCTTCAATACCCTTCCACAAATGCTCAGGTCTTCCAATGAAGGGAATGAATTTTCACAGTCACCATATAAGTCACTCCCAATAAATTGCAGGGAATTCATATCCATGCTGAGAACCTTAAGGAAGCTTAGTTTGCCCAAGGGTGGGAGGTTCTGACATCTTCCACAATCTAATGAGATTTCAATCAAGTTCGGTAGAAGGGATTCCATCATCCAAAATGGTAATCTCACACCTTGAAAACCCCTTATTGTTAATTTCTTCAAGTTTGGGTGCGGCTGGAGACAACCAAGAACATCTTCTTCACTCTCACGAGGTACAATATTCCTTGAAATTTCGCTCCCCCAACACAATTCCAATGACCGTAGATTTTCCTTCATCATCAAATTAGCACTTCTTGCTTCTGTTATATTTTTTACATTTTCAAGTTGTTTGATATGCAGTTCCCCACCAAGATCCAACCCTTGTAATTCATTTATTTTGTATCCATTTTCCTTGCCTACGATAAAAATGCCAAGTTTCTTGAGGTGAACCAACTTTCCGATGCTAACAGGCAAACAAATAAGACGATCACATCCTGTAATGTCAAGGTAAACTAGCTCTTTCATATGATTCATATCTTCAGGCAACATTTCAAGTTGATAGCAGTAGCTAAGATTGATGGTTTGTAGGTTATGGAGACAGCATACTGAGTTTGATAGAACTTCTATTGGAGAATAAGAAAGGTCCAGGTATCTCAATTGTTTGTAGCCGTGAACCAAACTAGAATTCAACATATTAAAACCATGCAAATCCAAGATCCTGACAAACCTGTTTTTGGGGGAGCTCAAATAAATGGTCATTTGAGTGTTGCTTTCACAGACCAATAAAGACCGCAATGAACAAATCTTGCCCGGGTATAATGCTTGAGGAGCTCCTTTTCTTGAACTTTGACAAATGGACAAGTGGTGAACATGCTTTGGCACTTCAAACTCTTCACTGCTGCCACTAATAATAAAGCATTCATCTTTTATAATTGACAAGGCTAGATCATGCATAAGATCGTGCATCGTACAAGAAATGTCACCATTGACTCCCTCCTTTTCAACCATGAAGAATGACCTCAGAGTCAATTCATTAAATATCTCACAACCTACATCATGAAGATCCATATGTGCTCTTGAAGGTATAAAGCCATTTGCCATCCAAAGTTGTATCAACCGCTCTTTGCTCATAACATAATCCTTGGGGAAGACTGAGCAAAATGCAAAGCACTGTTTGAGGTATGGAAATAGATTGTCATAGCTCAATCTCAATGCAGATAGTACCCTACTGCCCTCATCTTCTAAGTCCCATAGTTCACTGTCTTTAACAGATAACCATTCAGTTTCATTTCTTTTAAATCTCAACAAGCCGCCCATAGCTTTAATTGCCAATGGCACACCCCCGCACTTCTTTAGTATCTCCTTCCCGATCATTGCCAAGTGTGAGTAATCCCCGCAATCACTCCTTCCAAATGCACGCCTTTTGAATAAGTTCCAAGAATCATCATCCGACAAGCATCCCAAATAGTGAACAGGTTCTGTTGACATCATGAGGGCAATTTTCTCAATCCGAGTGGTCACTACAATCATACTTCCTTTAGCACCATACTGAAACACCTCCTTTATCCTGTCCCACTTGTCTTCATGCTCATTCCAAACATCATCAAGCACAAGCAAAAATCGCCTGCCCATCACCTTCTCCTGGAGGCGCCGCTGAAGAGGATCCAGCTCTTGGATGCTACATGGGATCCCTTCAATGGACTCTATTATAGCCCTAGTTAACCTTCTTATGTCAAAATCATCAGAGACACAAACCCATATTCTCAAATCAAAAACTCCCACCACCCTCTTATCGTTATAAGCCAACTGAGCAAGCGTCGTCTTCCCCAAGCCTCCCATTCCGCAGATACTAACAATAGAAGTGTCATCATTATCTCTTACTTGGTTTACTAGCATGCCAACCATGCTCTCCACTTCTTCATCTCTTCCCAAAATCTCCAATTCAGTCACCAGCGAGCTAGTTTGTCTCCAGTCTAGCTCACCGGCTTCTGGATCTCCTAATTCCGTCAGGTGAAACTGGTGTTTCTCCGCAGCAATAAAATCCAGTTTTTCCCTCAAAGTTCTCAGCCTATGCGCGGTTTTCAGCCGATGGAAAAGTGGGTTGCGAAGGGAGAAGAATCTACTTACTTGGTTCGTCACACCTGGATGCAGTCTCCTGCCAAGAGCCTCGGTTGTGAACTCGTCAAGCGTGTTTTCGATATCATAAGCAACTGCTTTGAGCTTTCTTAGCCAATTGTTGATGGCTTTGCTCTTCCGTTGTTTCTGCTCTGCATCTTGAAGCACAGCTTGGATGGTGCTCAGGCTGCTCTCCAGTTTCTGGAGCTCATTGTTCAGGTCTCCTACGATCCCCATCTCTGCAGCTGAGAACGAGGTTATGCTCCCCAATATGGTGCTCACAAGGGCAGAAACAAGTGCGTCCGCCATAGCTGCTCTTGAAGGTGAGGAACAAAAGGGAATGACGATCAAAGTGCAAGATGAAGTGCTTCCTCTACAATGACAAAGAGATTAAACTAAAGAAAATTAGAGAGGGAAAGAAACGCAGAAACTAGCTAGCCTCATTTTCCAAGTCAATGGGTCCACACGGCAAAGACTTCATGATCTTGTCTTTTTCTACGTAAAATTTTAAATGGTTTACATCATTTTGTAACAAGTCGAAGGAAATTACACGCAACATTGTTAAGATCCTGACTGGATGGAAGGATTTCTTTATATTTCTGTTGGTTATGGTTTCAAAGCAACAGAGTAAATATCTTATCACCGGCTGTGGGAAAAAAATCTTCAGGGGACTATTAGTATTTCGTTGGATCATCTTAATATTCAACTTAATTTTCCTTTCTAAATGTTTGGGTAAAAATGTCACAGCCCTGTGCCCACACATACACGGTATCACACTGTGCTTTACTTAACTTTCAAGTATTTTAAACAAAAACATCGTTTATATGTCAACAAGGGAAGAACAGTATTTACAAAGCAAAGCTTAAGATTTTGCCTTGCAATTTTCTACATGCAAGTTTGATAGAGACTTAGTTAGATTTCAGACTTCCACACAGAAGTTGTCTGTTTAAAAACAGAAATAAAGCACACAAAAACGAAAGCTAGGTAATTAGGTGACCAGGGTACACTGTTTGACTTGGATACCAAGTTTGCTTGCGCACCAGCATGTTCCAGTTATGGAGACAGACTTGCGCATCAAGTTTCATAGCAAATACTATGGTTTTAAATCTCGTACCATACAGGCCAGTACCGTCTCGTACCGGCCCTAACGGTCAAAAAGTAGTACAAGATAGGGAAAACGGTACAAGATTGATAAATGCACTTTTTATTTTTATTTTTAGTTTTTGATATTTTTAAGTAAAATATATAATTATTATGTTTAATTGATTGCTTGTATAACAAAATCTTTTTTATATTTGGAAGAATTATATATTTTTATTTCTTCTATGCCCCTAAAGTTCTATTTTTTATTTACAAATAAATATTTATGTTTGAAAAATCTAAATCCATATTATATGCACTTTAAACCCACATACTTTCAATGGCTATTATGTTCTATATGTTCATATATATATATAATAGATATATATATATATATATATATCTAACTAACGTGCAATTGTATACGTGGCATTGCACATAAAATACTTAAAACTTAAATAACTCTATTTTAATTATATTGTTCAAAATAAATAGCAATAGTTATTAGTTTCATTTTTCTATTTTTTTACATAGTTTTTATTATCATATTTAATCATAACTATCTCACTTGCGTCATCCATTATAATAAATTGTTCATTGTATTTTTTTATTTATTATAAATAATAATAATAATAATACAATGTAGAATATGCTACAGGTAATACTGATTGAAAAAAATTGATAATTTTTTTTTATTTATGATGGTAGAGTACTTGTAAAAATTTATTTCTTGTGCATTTAATATCTTATCAAAGATGTTAAAATTTATTTTAATCCTTATGAAGATATTTTAATTTAATAGACTTAATGATATTATGTATTTACAAAAAAATATAGGTTAGTTAATTTATTTAATTTTTTATACTTTAGATTAAAAAAGCTAATTTTTAAAGTAAAAGTCTTATATTAGTTGGCTTAAACAATTAAATAAATTTATCATTAATGTATTAGCATAACATTGACTTTTTTAAGAGATATAAGCCAGATTTTTAATAAATTTTTTGTGGTTTTGTTTAAAAAATAAAAAAGAACATGTGCTAAGTCATAGGTGAGATATTCAATAAGAACCTCAAAGCAAAAGTGAATTTATTTGATAAGTATGACACAAATATGGGTTATGATATCAAAGTTTAAACTTGGTAAGTAAACTTAAGTTTTTCCAAAGACATGTAATTGTAAGTAACTACTTAACTACCTAACTATTGACTTTTAATAAAAAAAATATACTCGCCCCAAGTTTTCAAATTTATGCACATTCTCTATTTTATGCCTGAGTCAGTATAATTGTTCCAAAGATCGATATCAAGTCTTGTATAACTTTTTATCTTTTTGGGTGATTCATGTTTACCAATTAATTTTGGAAATTATATTCACATAACTGAGATTTGGAAGTCTAGTCTTACCTCATTATTCATATAATACAATTAGTCGATCATAGGAAAAAAGAATCATTAAAATAGAATAAATTCATATTACTTAAAAGGAAAACTAACAACTCATTATTTAAGGTTTAGTCACTTTATATCTTTGAACTTTTTATTATATAAAGATATAAATATAGATATATACAAATATTAAGTTACACTTTTAGTTTTTGATAAAAATATATAAAGTTTAAAACGTAAATAAGTTGATAAATATCATGTTATTAGGCATGTTTAATAACCGTATAAATTAAGGACATGTTTGGCATAAAATTTTAAATTTAGTGGCATTTTTCAGTTTTTTTTGCCATAAAAAACTTATAGAAAACATAGAAAATAATTACTGATCTTTTTCTATTTTTCCTTTTCAAATACTAATCTTATTTTCCTAATATAAAGAGTTTATAAATGGTACAAATGTGTTTACATTTTAAATATTATAAATACATTAAAATTTTGATTAATCAAATAAAGAAAAATATTAACTTATTAAACTAAATATAACAATACAAATTTTTCAAAAAATTAGAAAATTTCAAAATATGTTTCATATTTGAAGAATTTTGTGTATTAATGTCAATTATGATTGTATAGGAATTCAACATTATGACAATAAAAAAATAATAAAATTTCAATAAAAATATATTTTGGATCAAAATGAATAAAATTTTGATCTAATACGTATAGTACATGTTGAAAATTTTTCTTGTTCTACCAAAATTTATTATATATCCTTCTAAAAATCCTTCAATTTCTTCCTCTATCATGTAATCCCCCATGTGGTTAAAACCAATAGTGAGGATCTAAAATTATTTAATTTAATTATGACCTTGGAACATAAAACCGCCAAACTTCTCTCTTTATTATGCTTAATCTTAAATAAAATAAAAACTTGAAATTAGAACATAAAATTATTAACTTCATCTCTTAACAACTCCAAACCTATTTTCAGGCTATGAGCCTCTAACATGAAATATAATAGTCAAACAAAAATTACTTATAATTTGATACAATTTGTACGATTTAATTGGCTTTAAAAAAAATAAAAATGAAAAAATATTCTAATACTATTTAGAATAGAAAAATAATTAGTTTGTAAGAATAAAAAATTGTGCTATAATATTAAAAGGGATGGCCATATGGAAAAAAAATTCTTATAGTTTTTTTTAAATTTAAAAAAATTACTGCTAAAAGCCCTGTTATTATAGTATAAGCAACTAATTCTAATAGCCAATAATTTTTGTCCTAAAACATTTCAAAATGACCTTTACAACAATTATATTTTTTTTATTTTTTTCATAAAATATGCTTGAGTCATATTTGAATTATATTATTGCTCTAAGATG